>JAPFBL010000078.1:465000-1065000 GCA_026182355.1 Hermatobates lingyangjiaoensis
TTGTCAATTTTTGTTTCTTTTAATAATTATTGTAGTGAACTATGGATAAAATCAGTGAGTTTAATGAACAAAACTCGTGAAATTTTATCGTTGAGTTTAATGGACACTTTCAGTTTCAAATCAGTTTAAAAAATAGACATAATTCAAAAAGTTCCTTACTTTTTGATCACACCACGAAAAATTAATCATGTGTGAATGAAAATTTTGTATTTTCTCTTTTATTTCTTTTTCATTTAATATTAGTGGAGTTGGTAAATAAAAGAAAAGATTGATGCGTTTGTCCCTAGTTACAACATGAAATTCGAATTAGTAACAAATCGAAGAGAGGAAGGCTCAAGACAAATGAACAATTGAGTAAGAAGTAATCTTTTGCAGACTCGACGAATGATTGGCTGACGGGTGTCGTCATTAAGGGTAGGTATGCAATGGGATTTGCCCAATGACCCAACCCCTTACTCCGCTCTAGACCGCAAATCCTGTCGTTTAAATATCCTTACTAGCCACCCTAATTGAAAGCCTATCCCTTCTAAAGATATTTCATTAGGCCTAATATTTATTGCTGGATAAACAATATCCAAATATCGGGGGAGTTTAATTGAAATATTGCCTTCTTTAGGTCTGCTTTAATATCACCTTAATAATGCGGGGGTCGTGGTTTTGATATAGACTTATGAAAATGTAATTTATTGCCTTTATTTTTCTTTAGTGAAATATTCATATTGTCATTATTAATTTAATATAAAGAACAATTTTAACTCAATTGATAACGAAATACAATCTTTTACCACTTCTTTTCTTTCTTTTCATCTCCTTTCATAGAGAGCAAAGAGTAGTTATGATATAAAAACAATTTTTATTGTTTCGTCAACATTTATATATATATTATTAGTTTGAGTTTTTATCTTATTTATCTGTCTTAATATTTTATTCTGCCTGAAGATGACCAACGAGACCCGGACGCTAGGATCGCCACCTACTATTACCTCTTAGTATTGTTACCTCTATATCACCTTTTCTATTGTTATCCCATATATATATATCGTGATATAAAATCGTAGGTGTTAGTCCCCTTTTTTGTGTACTATAGTCCCCACTTTAATTGATATATATATATACTAGTTCAAAATTCAAGAAGACTAATACACAGAGTAAGGAAACACACTTACAGACTCAAATTTTCGGGTAATCCGTCTTCAGGAGAAAAGACAAAGGGAGACCAAGTACGTTGTAGACGGCAAGTAACCAAGGTCTGTAAGTGTGTTTTCTTACTCTGTGTGTTACACTTCTTGAATTTTGAACTCGCATCCTGTCCAGTTTGGATCGTGTTTCGTTTAATTAAGTGAAAGATATATATATATATATATAAACTTTTGTTTCCATTTCACGGTCGATACTTTTATCAATATTTATATATTCTCAAAAAATTGTTCTTGACAATTATTCTATTTTATGTGGTTGGTTTTGTTTTTGAGGGCTAGGTCATTTAAAGGAAGGGACTAGGTCATATAAACGTTGGACTAGGAAGGAGTTTATTTTCTTTTATATGACCTAGCTCTCAAAAACAAAACCTACCACATACAATATATTTACAAGATTTCACATAAACACGTGAAATAACAATCAATGATCAAACCACAATATGAAATGGGAAAAAAAGACTAAGACCTTTCAACAATAACAAGTGGCCTTCGTCAGAGTAAAAACACCAACTGGATTTCTGACTCCAGTTTTTTCCAGTAGAGTATTTGCCCCCCCCCCCTCCCCAAACATTTCATATTGTTGTTTGATCATTGATTGTTATTTCATTGTTTTTTGTGAAACCTTGTTATATATTTATAAATATGTCAGTTTAAATTTGTTTGCCATTTTTTTTCTTAATCAATTTTTGGATATCCTTTCAAATGTTCTTATTAGTCCTTTAAATTCTCGGGGAATTAGGTGCAACAACTCACCATATGATTTGTTGTCCAGTTTTGAAACATATTTATTATTTCCAAAGTTTCCGTCTACATTCGACTATCTTCAGGATGATTTCTAACACAACTATCAATAAATTCATGAAAACTATGTATTTAATATAACATTTAAATATTGTATTCCCCGAGAATTTAAAGGACTAATTAGAAAATTGGAAAAGATGTGCCACAAATTTATTTAGAAAAAAGTAGGCAAAAAATTTAATCTGACATGCATAAACGGAGGCCTGTTCTCTATATATATATTTTCTTAATCTATTTATTCTCTATTAGTCCAGTTATACCGTTGACCTTTAACTCTTTTATTCTTACCGCTTGTTTTTTGTTCATTATTGACCTTTGAGCTTCTCTTTATATTAACCTGTACTAATCCTTTTAATCTATTAATAGCAATGACTAAGCATGAGTCATCGATTTTAATTTAACATATCACTTGGCCAACTCCTTTTCCAGTTCGTAGGATCGAATCTCTCAGTCTTAAGATCGTGAATACCGAGACTACGGTTAATTTTAATGATACCTGTTCAAAAGAAGATCTGCTGCCTATTTATACCAATATATATATATATATATATACACTTTTTTGATCAAAATACGATCCGAAATGGACAAATACAGTTCAATATACATAAAACAAAAAATAGAAAAATTAAAAGCACACACTTACAGTCTCTAAATTTTGGTTGAACCGTCTTCAGGAGAGATAAGAGAGGGAAACCCAACCGTTGGGTCTCCAACCGTCTCTGTACCAGTGCGTTTGGTTTCCGTCTCTTATCTCTCCTGAAGACGTTTCAATCGAAAATTAGAGACTGTAAGTGTGTGCTTTAATTTCTCTATGTTTCTTTATGTACATTGACTATAATATATATATATATATATAACAAACACTTTTTCTACTTCTTGGTATTTTGGTCAGGGTTAATATACGGAATCACCTTTTTGCCAACGTTTCGTTTTTATTTTAAGACATCCTCAGGGCTAAAATCTAGGCTAGCTTCTGTCACCGTACATCTTCTTCTAGCTTCTCTTATATATATAAGTACAAAATCAAAAGAAGTTAAACACACAGAGTATAGAAACACACATACTAACTCAAATTTTTGGAAAATCCGTCTTCAGGAGGAAAGAAAGAGGCAAGTTACCTGCCGTTTAGTTAACAGCGTGCTTCCGTCACTCTCTCTCTAACCCACCCACCCACAAAAACACACACACACACACACACATAATTGAAAAAACTTCCATAAACTACCTCTGATATCTTTAAACATGTTATTCTGTCAAAATTTCAAGATCGAATTTTTTCACCATCACTATATTTTACGTATAGTGATCACTATATACTATACTACACTATACTATACTTTAGTAAAGTAAATATTGTATATTAGTATAAAAATGAAAAATAATTGGTTATGTGTGTGTGTGGGTGGCTGGTTAGTTTGGTGTGTGTTCTTGATATTTTGGTTTGTGTATGCATGTGTGTTTGTTTGTGTATTGGGCTATTTATCTCTGGGAATGACTACTGTGTGTGCGTATGTGTGTGTGTGTGTGTGTGTGTATGTGTGTTTGTGTGTGTGTGTGTGTGTGTGTGTGTGTTTGTGTTTGTATGTGATGTTTAGATGTGATACTTGTGTTCAAGGATGTATATATGATTATGCGTATTTTCGTGTTTGGGTATATGATGTGTTAATTACGTTTGAGAGTAAATATTTTGTGGGTGTTTGTATGTATCTGTAGATTTACGTATAAATGTCAGTAGTTGAGTGTGATATTTGTGTACAAGAGTAAATATTTTGTTTGTTTGGGTTGTAAGAGTGGAATCGTGAATATATTGAGATAACTTCTGTTAGTATCTTGCCATGTCATCTTGTAATGTCATTGAAAAGTTTCAAGAATAAACGCACAACGACGACCTTGAATCACAAGTACTCTTAACAAGACTTAGTTACCGTTAGAGTTTCCAATAACGTCTTTGTTTTGATATATTGAAATAACATGAAAGCACCATCTAACTTCCTTTTTATTTTATTTTTTTAACTTGCTCTGAGAAAACACTTGTTGGCTTTTTCCAACTACATTGAACGGCATTAAATATTTACTCCTTAATAAATATGCAAACCTTGACTGGGCTAAAGTTGCCCGTTCTCTTTTTTTTCGTCACAGCTCATTGAATAATAATTTTTCAGATATTTTCAGTAGTTTTGTTATTCATTGTCTCTGACCTTCTTTTAATATTTCTTTTGTGTGATTTATTTACTATCTAACTGATTTTTTTTTATATTCATTGAAATATTCAAATTCACTACAAGTGCGGTCTACGCAATAATTCTAAAAATATGCCAAATATCTATTAAAAATATAGTTTGTGGTAACAGTGTGAGACAACAGCTGCAACTTAACCTAACCTAGCCTATAAGGAAAATTAATTGAAAAATAATATCACAATTTACCTACTCTGGCTATCGTTGTAGGACTAACTTGGCAGGTTGTATTGGTGTGTATGCATGAGATTTTTGTTTGTATATGCATGTGTGTTTGTTTGTGTATTGGGTGTGTTATTTATCTTTGAGAATGAATACTCTCTGTCTGTGTGTGGTGTGTGTGTGTGTGTGTGCGTGAGTGTGTGTATATGTGTGAGTGTGTGTGTGAGTGTGTGTGTGATTATATCATGATTACCCATGATACGTAGTATTAGAACTAGTATTGCTACAGGAATGGGAATTAACAAAAAGTTATAGAACAGGTACCTTGTAATATTACAAATATTAATAGTAGATGTAGTAGTAGTCGAATGGGGAAGTTTAGAGACCAGGTAGTAGTAGCAGGAGTGTAGTTGGATACAAAGGCTGTTTGCCAGGTAGTAGAGGTAGTAGTAGCAGGAGTGTAGTTCGGATACAAAGGCTGTTTGCCAGGTAGTAGAGGTAGTAGTAGCAGGAGTGTAGTTCGGATACAAAGGCTGTTTGCCAGGTAGTAGAGGTAGTAGTAGCAGGAGTGTAGTTCAGATACAAAGGCTGTTTGCCAGGTAGTAGAGGTAGTAGTAACAGGAGTTTAGTTCGGATACAAAGGCTGTTTGCCAGGTAGTAGAGGTAGTAGTAGCAGGAGTGTAGTTCGGAATCAAAGGCTGTTTGCCAGGTAGTAGAGGTAGTAGTTATGGTTCCGATGTTTTTTTACCACACATTTAGTAATCTGGTATCCGTTCAACATGAACTCTAGTAATTTGAAGGGAACACATCTGTCTAACATCTATCTATAAACACCAATTACTAAGAGAACTTCACCTATAATTAGTCCTACAACGATAGAAACAGTAGGTAAATAGTCACATTTTTTTCTATTAGTTTACCAGATCCTTATAGGTCAGGTTAGGTTAAGTTATAGTAGTAGTCTCACAAGGGGAAACACATAGGCCGGATATTGGTCCTTTGTGATACCACATAATGATTATTCTACATTGAGAGTCCTAAATTTTGCTTAACTCATTTATATTTAGATTAAAGATCTTTGAGTACTTAACATTGTATAAGCTCGGGACCGACTGATTAACGTCTTTTTAGAGGGACAACATATTTAGATTTCACCTCTGAAGTGAATAAATTGAGGGCCAGAGTGGGTATTGAATCCCTCATCTACCAGTCCTGAGGAGAGCAGGCAACCATTGGGTACTCTGGACCATCACATCCTTATCACTATATATTTTTTCCCAAAATGAGAATAATAGGTTAGGAAACGCTTGGTACAATTAAATTTTATTGATCAATAATACAAATAATGGCAATTTTTTTATTTTCGAATTGTATATATACGAAATAGACTGACTTGTATTAGGAGATTAAAGAAGTATGTAGTGGAGAGCGTGTAATGTCAGTAATGGTTGAGCAGAGTTATCAGTCACGTAATAATGAGAAAGAAGAGGAAAGGGGGATGAAATTGTGCGTGTTTGAGAGGGTGGAAGGGCGCGTGGTGCCAACTTGCTTCAGATAGCCACCTGACGATATCTCTCGCATTGTCTTTCCTAACTTTGCACTATCTCTACGCCTTCATCATCGACCAACACTAACAATCCAAATCAACCCTTCCTCCTGCAAGCAATCGGGTCTCTTAAGTCAAAAACAACCCTTCTTCGGCTGCTTGAGCCTGTTTTACATCTCCACTGGATCAATGAAAACCACACTCGTGTATTACGCACAAAACATCTCTTACAGTAATATTAGTATGCATTCAAATACTTTACTTTAAAAACAAATACATAAAAAATATACTAATTTGGTTAATATTTAAAGATGGGTTTCTTGAGGATTTTGATTTAAAGAAATTACACTCCTACTTATATGTGGATGTTTCGCACGAAGTTCTTTGGCATTTTCAAGGCTAAAAACAATTTACTAACAACATAAGTAGTGAAAATAAATACATATACGGAACGCCAACCAACAGAAAATAAAAAAACACAAAAACGAAGCCATAAAACAAAAAAATACAGTAAAAATAAAACCACAATGGAACCACAAAATAGCCACTGTTATTCTATTTTTTTAAAAAAGATTTGATGTTTACACATAATTACTTATTATTAAGGCCAAAACACAATTTTAAACAGATAATCACAATGTTACAAACTAATTCTGCAAGGATAATATTGTGCTTATCTGTTTAAAATTGTGTTTTGGCCTTAATAATTAATAATACAAGTAAGTAATTATGTTTAAAGAACACATGTTTTTTTTAAAACAAAGTAATACATTTATTACTAGGTTTTTCAAAACCTAGAAAAACTAGTCACGAAAAATGACTTTAGCAAAAAATGGTTAATTATTCAATGAAATATAAATATATATATATATATATAGATAATGATACCTGTATATAGCTGATATATAGCTGATACCTGTTTCTTAAAAAGTTTCTCAATTTTTCTAAATAACACTCTCGTTATTTAGAAAATTGAGGATCTTGTTAATAAACAGGTACAAGCTAAGTTTTGTTCAATAATGTGTGTGTGTGTGTGTGTTTGTGTGTGTGTGTGTGTGTGTGTGTGTGTGTGTGTGTGTGTGTGTGTGTATGTGTGTGTGTCAAGGAAGGCCTGCTAGCAAAATTTACAAATATATATATATATATATATATACTTTTTCGTTGGAAATACGATCCAAAACGGACAAATATAGTTCAATATAGACAAAGAAACATAGAGAAATCAAAACAACACACTTACAGTCTCTTATTTTCGGTTTGAACCGTCTTCAGGAGAGATAAGAGAGGGAAACCAAGCGCACTGGTTCAGAGATGGTTGGAGACCCAAACCGAAAATTAGAGACTGTAAGTGTGTTCTTTTGATTTCTCTATGTTTCTTTGTCTATATTGAACTATATATATATAAATGATCAAACCACAATAGAGGAGAGGAGACAGACAGAGAGAGAGAGAGGGAGGGAGAGAGAGAAGTGGTGGGTTTAAGACTTTTACAAGACTTGTCAGCATACATCTGAACATATAGATTTTTTTTTTTTAATAGCACCTATTTCAATTGTTCTATTTAATAGTAAGTTCACTAAAATTATTGTTTTGTATAGGTATGTAGAAATACTTGTTATTCCTCATCCATTACGTCAATTTACTTGTGTAAAATTTAAATGTTGTAAAGTTCCTAACTAACATTACAAATATCGCTTGTATTTTCATTTTTTGGTTTTGAAAGGAATAAATTTTTTGTTGCAGGTGTTCGTCAAGAACAGGACATCTTCGTCAGACTCATTGATTCAGTTACCAAACAGGTAAGCGTGAACCTATTACTACTTTTTTGAAAACGATATATATTTTTTAGTAGAACAGATTTACAGAGAAGGAATAATCTCAATTGAATGTCTCTGATATGGTCTATCAGTTCTTCTGACGATATGTATTAGTACTACATAAAATCTCTATTATATATCTCTGATATGGTCTATCATTTATTCTGATGATGATACATGTGATATATTATGAAAAAGTTCGGTACTAGGTGGCAGGGTGTCTGTCCCACGGGTAGTCTTTTGTAGGTTTCTTAGGTTCTGTCATTGGTGATGGACTCGTGGTGGCTGTAGTTCCTCACCCAGGAAGGTTAGAAGGTTCCTTGTGGTTGCAAGATGTTACTGTGTGAGAAGTAGTATCTTGTCAGGTTGAACTGAACTTGCCTGGTGGACTTCACTACTGGAACTTACTTTATAAGTAGGGGAAATAGGCATTGCCATTTGGATAGGACGACCCATTCCTTATGGATACTACGGTAATCCTTAAACTGCATGGATTAAGTAGATCCTGACCATCCTAATATTCATAACTTCCACAACGATTAGACTATTAAAGTCTTTTTCATGATAATTAACCTCTCTGTTGCTCATTAACATTTCTCTTCTCAGTTTATGTTTATGGATAAAATATCTGGAGAATATAATATTGTTATACTGATAGATAACCCCAATAATCAAACACACAAATTCCTCCTTGAAGGTATTTGTCTAACTAAAATTATGTATTATTTCAGAAAAATCTATCTATATAGCAAAATAATTTTAAAGGTTGATCTTAAGAGAATGATGGAATATTGAAGGCTATAGAAATGATAGGAAAGTTTCTCCGGATGAAGCTAATATGGTCATCACCAAGTTGTCACTCCATGAATATGAAATTATTCCAAAAAAAGCTAGAGTTGGAAAAATAATTTACGAAGTGAAATGAGATAATAATTGGAAGCTGAAACTTCTTTTTGTTTAGTGTATATCTTCCCGAACGCAGATTAAGATTTTTTTCGTCATATATGGTTGTAGACTTTTACAACTTTTAGGGGAGCAGGTTAGCTCAGTGGGTAACGTATTCACCTCTTAACTGATACAACTGGGGTTCGATCCCTACCTGGTCGTCGATTTATTCACGCGGGAGGTGAATAAATCTGAGCACGTCGTCCCTCTGAGAAGGAAGTTAAACCGTCGGTCTCGAGCATGTACGATGTCACGTTAAAGATCCCTAATCGAAATATACTTGATTTAAGCAAAATTTAGGACTTCCACTGTAGAATCAACCTTCATTGTGTGGTATCATTAAGGGCCAATGCTCGGCCTACGTGTGTTCCCTTGAGGGACTGCCGCTGCAACCTTACTTAACCTTTCCAATTTTTACAACTAGTGTTTATATTGAATAATATAACAAATAGTATAAAATAATATATTTTCAATAGTATTTCAAGTAGAATTACGTAGTTTAATGGTCAATGAACGAAATGTCGTTATGACCAATGATCAATGTAACTTATACAATAATGAAACTTATGTATTTTAAAAAAAAAGGTATTGTTGGTTTGAGCTAAATTAGGGTGATTTCTAAGTGGTTTGATGCAAGGACAGCAGGTGAAGGCGCGAGGCGAGGTGATTGGGGTCGCTTTGTGTAATTGCTTGGCACGTGGCACAGATGGCACAAACAAATCCGGCGAGTGACGTGTGCCAGCCACGTGACCAGCTTTGCCAATCTACCAGATGACCCACGCCCACGGCCCTCGCTGATTTAGATAATTGATTATTATCATTCCTCAGACTCCCTCTCTCTGTCTCTCTACAAAACTTCGCAACCATATCGTGTTGCAACCTCTTTTCTCTTACAACTGCAATCTCAAATTGCATACCCCCAATTGCTACGATTGATTATAACCATATTGCTCCCACTCCTTTCCTCTCTGATTCTCTGTCTAGCTGGTGTTTCTAGTCTTAAAGATTATTGCAAATATTATGTAATAGGATTGAGGTAACGACTTTTTAACACGAGAAGGCTGGCAGCTGTTATAATGCAGGTTGAAGATTCATAGGTTTTATATGCAGAAAAGTTGAAAAGCATCCACTGTCAAAAGTAACATAAACGTCTATAAAAAGAATAAGTTTATCGGATATTCAGTAAGTAAAAATAATACAAGTGCAGAAATTTTGAAATAAGTGAAGGAAAAGTTATAAGTTATTTACTGTTATATAGTTAAAACATTGGTTTCTTGAGGATTTTTGTTATAAAGAAATTACGCTTCTATTTATACTATGATGTTTCGCCAAAAATTGTTTGTCTTTTCAAGACTTCTCTTTGAGCAAGAAACTATTTACATGCCTCTATCTACTTGCATCATGTCAGATGGTAGATAAAGGCATGAACCGTAAATAGTTTCTTCCTCAAAAACAAGCCTTGAAAATGACAAACAAATTTTGGCGAAACGTCGTTGTATAAATAGGAGTGTAATTTCTTCAGAACAAAAATCCTCAAGAAACTTATCTTTGAACTTTAAGAATCATTGGTCGAGAAGTTATATCAATATTACTGTTATAAATATATTTCTTCTGCAACTAGTTTCTTTTGCAACAAAAACACAACATGAAAGAATAAAGTCACTGCAGAAACTCAGCATCTGTGATGTTTGCTATTATGCAAAAATTACTAATTAAGACATAGCATGGTGTTTGGTAACCACATCTGGCTCGACCGAACCATACCGTGATTCCCAGATTAATAGAATTATGGCTGTTGAAGGACTCGATGAAGGTATTTGTCTGACTAAAATTATGTATTATTTCAGAAAAATCTATCTATATAGCTAGATATTTTTAGAAGATGATCTTCTTAAGAGAATGATGGGATATTGAAGGCTATAGAAATGATAAGAAAGTTTCTCCGGATGAAGCTAATATGTGTCATCACCAAGTTGTCACTCCATGAAAATGAAATTATTCCAAAAAAGCTGGAGTTGGAAAGATAATTTACGAAGTGAAATGAGATAATAATTGGGAGCTGAAACCTGAATAAAAAGGCATAAATTATTGAGAAAATGCAGCTTAAGAGGCATATAATATATATTTTAATTAAATAATAAATACACTTATAGAGATTTGAAAAATAAGGAATGACGATTTAAACACGTTTTATTTCAGGAATTATTAAGTCATTATTTTTTTTTATTAAAAAAAACTTCACTTGACCAACCGATGAGTACCACATACATACAAGTATGTATGTATGTGTGTATGTATGTGTGTATGTATGTATGTATGTATGTATAACAAGATTTCACATAAACATGTGAAATAATAATCAATGATCGATCAAACTACAATATAAAATGGAGAAAAAAAAAGTTGGTTTTTTGACTCTGACGAAGACCGCTTGTTAGGTTTAAAGATCTTAGTGTTGTTTTCCATTTCATATTGTGATTTGATCATTGTATGTTTGTATGTATGTGTATGTATCTATGTATGTATGGCGACGTATATATGTACGTATGTATGTATGTATGTATGTTTGCATGCATATAAACAGCAGCGAAAGAGAAAAAGATACTGTATCTTCTCTGTAATGCTACCTATTAACCTATAATCAATTAGTAAAACCTCAGGTTATACCCAAATTAACATGTACAATTCTAAAATTAGTACTAAAGAAATTTTGAAATGCACAGCAGTATTTTATACATATACATAAAATAAAATGATTTCACATTAATACGTGAAATAACAATCACAATGATCAAACCACAATATGGAAAAGGAAAAAAAGACTAAGATCTTTCAACCATAACAAGCGGTCTTCGTCAGAGTGAAAAACCCAACTGGTTGTGGTTTGATCATATACATACAAATAATGCAGTTTTGCTGAGACAGTTGCATTAATACAGTGAATGACATTTGATTATGATATGCTGGTGGGGGTAGGAAAGGTTGGCAACACTGGTTTTGTTGATAATGAGATATGGAAATGACAGAATGACGATCTGGTTGACAGGTCTGTATTAAAGCAAGAGAGGGGGCTTGTATAGGTAGGACAGATAGGTTGACTTGATTAATAAAAAAAAAAAAAAATAGTAGAAACAAAAAGAAAGCCGACGAGCTGTGGGATCGATCAAGGTGGAGATCTGCTGAATAGGTTTACAGGTCGCGGCAGCAGTTCTGTCCTTTTTTTCAAAGCAATAAAACTCCATGACACCTCTTACTATCGCCTCCCCACCCCCTCCCCTCTTCACCCTCTTCAACCCTCCTACCACCTCGCAAAGCTCGCTTTTTCTCAATAATTCATACCTTCTTATACACACTCTCGGCAATATCCATATCTCTAAACTTAACCATATTCCCCATTCGACCTAATACATGAAAAACACATATTAGCTTCATCCGGACAAACATTCCTATCATTTCTATAGCCTCCAATATCCCATCAATCTTTTAAGCAGATGGACTTCTAAAATATTTAGCTATTTAGATAGGTTTGTCTTAAATATTGCATCATTTTAGCCACACGAATAACTTCGTAAGACCTTCAACAGCTATAATTCTACTGGTCTGAGAATCACATATAGTTACATATGTGGATAGCAAACACACCAAGGCCTTCAATATCTATAACTCTACTAGTCTGAGAATCACATATAGTTACATATGTGGTTACCAAACGCACCAAGATCTTCAATATCTATAACTCTACTAGTCTGAGAATCACATATAGTTACATATGTGGTTACCACATGCACCAAGATCTTCAATTGCTATAAACCTACTAGTCTGAAAATCACATTTTTAAGTCAAATCACAGTTAAGTCAAGTCATATGTAGTTACCAAACACCTTGCTATGTCTTGATGAGTAATTGTGACGTAATAGCAAAAATAAAAGCTGCTGAGTTTCTGCAATGACTTTATTCTGTCATGTTGCTTTTTTGTTGCAAGAGAAACTAGTTACAGCACGAAAAGTGTCATTATTTGAGGTAAAGGAGAACGGCGACTACACTGGTACATCCAGTTTAAAATGATTGTAGGAAAAAATCCCCCGGAGGAGAAAAACCGGAGAAAAATCCACCGGGGTGACCCCCCAGGAAAAGCAATTAAAAGGTCAACTAACATTCAATTTTTCTCATTATATATGTGTGTATATAATTTACCATTCGGCAATATAAACCAAAGAAAAATAATATGATTACTTGATCTGGGATTCTGTGCATTCTAAGTTAATGATTTGAGACTTAACTTTGACATTAAAACATTATACTTTGACACTATTGTTTACATTGTTTTTATTTGGATGTATTTCATTTTTCTGAAATGATTTTATCATTCTTATATCGAAAAATGTATAGGTTATAGTTTTAATGTATTTTATTTGAGTAATGAAATTGATTTACTCCAGCATTTTTATATTGCGCTATTTTCCAGTTTTTTTTAATAAATATAATGACCTGTAAAAATTATTTAGATTTTCTAGAATTTTTTATATTTTTTGGAAATTTGGTATTGGTTTAATATACTATATTTAGTCAAAAATAAATTCATTGTCTTTTCTTTTTTTTTTTGGAGAGGAGTGGAAGATTTTTTTGAGGGGCGATTATTTTCCGTTTTTTTTTCCTCCGAGGGGTTTTTTAAAATAGCTCACAGTTAACAGAGGGGGAGACCTCAGAACACGTCAAGCTACCAGAATACCAAAACTTATATTTCTTACATTCATGCATTTCGTCATTACCACAGAGGTTAGTATTATTAATATTACACAAATAATATGCCGTCTTACCTCGTACACTGCTGCTGAAGCTCTCGGACCGGTTTCGGGTGGCACCCATCTTCAACAAGAAATGATCCAAGGAGTCTTACCTTTCTGATTATATAACCTACCTACTTTCCCAAAGGTAAGACTCCTTAGATCATTTTTTGTTGAAGATGGGTGACACCCGAAACCGGTCCGAGAGCTTCAGCAGCAGTGTACGAGGGAAGACGGTATATTATAGTTTTAATATTAATTATATTTCTTACGATTAGTGAATCGTATATAGTAAATATACCAGAATAGTGGAAATACCAGAAACCAGTATTGGATAAACCAAAAACAAACTAATTTTTTTAACTGTCAGAGTATTTTATGCAAGTTTTACAATGTTAAACGGACTAAAATATTTATATAAAGAACCAACCAACATCAAAACTCTTAAAATGTGAGCTGATTTTATATTCCTCACCTAAAAAGCAGGCAGGTCTCGGTGTGATAAAGAGCTTCACTTAAAGTTAATTCACGCCATACAGTACAATATGAACTTGATTCATCGTCAGCCATCAAAAGAGTGCTTCAAAGAATCAATTGACTTTTTGAGAAAATCAATCATCAGTTTACAAAAGATCTTTGCAAATCCAACAAATTGGTTTATATTGAACTAAAATTTATTATACGTGCATATATGGGGAAACCATCATACCTCGGAAGATGGTTCTTGGAGTTGTTGAAACGCTTTCGGACGTTTTCCATCTTCGATCGCAACTGACAGCTGCTTAGGTTAGTTGTGATTGAAGATGGACAACGTCCGAGAGCGCTCCAACGATTCCAAAAGGGTGCGAAATAACAAATGAGACGTAATTTATGTCCGTAGAAGAACAATAAAGGTGAAACTGATCATTGAGAGTATTTATATTTTATATTTACATCACCTTTTATACTTTTTCTACCCCTTAATAACGGGAGGCTACAATCCTAATAATATATTGTTTTTAGTAAAAATTCTCTAAAAATATTGATTATAAAATAATTAAAAAATATAAACATAATACATTTCTGACAAATTTAAATTTCTATAAAATATATTCTCAGTTGGAACGACCGATTTTAATTGAACTTCCAAAGAAATGTGGGACATTATCAAATCCCATTGGAGTAATAAATTTGAAGTCTAACTAACTTGAGACCCATTAAATGCATTTTAATGCAATTAATGAAATTAGTTCCTTGTTTTATTTATTTAAATTATTTACTTTTGTTCAAATAAAGTAGTATTTAAAATAATATTTGTAAAAGTGCCAGAAATAGACACTTATGACTCCATTTTCTAAACATGTCACCATAAGAATTTATGACAAATTATTTATACGTTGGTTCTCCACTGTTGTTTTGCTGGAACGTTATATCTTTTCTCTTTTCATTCTCCTGGTCATTGTTAAACCAAAATTTTGAGACAACCATTAACCAAGCATATTGTATATGTTTATCTGGTTTCCTTTTGAAAATATTTTCAAATTTACTGAGATCATAAACAACAGGTGAAAACTTTATTATCATTATTATCATAATGATAAACAACCTTAAAATGATGTCATCTTGGAAAACCTTATTACCATAAATACCTCCCTTTATCACAATTGTGCTACATTATTAAAAAAAAAACTTTCTAAAAAGAAGACAACATTACTACGAATAATTGTACTTTGTACTATCAGTAATATATTACTTACAATCCAAAATTGTTTCATGATAAAACCTCAGGTGAAGTTATTTTTATAGCAATAGTTTATCACAATGTTTTAAATGAAATATTTATTAGTGTTTTAATTGCATCTTAAAATTACCCTTGCAAATTAAAAGATTACTTTGTTACAAAAAAACAACTCTGTTACGTATACTGAACTTGTATTTTGCATTTATAATCATTTCATAAATAACTTTCATTGTGATCATTTTATAAATCAAAAAAACTGATAAAACATGAAGATTCCTACTCGAAATGCACTTGAGTTAGGCAAAGTTTAGGACTCCCAATGTAGAATCACTGATCAAACAAAAAGCCGGTAAACGGCTGATGTTATCACTCATTAGGGGATCGGTTTAAACAATAAAAGAAACGAGGGTCTGCTAGAAAGCTCTGACACTATTTCTTCACGAGATTATTGTATGTCTCTGATGATTCTACATTAGGAGGTATAAATTTTGCCTAACTAGTAAAAGTCTTTAACAAATACCTCAAATCGTGCAGGCTTCAGACTGATAGCTACATGTCTTCTTCGAGGAATGTGTTCAGATTTTTTTTTTTTTTTTTTTTTTGTCCTCTCAAATATGACAATCGAGAGCCAGAGTCAGATCGAACCCAAATCTACTATTCCAGAGACGAGTGCACAAACCACTGGGCTACCCTGACCCGTACGCATGAAGTTGATAAAATAAGTTGTTTCCCAAAGTATTTAGTTAATTTTAAATGTATTCATTTGTCTTATCAATTACGTTATACAGAGAGATAGATTATTTCTGAAAGTCATTGCTTATGGTGTTCAAGGTTTTTTAGTTATTTCTGTATTTCATCAAACATACAAGCTCATCTTTAAAACAAATAAGATACACAAATTATTAATTGACAAGTTAATAATGACGTACTAGGCAATTAACTCTATGTCAGAAGCCACCACAACATGCCACAGACCACACAAGGTAAGACAGAGTTATGTATTTCAGCTTACATTCCATATGCGAGTATGTTTCTTGAATACCGCAATATCTAAAACTATATACTTAAAATAGTTACTACTGAAGATGAATGAGATCAGGAACTAGTCTAACATATAACAGAATGTGCGAGATAAAAGAATTGGTGTATTTTATTGTATATTTTGTTGATGAAATAGTTCTATTACTGAAACACGAGAACTTTTAGCAGTTGCCCTTGAAGATGGTCGAGATCTAAAACTCGTCAATATATTATAAAATGTAGAAGTAACCTAGGCTTGAGCATTTTACTTGATATTAAAACTAAACCAAGAGAACTTGGAACAGTTTCTCTTGAAGATGGACGAGTCCTAAAAGTGTCCAAAGTAGGAGTAGGAGTGTTTGAGTACTTAACTTGACATTATTGGTAAAATAGCTCAAAACTAAACCAAGAGAACTTGGAACAGTTTCTCTTGAAGATGGACGAGTCCTAAAAGTGTCCAAAGTAGGAGTAAGAGTGTTTGAGTACTTTACTTGACATTATTGGTAAAATATCTGAATAATGGACCAAGAGAACTTTGAACAATTGCTTTTGAATGGAGGAGTAAGATAACGTACCATGTTTTTTCGGCGATGTAAGACGTTTTATGAATATAAAATTTTAGTTTTCTTTCTTTTACTTAGTTTTATGTTATTTAGAAATACTGTTTTTTATCTATTTACATTTTTTTCATCGAACTAAGCTAGATTAGTGAGCATGTTTTCGTGCTCATGAGATAAGTGTGTTTGTAAGTAAAGAGTCAGGAGGGAGCCAGAATGGAATATTGGAAATGGTTTAATGATTTATTATAAAAGGCTGAATAAAATTAAACGAAATGAGAATAGAAGAAAGGGTTGAAAACATTCGTTGGGATGGAATTCCCAAGGGAATATTAAGGATAGGTGGCTTGGGACGGTGCCTACCCCAAAGGACTGCGGTGATTGGCCCCTCAAGACTGCTGAGGAGCATCTGCGGCGGGACACCCCCGGGGGGGCCCAAGTCGGCCCTGCGTCCATTACCCCCCTCCTCCCGCCACCCAAAGCGAACAACCCTTCTGGGCTTCTGACGCCACATGTCTCTGTCTGCCAGCGAGCAGCCTCAAACCGGCCCGGTCATTTGTAATCTTCTACCTTCAGAGAGTTCGCGAGAAACACCACCACTGAATAAACGCAATAAAAGAGGGAAAGGAAAGACGATTTATAAAATGAGCAAATCCACTTCTTAGTATTTTCATCCAAAAAAAAAAAAATGAAATACTACTGAAATCCTTAATAATTTTCTCAGAAAGCAACATTTCCATTTTTAAAAATCTTTAAGTAAAACTTTCTTAATGAAATCTAAATTCATTTATTAACTTAGTGAACTACCTTTTCAAGTTAATTAAAACCATGTTCTTTTATTATACAATCCAATGTTCACGTTTAGTAAAGTGCTCTATAGAAAACAAAATAATTCAATAGTACATTGAAGACAAAATGAAATTTCCTTTTTCTATTTTAACAAATCAGAAGTTACAATTAACGAAGAAAGTTTTAAATAAGATCCCAGATTTACTTTTTGTAAAAAAAAGTTTGCTATATTCGTTAGAACATACAGTTAAAAATATTTCGAACCCATTTTTTTTATAATAAAAAATAATAAATTAATGACTAATGTACTGAATGAAATAATTTGTTATTATTGAAGGACATTTTGTGAGTTTTTACTAAGGTAAGGGGTCTGCAGGGAGCCAGAATTGAATATTTGAAATATGTTTAATTCCGATAAAGGAAGATAAGAAGGAACTTCTCAATAAAATTTATAATTTCAGTTAGATTATTCCATGGATTATTATTAAATAACTATAGCTAAGCAATACTAGGTGCAGTCATAGATGACATGTTCTGTTAACGGTCATTCAGAAAATGAGTTACTTTATCACCGTTTAAAATAAAATATGAGCATTTGTGTTTGTGTTGAACTAGCATATGGTACAACTTATACATTATCATAAAAAGTTATATCAAAAAAAGCGTTAAACCTAAACTGGTTTTTTGTACATTAGTTAAAAAAAACTAATTTAATTATTTAACTGGAATATATTATTTAACTTTTATAACTTTTGTAGAAAACAAAAAATTAAGTATTATGTCTACGCTAGATAAAGAACTGCTTTTGAACATGTAGTCAAACCAAAAGGATATAGCTGAATGCTCCATAACAGATTCTAAGGGTCATGTGAATATCAAAGTTTAATAATAAAATAGAAGCTGAAAAAGGATTTATATGGCACTAGACTACGGCAACATGAAAAACAAAGTCACTACTTAACTGCAGTAGTCTGATATGTGTTTCGAGAAGGATGGTAAATTTTGAATTTAAACTTAATCAAGTCACTAAATATTTAAGCTAGCCAACAATTGTAAAATAATAATGTTTATTAACAAATTATAGCCGCCTTTGTAGTTAGAAACTTATTTTTAAAGTATGTTTTTAAAATTTTCAGTTACTACCAACGTTCCCTGTAAGCTGCGCGCATGAGCAATCGCGCACTGTTCGCAAATGCTCTGCACACAAGAAAACCAATCCAGCGCACCAAAAATGTCAACATACAGTCGCCAAAAAAAAATGTCTAACCTTTAAAAAAAATAAGTAGCATTTTGAAAAGTAAAATACACCATTTTTCTTATGTTATCAACTTAGTACAATCGTGAAATGCACTTTATTTATAGTTTATTATTTTTTTAAATTCAAATGAAATAAAATAAAAATAAAATCAAGAACAAAAAAATTGCAAATAAAGTATTTTTAAAAAACTTCCTATGGTCACTTTTGTTTTTTAGACAAGACATTTTTTAATTTCATTGATGATATTTCAAGATCATAGAAATTACATTTTTGTTGTGAATCATATATATATACACTTTTTCGATGAAAATAAGATCCGAAATGGACAAATACAGTTCAATGTACATAAAGAAACATTGAGAAATTAAAAACACGCACTTACAGACACTAATTTTTGGTTTGAACCGTCTTCAGGAGAGATAAGAGAGGGAAACGAAGCGCACTGGTACAGAGACGGTTGGAGACGGTTTCCTTATGATATATATATATATATATATATATATATATATATATATATATCCCTTATTGTGGTCCCTAGTCCCCTCAGAGAGCTTGTGTGTATGCGCAGATGCATGAAAATTTAGAGGGCACATTGGTCACTACCAGATAAAGTTCGTATTAATCTTTTTCATAATATATTTAATATAAAAATAGATCTGTCTTATATAACAATATCTTATATAAAACAGTGACTGAGTTCACAAAAAGCGAGTCCAATTTTTTTTTTATGGCTGGATTGAAGGCCTGCTCGAAAGCTACACCTCTGACGCTGATTGCTAAAGGAATACTACATTATTATATCTCCCTAAAGATTGTAAAGTCTGAGGAGTATATATCTCGCCAAACTCAAGTGTATTTAGAACGGTACCTGATATTGTAAATTCTACATGAGATTGTAGAAACTCGAGACTGACATGTCCTCTCAGAGGGTTGAAAATGCTCAGATATTTTTTCATTTCCCATATAAAAGAATTTAGTGTCAGAATAAGAATCGAACACCAGATATACGAGTCTATAGATGAGTCTGCAACCACTGGGCTAACTTGGCCCCTAAAGCGAGATCAAGAAACAAAACTAAGACTCCCAAAGAAATTTATATAACTAGCAGTTTAGTTTAATAATCTATATTGCCATATTTATACTAAAGCCATTTAGTATAAATATACCGTAAAGATGCACTTTATATCATACTAAATATCAGTATATATATATATTGTTTAAAACACTTAAATATAACACTCAAAGTTCATAACTACTAAATCAAATATAAACATTTAAACTGGCCGGTTGGCATTTCCATTTCATGTCAGCAGGTGTCTTAAAACTGTTCTATCATTGTCAAATTCCTCGTTTGTTGTGACTGTCCCATGTGCAGCTTCAATAAGCTTGTAAAACTTACTGTTTGGTTATTTATATTGGGTCTCATTCCAATATACTAAGGGCCTCAATAATACTTAATCTGCCATGCTCGCTTTCTTGGTATTATATTTCAGTGTTGTTAGCAAGCATATCCCTGGTCAGCTTCACTTTGTGTAACCTTTCTGTGTGATCTTTAGGTCCTCCTGCCTATAAGACCTCATCCAATTGGAATATATTTCATAAAGAAACAAATAGAATTCAGCAAGTCCTTGTTAACAACAGATACAACAATAGACAATTCGACAATTCTGTTATATATATATATATATATATTAACAGATAGGAAAGAACAGAGAAAGTCACTACAGAACTCATTTCAATATTTCGACATCCATCATTATCAGGAAGAAGTACAAAATACTGGTGTTGAAAAGCAAATTATAACTCATATGTATATAATATATATGATATACATATCAGTATATTATATCATTATAGATATACTGAGAGTATATAAATGAAAGTTTAGCTTCAAGATTGCCTCATGAACAACTAAGGAAATCACTAATTTTATTATTTTGAATTTAGTTTTATTATTTAACCTCCGTAATATTAGTGTTTAAATTGTATGTTGGATGTCAATCTAAACATGGGTGAGCCTATGTCGAAAAATTGTAGTTTTCAGTGTGTTGTATATAACAAGATCTCACATAAATTTCCTTACTGTACTCCTTTGCTTACCCTAACATCCCTCTCTGGACTATTGTCCTTTCCTGCACTTTACACCCATTTAAAATATCACTCTTCCCTCCTAATCCTTTAACCCCTCACCACGATGTTTTCGTATCTTGTGTTTTGTAGTTGGGTTTTTGATTCTGACGAGGACGGCTTGTTATAGTTGAAGGATCATAGTATTTTTTTCCTATTTTATATTGTGATTTGATCATTGTATGTTATATATAGAATAATTCGAACATGGTAATGTTGAATATGTTTTCAAAATATGCTGAAGATGACAATGTAAACATCACACTGCTTATATCGCTGTTTATTTTGTCTTCACTGTAGAAGTTGTCAATTGACACACTGACTGCAGCGTCCAGTCCCTCGGGCACATTCTTACAAGCCCCGTGCTCTCTATCTAAATCTATAAGGGAAATGCAATTAAAATAAGCCATTGAGGTGGGATTAGGTGCATAGGGGGTGTGTGGGTGGGAGTAGTGGGCAAGGATTAAGAGGATTGTGCTACTTGCACCCTCTCCCCGCCGTAGGGTGGAAATATTCAATGACACCACCTTCATCCCCTCATTGATTTAGACGACTTTCTCCTCCCCTCTGTATGACACTTTTTACCATCACCAAACACCCATTAGTCGACTTTAGATTTAACTCTAAAACAGTGGAGTTTTTTTTTCAAAAATTATTTGTCAAAAATGAACAATTTTGTTTATTTTTGTACGTAGTTGGTGTTAGGACTTTCTCTCTCTCCCCCCCCCCTCTCTCTCTCTCCCTCTCCCTCTCTCTCTTTTACGCTATTTCTTTCATTCTATCTCTCTCTGATTCGTTGTATGTAGACATGGAATTAGTGTACCCAGAGGTTGCTTGACCTCTTTGCCAGTTCATTGTTAAAGTCAGTACAAGCATACTGGATACTCGTAAGTTGCTGATTACATTATAAATTGACATTTTTTCAACTTTCACATTATAATACTTTACTTTATATTTTACAAAGGGTTCTGGAGTTGAGTGGGAGTCAAACTTCTGTAGAGTTGGAGTCAATAATAGACTTTAGGAGTCAAATTAGAAAATTTACAAATTTTCTTTACACTCAGTATCTACCATTTATCAAGAAAAACAAAAAAATTCTTTGGTCAGCATAACTCCCCCCCCCCCCCCTTCAGCACCTTTCAGTGACTCATGAGTCTGTCGCTTTGCGGAAGTGATAGTTGCGGCATTTGTTAATCGAAACTGCCACCGGCATGACAGATTAACCAGTGGACACTTAGTAACCTCCGTCATTTGTCCGAGGTCACTGCCTTGGTCACTGCCCCAGTCATCCTAGCCAAGGGACGGGCTACTTACAATGAGTCATCTCTTTACACATACTAAGAAAAAGTATTATAAAACCCGAATACCGATTAAAAATATAGAAAGAAAATATACCCGAGGATTCAGTCAGTTGTTTGTTCTCAAATCAAACTAACAAGAGTAAAGCAAGCTAATTTATTTAAAATCTCCTCCCTGGGAGAATACGTTAAGTCCGTTTTGATCTTCGCGTTCCTCGGCATTTTGTGCCATAACCGCTTAGTCAAGCCAGGCCGCCTTGTTGATAAGTTTCCCTTTAGCCACCTCCATTGAACATGGAAGTGCCCGAGGGCACCTCAAGCAAAGCAATACGTTAAGCCGTCGGACCCGAGCCTGTACTATATCAAGTACTCATTAAAGATCCCTACTCTAAATACTCTTGATTTAGGCAAAATGTAGGACTCCCAGTCTAGAATCAACAGGTAATATGGCTTGCCTATTACTACAGTGGGTGCCAAATAATAAATAAGCCACTATTTCCACCCCTAGAACAGCACTAAAAGGTGAAAGCCTTATAAGTGTGGACGTTGAAAAACAAAAGCAAATAAACATGTTTTTTTTAAATCTTCCTCAATGGAGTAGGATTTAAAGTCAATGCAAGAAATAATACAACATAACTGATTACACATACAGGAATACAAGTAAATCACAATATAGAAAATTATAAAAATATAATCATCTCAGAAAAAAGAAGTAAGAAACATTAAATTAAAAAAAAATAAAATGAAAAAAGAATGAACTATTGCATTAGAAGATCATATTTAAAAACCATTCTCATGTATTTCACTTTTCATTTTTTTAATGCCTCTGTCATCTTCCTCCACCTCCTATTTGACTCATCATCTTAAATTTACGGTGAAGTAAATGTTATTTGCTAGTTAACGGGAAATGGAGAAAACAAATATTTTATCATCCAATATTCTATAAGGTTATGAAATATTAGTTAAGGTAATGAAATATTAGTCAACATAAAATAAGTTAGTCAATTATTAGTTAAGGTAATATAAGGTAATGAAATATTAGTCAAGGTAATATAAGGTAATGAAATATTAGTTAAGGTAATATAAGATAATGAAGTATTAGTTAAGGTAATATAAGATAATGAAGTATTAGTTAAGGTAATGAAATATTAGTTAAGGTAATATAAGATAATGAAGTATTAGTTAAGGTAATGAAATATTAGTTAAGGTAATATAAAGTAACACATTATGCCATAAGTGATAAGATAAACAACTAATTAGTTACTGGTGGGTTATAGACAGGAAGAATTGATGCAGGTAGGGTAACCTGATGAAACTTTTCAGTTTACTCCAGGCATGTTGATCAGCTAACAAAACCGAAGGGTGAGAAAAATAATTACGAGGAAAGATTGTACATTCTTCTTTAATTATAACTAACAATGTTCTCTTGAGGCTCTGTTCATAATGCAGTAACCTCTGTATCATCCATCCTTCGGCACGGATCGCATAACACCTTAGATTGAGGCTGGGATAAAAGGAGGGGATTTGGAATTTAGGAAGGATTTGAAACGAAGGTGGTCAGGCCCAGCCCCTGATCACCTTCTCCTCCTCTTTCGTTTGTTCCTGCATATAACAGGTTAACAGGGTAGCCTCGTGAAGACCGAAAGTCGGAGTTGAGTGTTAGAGGCTATTAGAGGTGCTTAATCACTTCATTACTACCCCATGTACCGTGATGGAAATTAATTAAACAGTAATCCATAAAGAAAAATGAAAAACAAGAAATATATTTTCCTTATGGCATCCGAAAGGGAACAAGTTTCTATTGCTTGGTAGATGTCATAAACTGAAAGGCTTCAAAGCATATTTAGCTTGTTTTACATTTGACTTTGTGACTTTTTGTTTTATATACATTTATATATATATATATTATATATATATATATATATATAGTTCAATATAGACAAAGAAACATAGAGAAATCAAAACAACACACTTACAGTCTCTAATTTTCGGTTTGAACCAGTGCGCTTGGTTCAAACCGAAAATTAGAGACTGTAAGTGTGTTGTTTTGGATCGTATTTCCAACGAAAAAGTGTATATATATATATATATCCACTTAAAATTCGAAAAAACGATCCAAACTGGACGCAAATCAGTTCACAAACGAAGAAAAGCAACACACAGAGAAAGAGACACACTTACAAACTCAAATTTTCGGATGATCCGTCTTAAGGAGAAAAGAGAGAAAGGGCGACCAAGCACGCCGGAAACACAACCCGTGTTTCCGGCGTGCTTGGTCGCCCTTTCTCTCTTTTCTCCTGAAGACGGATCATCCGAAAATTTGAGTTTGTAAGTGTGTCTCTTTCTCTGTGTGTTGCTTTTCTTCGTTTGTGAACTGATATATATATATATATATATACAAAATAAATGAAACGATTCCACGAACTAAATAAGCTATATTGACACAAAGAACACTCAGAAATTAAACAGAAACTCACTACTATATTTCGATGTACTCGTCATCAGGAAGATAGAAGTTTCTATCTTCCTGATGACGAGTACATAGAAATATAGTAGTGAGTGTCTGTTTCATTTCTGAGTATTCTTTGTGTTAATATAGTTTATATATATATATAGGTATAAATCGGTAGTAAGTCTTCTTGTTAAAGAAGATTTTGTTAAAATTAGCCGCAGTTTCTTCTCTCACGATTTTTGATCTGGTGGCATCGATCTTGCGGTTGGTGTTTCCACATTAATTGTCCAAGGGACATCAACCCCAAGAATAAAAATCGTCAGTTGGGTTTTTGACTCTGACGAAGACCGCCTGTTTCTTTAATTTCTCTATGTTCTATGTGTACATGTAACTTTCTTTGTCCGTTTCGGATCATATTTTCATCAAACATATATATATATTAATATATAACGTATTAATTACTATTAATATACTTTTTTTTCAGGCAATCATCTATGAAGGCCAAGACAAGAATCCTGAAATGTGTCGAGTCCTCCTAACGCACGAAGTTATGTGCAGGTAATGAAAATAGCGCATTATTTTTAGGTGATATTTCAATGAACACTAGTTAAAAATGAATTAATAAAAGAAACTATTAAATCTTAAAAAAACAAATATTTTTTTTTTAATAAGATTATATACATATATCTTATGTATGTAAGTTTGTGTGTGTGTGTGTGTGTGTGTGTGTGTGTGTGTGTTTGTGTGTCAGTCTGTGTATGCGTGGGTGTTTTTGTGTGAAGGAGAGAGAGAAAGATGGAGAAACGAGAGATAAAAAAACATAAACACTCTATAAAAGATCAGTATCTGACTTAAATACTCATACAATTTAATGTATACAATTTTCAACTTTAAGGAGACTTTTTTATTATCATTGTTTAAACAGATATCCTAGCGGGTAAAAACGTCAGCTCTTTACGTTTTTTTTTTTTGTTCTGTAATTCTACATTGGAAGTCTTAAGTTTTGCCTAACTTAAGTGCATTTGGAGTAGGGATCTTTAACGTGTAACTGACATCGTACAGGCTCGGGACCGACAGCTTAATGTCATCTCCGAGGGACGAGGTACTCAGATTCATTCACCTCCAGCGTGAATAAATGTAAGACCAGGTGAGGATCGAACTCCGGACATTAAGCCTTTGCTAATGTGCTGCCCAGATTGTCTGACTGACTTAAGGTGACTTTCAAAACTGTCAAATTTATATATTGAAGAAACTCGTCACAAGAAAGTTTCATTGAAGTATATAACTTTTAAAATTTTTGTTTTTCAACATTGGTTCTGGTGTAGTTGTAACAATAGCTTGTTTATTCCTAGTAATTGAATACTAGCTTTTTAATCGCCACCATGATACTTGAATTTTCATTCAAGGACGGTGATGGGAGTCCTAAGTTTTGACTAACTCAAGTGCATTTAGAGATGGGATTTCAGTTTCCTACAGGCTCGGGACCAATGGCTTAACGTCCTCTCCGAGGGATGATGCACTCAGATTTATTCACGTCCAGTATGAATAAATTGAAGGCTAGGTGGATATCGAACCCTGTCTCACCTGTTCAGACTATGTTAACAACTGAGCTAACCTGACCCCTGAAGGGGTCTTAATAAAGTATTAACTTTTTTATCAAATGGTGTTATTAAATATTGGTGAAATCAGAATAATGGGTTTTGCTGTTGGCCAATTTCATAATCCGAATGTATTATATACAGACAATGCTTCATTCTTCTTCTTCTTCCCTATATATATATCTACCCTCTCTCTGACTAAATTCACAAGCAAACCGTCCTCCCTGACTCCAACCCCCTCCCTCACCCTCTAATCTCCTCCCTCTACAACCCCTGTAATAATTCTTTTTTTTTTTCGCTCCCTGCCCCACCAGCCAAGCCCAATATACAATTGAGACCTTTCCTCTTTTTCATCTCGTAAACTGCCCTCAGTCTTTTCCCGTCGCTTTCATTTTCTTCAGCCACTGCTGAAATATGGAAAAATCACCTCCACTTTATCGAATTTCTTTTCGTTTTTTTTTTGTTTAACTTTTGATTTTTTTTGTTATCTCTTTTTATAGTATATGCATTCAGTGTTCGTAATTAAATTGAATAGATAATATAAGTTAGTAAATTTAATTAAAGCTGTAAGGCTGACTTAATTTTGTGTAGGTTCCGCAAAATATATAACAGGTTTATCAAACCATGTTTTAAACAATTAAAAAACACTTATTTCAATAATGCTTTAAACATCTTTAAAATAGTGTATCTCAAACAAACAGTGTTGAGACCTTTTGAGGAAGTGATATATATTTTTCATTTATTGCGTTTATAACCTCAAAGATAATGCTATATTTTTGAATTAGTAGTTTAGGAGAAAAAAAATGTAGTCTAAAAACAGATTTTTGGCAAAATAATTGACTTTCTTATCATGTATAATTACTCCCAAACATTACGGCTCATTTACTCTATGAGGCCCATTTTTCTGTTAATATCAACTTGATCCATTAAAGATTTTGGACCGTAGAGTGACCACAAACTTTGTCACACACACACCCACACATCATCATCATCATCATCGAAAAAACTTCATAAAACGACTTCTGTGACTTCAAAACATTTAATTCTGTCAATATCTCGAGATCAAATTTTTTCACGATTACTATACTTAAGTTATAGTAAAATAAAAAAAAAATATTAGCCATTTATGTTCCCCAGTAACTAAGAAAGTAGTATATTTAACAACTAAAACTCATAATTTGAATTCGGGTTTTTTATTAAAGTATTCTTCAAATTATATCATTTTATTTTTTCTTTGAGTTTCAGTATCGCGTAGGCGTTACTAAGTACAGTAAGAATGTTTTTCTGCGCATAAATATTGTCAGAAATATGTCTTGCACTTTCAAGGCCTGAACCGGAATTTATATAAAAATCACTGCATCAACATAAACTTTGTCACTGCAGTTTCTTTAAATCTAATTTTCAAACCAAAAACTTACTGAAATAATGATGAATTGTTTCTTTTTATGGCTTTCATGTCAGCAAATCTTAAAATGAGTTTAAATTCTGATAAAGAAATCAGAGTTTGAAACGTAACTCTATACTTCATGTTATATGTAGAAGCTTTCACGAGTGTATTCTTGACGAAAACGAAAACTGATTGAAAAGTAGATGTTTGCATACATTTCTAAAGCATTTATATTTTCTACAAAAAATGCATTATGCTAAAAAAGTAACTTTAACTATAAATGATATAATTTGTTATATATAATATAACAAATTAGCACTTTGTTAATAATAATTAATAATTGTTATTAATAACGTATTATTAGCACTTTGAACCAGACTTACTTTGTTTACTTACTTACTTTGCAAAACGTCAACTAGTTTAGCCACGTTTTAAATCCTTCAATGAAAAATAAAATTAAATAATTACTTATTTGATTAATGTAATAACTAAGTAGATGTAACTTAGTTGATAACTAATTCAATATTGGGTATATTGGATAACTAATCCAATAAATGAATATTATTTTGATTTATTTTTTGTCGAATAATTCAAATGTGTAACCATGTTGCTTTTAAATGAATATATGTTTTACTTAAACAAAAAAAATATCTTACATATATGCTAATCATTAATTAAAAGCATAGTATTTTTATTTAAAAGCTAGTTTGTGCTTTTGATTAGATAAACAGCTCTAAATATCTTCATGAAATTCATAAAATCATGATGATTCAAAAGTGTATGTGAAATATAATAAAATTTGTTACAAAACTGTCAATCTCACAAATGTTTTATTATAAAAGCTACAAACGACTGTACAGATTATGAAAATTAGGGTTACAGTTTGCTCAGTGTTGCCGGAAGCTTTCGACTATAAATACCCGCTACCCGAGCAGAAATGATTTCTTACTACTTTATGAATGCTTTATATTTATATAACAAATATTATAAAAGAAGATATCATTTATTCTTAAAGTTTCCTTGATAGGAGAAAATATAGCATTTTACGTGTTAAACAGGCAACACTGTAAAATTAACGTTTGGTTGTCATAATGACAGATAATACAACACTGTTGCCACATTTTAACTACCTTTGGTACAGTATATCAATGTTGTTACTGCTTTTTCGTTATTGTTACATTACTTGTCAGATTAATTTTTAAATAAATAAAGCAATAACACCTTAAGCCTTAAGCACTTTGAAGACCTCGTTTTTGGAATATTTAGTTAATATAATGACGTTTAAAGAAGTTTCGTTGGTTTTTGATTGTCAAAGGAAACACATGGAGGCTTTATTTCTTTGTAGGGTAATAAAGTAAAAAACAACACGTGTATAGTATTAAATTTCTATATGTCGAGACTATTTCATTAGATTTATACCTTACAATGAGTAAATCAACATCATAACTGATTGCACTACCTTAGAATGTTTTCTTTTCTTTTGTTATAGAAACGAAAGTGTGGTTTATTTGTAACTTGACATCTTATTTATTCGGTTATAGTGAATTGAAATATTACAGGGTTGATTTCACAATGAGAGTTACTATTTTTTTACCTTATTTGGGTTGTTGATTAACTACTATGAAACTGATTAGTGGTTGATCTTTAAACAGTAGAGTTGGATGTAATATGACGAATGTTTGACATAATACAGGATGGGGCTGAGAGCTGTATGTCCTCTGCGAAAGTCGGTGTGAACGAGATTTAGTATCCTACACATGAATCATGGTGACGATTCAAGGATAATGGTGGTGATTAAACAGCTAGTATTCAATTACTAGGGATAAACAAGCTATTGTTACAACTACACCAGAACCAATGTTGAAAAATCTGGAGTGGCCTACACTCTACTTTACTATAAGTAACTTAATGTCAAATTTCTTGAGTATATAAAACATAACGTCTCAGTTAAGCATAACGTAAACATCTAAATGGGATATAATTATTAGCCTTTCATTCCTGAGGTAGGACAGATAGTGATTGAAGGACATATCATTTTATAAGCTTATTTTTGTACATCACAGATAATTTATTATTTGCAAATAATTGCATTAGTATAACTACAGCAGTAATAACATTTTTGAAAAACCAAAGTGAACACTTCTTGAAACGATTTATTCTCCTACAAGAGAATGGCTTTCGTTCAAACAGCCAGTAGATTTCTTACATCGTTTACTTGACATCCTTCTACATTGAATATTAAAGTAAAATTTTTAAATTTAAAACAGGAAAATACCCTTTTTTTCTCTGAAAAACATCTTAAACTGCGAAGAAAATGTTGTTTTAAGGTGATTTGTTAATTAAAGATGTACGATAATTACATTTATTAATCTCTAAACGAAAGATTCAGATTATAAATTATCATTTACATTTTTGGTCTTTTATAGAATTATCATACTGGGAATTTTAATCTTTAAAATAATAATAATAATAAGCTTCTTAGTATTTAATAAGATCATTTTCCTTCCCCTTTGTCAAATAACATATATACGAATTTTTTCTGAGTGAGTGTTATCATTTTCCTGCACAATATTATTTCTCTTACATCTCATATAATTCAATAAACAATTTAAACTGTTCCTTTATGAAATCAGTTTTATCTCAGTGGATTCGCTCGAAAAATTTCTAAGTCAATGTAAACAATGTAAAAAATCTGGAGTGGCCTACACTCTACTTTACTATAAGTAACTCAATGTCAAATTTCTTGAGTATATAAAACATAACGTATCATTTAAGCACAACATAAATATCTAAATGGGATATAATTATTAGCATTGGATTCGTGAGTTAGTACAGATAGTGATTGAAGGACATATCAATTTATAAGCTTATTTTTGTACATCACAAATAATTTATTATTTGCAAATAATTTCATTAGTATAACTACAGCAGTAATAACATTTTTGAAAAACCAATTTGAACATTTCTTGAAACGAAATATTATCCTACAAGAGAACATGGCTATTGTTCAAATAGCCAGTAGATTTCTTACATCGTTTACTTGACATCCTTCTACATTGAATATTAATGTAAAATTTTCAAATTTGAAACAGTAAAATACCCTTTTTTTCTCTGAAAAACATCTTAAACAGCGAAGAAAATGTTGTTTTAAGGTGATTTGTTAATTAAAGATGTACGATAATTACAGTTATTAATCTCTAAACGAAAGATTTATATTTTGAATTATCTTTTACATTTTTGGTTTTTAACAGAATTATTATACTGGGAATTTTATGGCTTCTTAGTATTTAATAAGATCATTTTCCTTCCCCTTTGTCAAATAACATATATACGATTTTTTTTTTACTGAGTGTTATCATTTACCTGCACAATACTATTCCTCTTACATCTCTTATAAGTCAATAATATATTTTCATTTTTCCATTAGAAACATCAATTTTATCTCAGTGGATTCGCTCAAAAAATTTCTAAGTCAATGTAAACAATGTAAAAAAATACAAAAAATTCGACAAGTATAGCAGGTGATCTCTTAGTCTAGGATAAACAAAGAGTTTTTATATCGTTATTGCTCTTTCCCGTAATTGAAACTTCATGATTTTTTTTTATGAATTACTAATTTTTTGTTCCATTTTTGGTCAAATTTTCATAATTTTTTAACGAGCCGTTTAGCGTCAAAAAAACATTTTCTGAAAACACATATCGTACTCTAACGCCCCTTTAGCGAATGTAATTTTAGAAAAAAATATCTCAACTCATTGTCCATATAATGTTCTATTTATAGGCATAGTTTCATTCTTGTCCGTCAAACAGTATGGCTTGTATCGCTCTCACAAGGTTTGAGATTGATTTATAAGTCAAAATTTGTACATTTTATTGAAAAAAAAATATTTCCTGTTGATATAAAATTTTGAATATATTTTTCGTTTGTTCCATTTGTAACCTCAAAGATAATGTCAAAATCTCAAAACTCTAGGGTTAGTAGTTTAGGAGAAATAAATGTTTTAAAAAAAACGGTTTTTGGCAAAAAAAGTGACTTTCCCATCATGCATAATTCTGCCCAAACAATAGGGATCTTCGTCTAAATGGGGCCCATTTTTGTGTAAAATATCAACTTGATCCATCAAAGATTCTGGACCGTAGCGTGGTAACAAGCAATGCTAACACACTCACCCACCCACCCACCCACCCACCCACCCACCCACCCACCCACCCACCCACCCACCCACCCACACACACACAGACATCATCGTAAAAACGTCATAAAACGACTTCTGGTACCTCAAAACATGTAATTCCGTCAAAATCTCGAGATCGAATTTTTTCACGATCACTATACTTTACTTATAGTAAAGTAAAAAAAAAATTATATACTTCAATGAAACTTTCTTGTCACGGTGTTTCTTCAATATATGAATTTGACAGTTTTGAAAGTTGCCTTAAGCCAGTCAGACAATAGCAGATTAGCCAAGGCTTAAGAAAATAGAACACACGTGTGTTTGGTTAAGGCTGGCGGTTTACCTGACCAAGGCGCCGACGAGTACCGAGTATTTAATTCAAAGTAGAGTAATGAAAACTCACCCACTATAGTCTTCAATTAAGATGTTTAGTCTAATGAAAAGATGACTGTGTTTATAATAAAGCCTAAGGTTTTCCTTGAGACAGAAATCACAGCGAACAATACTTACTTCCAGGGAGAAGCCAGGTTAGCTCAGTGGTTAAAGTACTCGCTTCTGGGCTGGTAGTCCGGAGTTCGATCCTCACCTGGTCTTACATTTATTCACGCTGGAGGTGAATGAATCTGAGAACGTCGTCCCTCGGAGAGGACGTTAAGCTGTCGGTCCCGAGCCTGTAAGATGTCAGGTACTCGTTAAAGATCCCTACTGGAAATGCACTTAAATTAGGCAAAATTTAGGACTCCCTATCTAGATCTGTAGAATTACCAATCAAACAAAAAGCCGGTAAACGTTTAACATTAACCCCCGCTAGGGGATTGGTTTAAACAATAAAAAAAATGCTTCCAAGAAATCCTCCCATCTCCTTGTCATCATTTACTTACTAAATGGTAAAAGTTAAAATGCTGGTATTATACAAGTAACAATCTCAAGAAGGTATTTAACTATTTAACTATATTTAATGACTGGGGTTGGTAAAACATAGGCACTATGTTATATGACATAGGCCTACGATAACAATAAAAAAAAAAAACAAATTCAGTGACGTAAAATCTTGTAGTTCCCATGTTATTTAACGATTCTACGGGTGTTAACTTGGCCCAAAAACATCTTTTTGAATCTACACTTCAGAAATAGATTCTTAATAGGCAACCTAAAGCGTGCTATTTAAATAATCTTTTAAATAATTTAATCCTTAATTTATGCCAGCTGAAGAACGTGTAAAAGTGTTAACAAAAGAAAAGTCATTTTCATTTTACTTACCTTACAAGTAAAAAAAAAAGATATTTCGTAACTTATTAACTCCATTAAAACTAAATGTAAAATCTTTGGAAAAGTTGGGAAATCACTACTTTAGGCAAACATACTTTTACAGAATATTCATAAAAGCTTAGGTTGTGTGCGGTAAAATAGGTTAGGTTAGGTTAATATGAGGTAAAGCATTGTACATGAACATTGTCATGTTCTCAAGAGTTAGAATAATAAATTAAATTAAGAAACGCTGATAACGACTTATCTTGTGAAATGCGCTGTTGGTGACAATGTACGGGCTTTGAATGCTGGCAATCTTCAACTATTCAATGGCAACCAGTTTGTTCTCTTGTTGATGGACACACAAACACAAAGAAATAAAAATGTACTTACTCACTCTCTCACTTTCTTATCTCGACCACATATGTTCTGAATTGCAGCTTTCACTCTCTAATTCAAAGCACAATGAAGACACAGTAATATAAAAGCACATTCAAAACACATTCTTCCACATACACACATACATACGCATTTACTCGTTCTTTCATACTCACAGTCAATTAATTAAACACATTGTCATACTAGTAGCCAACCCTTTAGATTTCAGTGGCTGTCCCACAAGGGAACACACATAAGCCGAATATTAGTCCCTTTGTGATACCACACAATGAAGATTGATTCTATTTTGGGAGTCCTAAATTTTGCCAAACTCAAGTATATTTAGAGTCGGGATCTTTAACGAGTACCTGACATCGTACAGGCTCGGGACGTACTGAGGGACGACGTGCTCAGATTTATTCTGAGCATTATATCATATACTACTCGTATATGATATACGAGTAGCTGACATCGTATATCATGACCGTCGGATTAACGTCCTACCGACGTGGATAAATCGAGGTGGGTATCGAACCCCGGACCTACTAGTTCAGAGGCTTCGTACGTTAACCACTGAGCTACCTTTGCCCCGACAAACACATTTTACTTGTACATCAAAATTCTCTCACTCACTCTATCCCTCACACATTCTCACAGCATGCTTTTAAATTCGAACCTTTATTTTAACAGTGATCAATCTTCTTCATTCACAGACATCCAGACAGCTGATGATACCATTTAGAAAATAAATATATTAATTTTTAAACGTTAATTGATTGACACTAAACTGACTGACGCTAGAAAGGTTTATTAACATAGCTTAATATCAAAAATGGTTTTAATTTAGATCGCCTTTAAACTGACTGGCTGTCAATCCAGACGACAATATCTTTCACCCCTCTCGAAGGCAGAAAAAAAGACCAGTACTAGGATTTACCATCAGTTATCACTTATTCTCGTATATACAGATGAGAGAGAGAGAGTTGGCGACTGATATAGGGTGGGAAGGAGAGGGATTAGAGTGAGGTGGGGAAGAGCAGGATTGTGAAATGTTGCGAGAGTATACATCTAAATAACACCAATGTAACTCTCGGTATCTGCCTTATGTAGCTAGGACACATCAATAGTATTACTGTTTATACTTTTGTTTATTTTTATTCAACATTTTGTATTAGTAATGCATTTTAATTGGTTTTTATTAGAAATAGGTAAAACCGTCATACCTCGTAAGATGATCCTGGAGTTGGAGCGCTTTCAGACGTTTCCGTGTAGTTGGAAAGCGCTCCAACTCCAGGATCATCTTACGAGGTATGACGGTACCTATTTCTAATATAAATCATACTAACCTCAGTGGTATTAACAATATGCATGTATTTTAATTGGTAATGCATTTATACAAATATACATACATGAGGAAATGCTATTCTCAAATCAGATAAATCAGAGTCACTAGTTAAGTGATGTGTTCATGGCATTATTCTATATATTTTAAGGTTTATTTGAAGTAGATATATAAGATGGCTAATGTTGTTTTAGACTGATTCTTTTGTTTTGTTTTAGTCGATGTTGCGACAAGAAGAGTTGTGGAAACAGGAATGAAACCCCTTCTGATCCAGTCATCATCGACAGGTAACTCACATTACTATGAATCAAGTATAAAGCATCACGTGATATCACATGCATGTCATATCATCAGCACCATTATATATATAGAAGGTATAAATCATCACGTGGTATGACATACATGGGATATCATCAGCACCAACTTATGTATAGAGTAAAAAGCATCACGTTATATGATATTCATGTGAAATCATCAGCACTGATATATATAAAATATAACTTAAAATGACAAATGTGTGATATCATCAGCACCAATTTATATATAAAGTATAAATCGTCACATGATATTACATACATGTGATATCATCAGTACCAATTTATATATAAAGTATAACTTGAAATGACAAAACGTGTGATATCATCAGCACCAATTCATATATAAAGTATGAAGTATCACTTGAAATGACAAAAATATGATATCATCAGCACCAACTTATGTATTGTTTTTGTCATGTGTTTTCAAGTATTGCCACAGCATGCACTAGAAAAATCAGTCGTTTTGACTTAACAACTCGAAAAAACCTTTATATCTATCCTATAAACTTGACGGTTATGAAATCATGAATGTTGTATATATAGTGATAACAATACAAATTCAATCATTCTTGATATTTTTTTTAAAAATAGCATTTCTAATCACTCTGCATTAATACCAACAATATATTTCACACAATATATTTTATATCCATTTGAACATTTTTATAACAAGTGCTAGAAATCATCTGTAGCCTTAAAAAAATTCTATCTGTAAAAAAATTATTCTCCTTTATGGAGATACCTCTCAGACTTTTGAAGCCATTTGAATTTTATTCCTGAACGAATAACAAGTGATTCCTTATGAAAATATTTTCTGTCCTATGTGGAATTAACATTACATTTTATTGAACCTGTATATTAGGGTCGCAAATCGGCTGTTCCGCTAATATTATTGAACATCAATTCTTTCGTTAAATGGAATATAATTTGTTGAAGTTATGTTTTTGCATAGATGCTGTTTGCAGATGGGTTGAGGCGCTTTGCAAGTTATAATTCTGAGTAAATGAGGAGCAGTGTTTGTAAGATAGTAGAATCCAGTTTTTGCATTGATGCAAAGCTGGTATGAATGGAAGGAAAGGATGAATTGCTGACTCGAGCCAAGGATAGGCTGTGAATCAATAAGCCGTAGTGGTTTGTTGTGCTTGCAGCAGGCGGTATAAATAAATGCAGGAGGCAAGTATTCTTAGGCGTGCTGCGAGTCGATGCTTGGGATGCACTGAAATCCCCTAGGGAGCGCCATTTTGTGCCCCCCCCCCCCCACCCCAACCTTTAGACAACCATTATATAGCCTCTCCCTTTTTTTTCTCCCCCCCCCCCTCTTATCCTCTATCCTACTCTTTCCCCCCCTTTTGGCTTCTTCACGACGTGTGCCTTTTGCGTGTGTGTGTGTGTGCGTGTTTGTGTGTATTAGGATCGATACCCAGTAGTAGACAAAAAAAAAAAAAAATATTGGAAAAAGCCTTTAGGCATTGGCTGCCCCCTCTCCTTGTGATTTATGAGTGAAGATGACGTCACCTGTCGATACGCTGCATCCTGTTTCCTCATGCAGTCCACAAAACACATAGCAACCTCAACAGCACTTGTTGCTTCCGTAGTCACCGTATTGTTGTCCACAGACTACAATAAACAGTTTTTCCAATACAAATCAGCATAGCTGAAACCAATTATTAAACACATAGCTACCACGTGCCCCACATTATTTGGGACTACCCTACATTCTCCTTTCCTGCCCCTCCCTCATCGAAACCTATCCCACATTAAAATGTATATTGTATTATATTTTTTTTAAAAATTTGTTAATTATTATTAAATTTAACAAAGCCGACATTGTTCTTGTTTGTAATATTAAAAGACGCTACAACACGTTTATAGACTTTATTTGGCCTTCAAAATATAAATTTCAGTTGAAATACGCCCTTAAAAATAACCTAAACAAATGGATCATTATAAATTCGTTTGAACTATTCATTTACGTAATCACATTTCATGGTTAGAGCATAAGTTGTGCTCCCTTTTATGTTTCAAACGACACCATTCATAACGATCTGAAAATCCCTTTTATCCACCAAGAAATTCCACAAAGTCCATGAATCTTTACCCAAGAATCTAAACTCTTTTATTCAAGAATTACCATTCCTCCAGGTTGCTATCAACCCAATTAGAAGACTGAAAATATGTTGGCTAGAGATCTACTCGTCAAGAAATGATAACTGTTAAGAATAGTTGCAAGTGATCTGAACAATCTATGTATATGGAGTACTACCAAGGGGTGGCTTCTTCACTCTTTTACCTCCCTTTTATGTATCATGGATACATAAATGTCACAGTACAGTATTGTTTGTAACCCCCTATAAGGGTAGTTGTAATATAATAAAACAATAATAAAAAAAATTGTGCACCAGTCGTGTCCTGTGTTACTATTGTTTGTGTTAAACTTTCTTGGTAAGGATCTAATTAAGTCTGTCTGTATGTCGAAATCGAAAGTCGAATAGGTATACAAATTGTACAATGTTATATGATAATTAAAGTATGACATTTTTATCCTCTGTCATACATTCCTCTTGAACTATGTTAACTAGCATTAAATACAATAGGAGAAATAAAGCAGACTTCGGTTAGATTTTTGGTAGAAATCAAACTCTTATGCGGACGTTACCAGTACTCCAACCTTTCTCATAGATAAAAGTATATTTCAAAATGAAAATGATTGATTTTGGAATTCAAGGCTAATAAATATAAATATGAAACAATGTTGCTTATACGATGAAATCTGACAGTGTATTTAACAAGATTTCACAGTGAACTCGTGAAATAGAAACCAACATCCAAACTACAGTAAACAATGAGAAAAAAGAGTAAGGTCTTTCAACTGTAACAATCGGTATTCGTCAGAGTCAAAACTGATACTCAGTTTTTGCCAGACTATTCGTTTTGACTCTGACGAATACCGCTATTGTTTTTTTTTATTGTTTAAACCGATCCCCTAGGGGGTAAACTAGCGTAATAACGTCAGCCGTTTACCGACTTTTTGTTTGATCGGTGATTCTACAGATTCTACAAATTCTGCATTGGGAGTCATAAATTTTGCCTAACTCAAGTGCATTTAGAATAGAGATCTTTAACGAGTACCTGACATCGTACAGACTTAGAACCGATGGCTTAAGTCCTCTCCGAGGGACGAAGTACTCAGATTTATTCACCTCCCGCGTGAATAAATCGAGAGCCAGGTGGAGATTGAACCCCGGACTATTAGTCCTGATGCGAGTACATTAACCACTGAGCTACCCTGACCCTCAAATGGGATACTTAATTTCAATTGATATTGGCACTGAGTTTTATTTTTTTAAAATATTTAATTATTTTTGTAAATAAATGCTGTGTGATTTTAAAAATAAAAGTACAAGCAATAAGCTTAGTCTTGTTGCTCTTGAAAACAGTAGAAGTGCGAATAAATCAAGAATCATGCCTTTTAAGTGAGGCAACATGTTGTAAATAAGTCTGAATATATATAGCATGTACCAATAGCTTTCTTTTATGATTGATTTGTATGCTTGGAGTGAATACAGTTGAAGTTCTCTAAGTAAGTGTAATATTTTATTTTAACATGTCATGCAGTCATGGCAGATTTCAATATAAATCCTGCACTTCAAATTACAATTTGATTAAGACAGCCGCTAAACAATGCGTATATCCCTTCAGGGCTTATTTATACTCCCTACAGGGATGATAGACACCGGTAAGGTCCTTCAAAGAGGTGGTTTTTGTGGTTAAAAGGACAGATGTAGGGTTTTAGTAGAAGTACACCCCCTACGGGGGGATAATTGGCGCCCCCGGGAGGTCCTGTTTACACACCTGTCACATCCGTAAATAAAGAGCCCCCCTTGGAGTCGGCTTATTAGCGTCAACAATGGCTTGAACCGCCCTTGTCTCGCCTCAAACCTCTGAGCCGGTCAATCAACAGGTCCGCTTTGTTCTTACCGTGAGTAAATCCCCTTTGATTCCAATCATAATCAAATAGTAATACGATATTAGTAATCAGCACGATCTAAAATCACGTGATTCGTCATTGCCTTTCAAAACTAAAATCACTCCTTTGCCTTTTCACAAGGAGATAAACGTAGAACTTATGTACTTATATACTTCACCTCGTTCATAGAAATATACTGCCTTCATTTATCTTAGTCATCTTCCAACTTCTTTACTCCACCCATTCAAGAGTCTTATCGTATATAATCGTGATGTTTCCAACTGCTTTTGTCATCTTCCAACTTCTTTGCTCCACCCATACAGGAGTCCTATCGTATATAATTGTGATGTTTCCAACTGCTTTTGTCATCTCCCAACTTCTTTGCTACACCCATTCAGGAGTCCTATCGTATATAATTGTGATGTTTCCAACTGCTTTTGTCATCTCCCAACTTCTTTGCTACACCCATTCAGGAGTCCTATCGTATATAATTGTGATGTTTCCAACTGCTTTTGTCATCTTCCAACTTCTTTGCTACACCCATTCAGGAGTCTTATCGTATATAATTGTGATGTTTCCAACTGCTTTTGTCATCTTCCAACTTCTTTGCTACACCCATTCAGGAGTCTTATCGTATATAATTGTGATGTTTCCAACTGCTTTTGTCATCTCCCAACTTCTTTGCTACACCCATTCAGGAGTCCTATCGTATATAATTGTGATGTTTCCAACTGCTTTTGTCATCTTCCAACTTCTTTGCTACACCCATTCAGGAGTCCTATCGTATATAATCGTGATGTTTCCAACTGCTTTTGTCATCTCCCAACTTCTTTGCTACACCCATTCAGGAGTCTTATCGTATATAATTGTGATGTTTCCAACTGCTTTTGTCATCTTCCAACTTCTTTGCTCCACCCATTCAGGAGTCCCATCATACTCGTATATTATTCTGATGTCTCCAAATGCTTTTGTCATGTTCCAACTTTCCTGCTCCGTTCATTCTGAAGTTCTATCATGAACTTTGTGATAGCTCCAACCACCTTTGTTATCTTCCAACTTTGCCGGTCCAAAATCTGGAGTCTTATATCATACAATCCTATTGTCTTCAACTGTATGAAATTACCTCTTTTCGATGAGAGCTCCTTCACTCTAGTCCGCACTCTTTTTATCTCTTCTGGCATTACCTTTTAACTATTTACATACATAGTATAGTTTACATAGTATAATTTACAAGAAGCACTCGGAATTAATTTCTATTGAACAATTTTACTTTTTTTTGTAAACAAGACTTTTAATGACATAGTTGTGCAATCTGTTATAGTGTGATATTTACTCGATTGGAGAATTTGAAAAAATTACGTCTTCACATAAAAAAAAGTTTAATATGAAAAGTAACAGGCGTTTTAGAGGGCCAGGTTAACTCAGTGCTTAGCGTACTCGCATCTGGGCTGGTAGTCCGGGGTTCGTTCGATCCCCACCTGGCCCTCGATTTATTCATGCAGGAGGTTAATAAATCTGAGTATGTCATCCCTCTGAGAGGACGTTAAGCCGTCGTTCCCGAGCATGTACATTGTCAAGTACTCCTTAAAGATAGCCTACTTGAAATGCACTTGAGTTAGGCAAAATTTAAGACTCCCAATGTACAATCTGTAGAATCACCTAACAAACAAAAAGCCGGTAAATGGCTGACGTTATCACTCGCTAGGGGATCGATTTAAAGAAAAAATAAAAAAAACAAGACGTTTCGAACACATACTGTTCTTCTTCAAATGTACATCTGTATTGTTAAGATTTCATCTATGGGAGAGACGGCTCATCCTCTGTCAGTCTCGTACATCAACATCTCAAGAGTGCAGATGTAAACCTGAAGAAGAACACTAAGCACTTGAAACGCATGTTAGTTTTCATTCAAATTTTTTTTGTGTGGAGACATATTTTTTTTAAATTAACCAACAAAGGCAGCAGCTTGACTGAATACAGATAAAAGTGAATCTTTACATCGGAAATTTTTGATATGCTTGTTTAAAGTTCATGAATTACTGTCTATAAAATTTTGTAGATAACAAACGAAATAATAATTTTTAAGGTTCAAGATCTGATTAATATTGGGGAGGAAAGTGCAAACATTAATGATAACAACAACAACAACAACAAAATTAAAAAATTGAATATAAGGGATGTAAAAGTAATTTGGTTTAGTAAGTGAAGTTAAGAGTTGACTGTTTGGTAGAAGGAGCAGATGCTGGCGGTAGCTGACTGGATAGAACGTGTCCGACCTGGAGGTCTGATTGCCGAATTCACCGCTAACGAGTGCTCATTCAGCAGTCACAGCCTTATTGTGTCGCCACACCCTCGCTCACGACACATTACTGGCTCTTCTCCTACAATAACATCCATAAACTCTATTCTCGCGTCAATTATCTCCCCAAAACTGAGTCACCCCCCGACACACAAAACAACCATTTACCACTTGCTTAAGCAACACTATTTATCTGCCAGCACAAAAGAGAATTGTTAGGAAATACACTAAAGCCATTTTCATGGCCTTTATTTTTAATCCATTATATGTTATTACATCGACATAATTGAATAAACCCATATTATATATATATATTATATATATATATATATAAAGATTTTACATAAACACGTGAAATAACAATCAAATGATCAAACCACAATAACAAAAGGGAAAACAAGACTAAGATCTTTCAACTGTAACAAGCGGTCTTCGTCAGTTGGGTCAGTTAACAAACTAACGTTTGGTCTTCGTTAACAAACAGGTCAGTTGGGTTTTTGACTCTTACGAAGACCGCTTGTTATGTTTGAAATACATATATTTCAAGTCAACTATACTATCAAGTCAACCATGATAGAATAGGTGTGTTATTTGACCGAATCCGGATTAGATAACACACCTACATATATATATATATTCAGGTAACTTACCACAAATGATTGAAGATAATCGCTCTGAGGCGATAACCTGCCCACTACTTGTATTCACTTGCTCTCTGACGACGTAAAAAGAAAAGGCTTCAGAGGGATTATCTTCAATCATTTGTGATGAGTTACCTGAATATTTATATCAAGTGTTATTGTGACAATTTTGTATAAATATACATATACATTTAAAATAAACTGTGACACATAGAAAGAAACATAACAAAGACTCACTTTTCCATATTTCGACCGCCATAACGGTCAAAATATTGAAAAGTGAGTCTTTGTTATGTTTCTTTCTATGTGTCACAGTTTATTTTAAGTGTTATCTGTCCTGCCGGACAATTTTTCGTTTATCATGGTATATATATATATATATATATGGGTTCAAAATTCAAGAAGAGTAAGACTAGAATAAAGAAACACACTTACAAACTGAAATTTTCAAGCAGTCCGTCTTCAGGAGAAAAGACAAAGGGAGACCAAGTACGTTGTAGACGCAATGGCAAGTAACCGACCCGGCAACCGCCAGTGCTGCCCTCCGTACCCGGTCTTACTGTAATAGAATCAGAAAAAGATTTAAACAGATATTGAGATATGCAGTACAAGTTGGGTAAATATAAAAGTATCAAAGGAAATTGGTGAAAAATTTAAAAGAAAGGAAAAAAATAAGATAAGTATGTATCGCAGCACTGGCGGTTGCCGGGTCAGTTGCGTCCATAACATGTTTGGTCACCCCTTCTCTTTTCTCCTGAAGACAAATTGCCCAAAAATTTGAGTTTGTTAGTGTGTTTTGTCAGAAGGTTTTAATTGATAAGAAATAATATGTACTTTCATATAAAAACTTCTTATTCTGAACAACTTGGGTTGTATGTTATTTAAAAAAAATATAATGGATGTTAAAATTATTCAAATACTTATGTTATATGTACTGATTATATAACATATAACTATTACTTATATAATATACTTATTAGTTATTATAAAAAGATTTCACATAAACACGTGAAATAACAATCAATGATCAAACCACAATAAGAAATGGGAAAACAAGACTAAGATCTTTCAACCGTAACAAGCGGTCTTCGTCAGAGTCAAAAACCAAACTCAGTTATCTATATTATGTTATATGTAAGTTATCTATATTGCCTGGAAAACATATTGCAGATGATAATTGTTTATAGGCTATAGAATTGATTTTCTTATCAATTCCTGATGTGGTTAATTTTCCGTTGATTCCATTCGTAGTTTTCCTGCTTAAGGTAAATTATAGTTTGTGGGTTGGATGTAAAGGAGTCTTAAAGGCCATTGTGGAGGAAAGCAGATGGCCGAGGGAGAGCGAGTGAGAAGGAGGGGTCGTCCCCGGGACAAGAAGTGCCACGCCTTCAAGTACAAGCGATCAAGGCACGCTTGAACTGTAGACAACAATGGGTAGGTAGACTCCGCCCTACTTCTTCACACCCGACAAACTTACGAGTCACGCCTCCTAATCACTGAGGATGGCCAAAGCATGGCCCTCTTCACGCTCTGCTAAGTCTTCGACACAAGGGCCATTGTGAAAGTAATCGGTGTTCAAAAGGGAAACCACAATAATCATTGTGAAAACATGTGTGCAAGAATATTTCTCATCAGACGCCAGCTCCCAGTCAGCATGGCTAATGTGTATTGCTGACGCATTCAATAGAAAACATATATAAAAAGGCGCTGTACATACTGGAAAAAAATCCAAGTATGAATGAGCAAAAAGATAACTTTAACGACCAGTTGCGCTTGTTTGGAAATCTAAGGCAAGTGAAAAGATTGATGTCAATACTTACAACCCCAAACCTGGCCGTGTAACCTCTCGTTAACCTGCCTGTCGTGTTCATACTCGTAGAATGTTCATTTATTGTTTACTATTGTATGTAATTTTAGGTAATTAGATTAATTTTGTTATGTGTAGTTTTAATTGTTTCTTTTTTTGCTAAAGGTGGTGGATTTACACAGAAACATGTTCAATAAGAATTCTAACAACTATGGTGATTTAATTTTTAAGTTGAACCCGGAAATGAAGAAAATATTTCGAAATTTAGAAAAATATCCGACGAAGTTAAATCAAATGGAATCAGACATAAAGTTTTTAAATGCAATATATATATATATATATATATATATGTGTGTGTGTGTGTGTGTGTGTGTGTGTGTGTATAGTTCAATGTAGAAAAACAAACATAAAGAAATCAAAAGCACACACTTACAGTCTCTAATTTTTGGAAACCAAGCGCACTGGTACAGAGATGGTTGGAGACCCAACGTCATCAGGAGGGGAAGAGTACCACAGAAAAGTAGGGCGGCGACTAACTCCTGTCTGTAACAGCACGATCATTAGTTAATGGTGTATAATATATGGTGAATATTATTCCTGTGAATGATAGGGCTTTTTTTGCATTTGTTATAATCAGAGAGGCCATTTAAAATCAAGTTATATATTCATATTTTTTGAATATAAATAAGGTGGCTCTTGGTTATATGGTGGCCAGATTCATTTGTGAACAAATTAGAAGGTTGTTTAGTTGTTGGGTGCATGAACCCAACCTGAATGGTCGAATTATGCACAGATAAATAGTTTCTGATCTGAAATAATGTTCGATACCAATATTTTTTTACTTATTCTTGACTCTAATTAAAATTGTAGAAGTTTCTTTTTATCTCAATGATGTTATGTTTTGAAACTTCTTGATATATTGTTGTGACAGAAACACTGACTTGGGTAATCACAGTGAGATTTAGATTACATTTCTGGTAGTGAACTTAACCATGAAACTCGGCTAGTGCGAAAATAGTCAATGAGGAAGAAAATTTCGAGGACTTATATCTGAATCAGATGTAACTATTTTGTAAAGTTAGTATTGCCAGGACTGCAGTATCATGGAGAAGGTATGATATGAGAGTGCGTCACTGAGGACATCACTTTTCCCTTTTCTTCACAAGAGTGCACTATCTGATACAATGAATTCTGAATCAGATCTCAAATATGTTGTAAAGTGGAGTATTGGCAAGATTGCGGTATCACGGAGCAGGATCAGCTATGGCTAGCGGCAGATCGGTAGACCTGGGGGCCGGGATGCGCTTGGCCAGATGGCATATAATTGAGACATATTGGGGCACGGGACAAAGGGGAAGGGAGGAGGACTCTTTCACATCTGTGCACCAAGTCTAGCGCACCAACTGGGCCCAGTAGCGGCAGATTCATTGACTCGCGGCCCACATTAACCACACCATTTGTTGTATCAATTACAACTCACTCGGCTCTCCTTGGCAAACATACAAACACGCGTCTCATCCATTTCCACCCCCCCAGAGCTGGATTTCAACAACTCGCCTCCTGCCTGCCCCACTTACCACCAAATCAAACAGAAATCATTATCTTCAAATCTTTTTTCTTACTACCACCAGTTTCTGGATAAGAAATCAACGTGGATCTCTTCCTAGACGTATATCAGCGGCAAATACATGCTATTACTTGCTGAATTCCCATTTATTAAGAGAAAGTGAAATGATAATCTTTCAAACCATACTATTATTAGAATTTCCTTCAATATGCTTTATACAATATTGTGGAAAATATTAAGTCTCCACATACAAAAATTTATTATAAAAAAACCTCTATCAACGCGTTTCGAACAATTCTTAGAAAAAAAAACTACTAACAACGCGTTTCAAACAATTCTTATAAAAAAGTACTAACTAATTCTAAAGTACTAACTAGTACTTTACTAACTAGTAAATACTAACTAACTAGTTACTAAAAGTACTAATCAATTCGAACAATTATTCAAAAAAAAACTACTAACTACGCGTTTTAAACAAATGTTATAAAAAAAACTACTAACTACTCGTTTTAAACAATTGTTATAAAAAAACTACTAACAACGCGTTTTGAACAATTTTTATAAAAAAAAACTACTAACAACGCGTTTGGAACAATTGTTATAAAAAAAAAATACTAACAACGCGTTTGGAACAATTGTTATTAAAAAAAATACTAACAACGCTTTTGGAACAATTGTTATAAAAAAAAATACTAACAACGCGTTTGGAACAATTGTTATAAAAAAAACTACTAACTACGCGTTTTGAACAATTTTTATAAAAAAACTACTAACTACGCGTTTTGAACAATTGTTATAAAAAAAATACTAACTACGCGTTTTGAATAATTGTTATAAAAAAACTACTTACTACGCGTTTGGAACAATTGTTATAAAAAAAAATACTAACAACGTGTTTGGAACAATTGTTATAAAAAAAACTACTAACTACGCGTTTTGAACAATTGTTATAAAAAAAACTACTAACTACACGTTTAGAACAATTGTTATAAAAAAACTACTAACAACGCGTTTCGGATCCTAACAAGAAGTTCGAACACCAAACTTTTTTGTGTGAAGACATAATACTTTCCCCAATATGAGTAATATTACACTATAACAGATGGCACAATTAATGAATACTTTAAATAAACTGAATTCAATCGAATAATCAATTTATAAATAGATACTAATAAACTTTTTGATTTATTGCATCATTCATAGATAATAATGTATAAGTACGATTAAATATTGTTATTAGGGGAGATCATGTTTTAAATTGGCTCATTTGAATAGCTATAAGTTATATATTGTCAGAAATTATCAAACTCGAGTTCATTATTAGTAGTAAATGTTAGTTGTCGTTAGTTAGTTGTATATGTGAACATCCTTGAATTATTTTCTCATTAAAGCATATTCAATTTCAAGAACGTTAGATTTCTTTAATAATTTTATTATTAAACTCCTCTATCACCTGGCCCTCGAATTATTTATGCGGGAGGTGAATAAATCTGAGCACGTCGGTCCCGAGCCTATACGATGTCAGGTACTCGTTAAAGATCCCTACTCTAAATACTCTTGAGTTAGGCAAAATTTAGGACTCCCACTGTAGAATCTTCATTGCGCGGTATCACAAAGGGACAATGCTCGGCCTACGCGTGTTCCCTTGTGGGACTACCCCACTGCAACCTAACCTAAACTCCTCTATTCATGTTTAATTAAGACAAACATTGAATAAGAGATTTCAATTAAAATTAAAAATTAATTAATATTTTTTTAATACCTCATAATATTACTCTATCAATCAAATCAACATTAACTTATCAATTCAATCAATGATATATTATAAATAAAAACATTATTAACTTATCGATCAAATCAATATCATCTTATCGTTCGAATTAATATTATCGTAGCAATCAAATCAATATTAAGTTATCATCAAAGAAATATTATCTTATAAATTATATCAATCATATGAGCTGTTATAAACTTCATTATAAATTTATTACAAGCATATTGACTGATACTTGTTGAAAATAGGTATATGTTTATGTTTTTTTAATGTTGATTTAATGTTTATGAATGGAAGATAAGTTAACTTAATGTTCATTAATGGAAGAGAATTTGATACTTTGTAAATGACAGACAATTTGATTTAATATTTGTCGATTTAATATTTGATTAACATTTGTGAATGTACGAGTAGAACACTTTGATTTAATATAAAAATTGAAAAAAAAATTATTATAATATTTGTAAGTTGAGGGCAATTTGACATGTTTGTAAATGAAAGACTATTGGATCGAATTTTTGTGAATGAGTTAAAGTTTGATTTATAATTTCAAATGTGGTCACAATTAGTTGTGACCACTGCATTTATGAGCATTCAATGCCTGAGAAGGCAGTCAAAACTTTAAAACCGAGAAGCAAGATTACTGGAAATGGATGTTTGTTCAGTGTGGCATAGATTTATAAGAAGAACCATGAACCTTGGCAGAAGCAGACTGAACTATGGACCAAACACTGTTCCTGTCACCTGTGCATGCAACATCGCATCAACTTGGAGATAGAACGTAGTAACAGATCATTGGTGGTCGGTAAGAGAACGGTAACTTTATGAAAACCCATCATCAACATCCTGCAAAAGGAAACTATTGTGACCCCAACAAGGTCAAAGGGTATCTCTACCCGTAAAGTTCGCTATTTCAAAGAAGTTTCCCCAATATCTCCACTGAGCTTCCTAAAAAAAATGAAACAGCTGATCTACCTTTCCCACTATATGACTTTAGAAGTAATCTTGAAAAAAGAATAGAATCAACCGCTAGAACGGCTGAACTGTCAAGAGCGGGCAGTAGACAAAACAATAACTGCTAAGTGATATCAATGTTGTACGAGTAAAAACTTTGAAAAGGTTGAATCCTAGAGTAGGTGAAGTTAGTTTGCAGTGGCAGTCCTACAATGTTACACATATATACCAAACATAGGCCCTTTGTGATACTACAGAATAGATACTGCCTACAACTACATACCCTATTCACCTATAACTACCATTTTCTTTTCTTTTATTCTTTAAACCAAGCCCCTAGCGGGTGATAACGTCAGCCGTTTACCGGTTTTTTTGTTTATCGGTGATTCTACATTGGACAAGTGTATTTGGAGTAGGGATCTTCAATGAGTACTTGACATTGTACAGGCTCGGGACTTAAGGCTTAACGTCATTCCGAGGGACTATGGGTTCAATCGTAAATAAATCGAGAGCCAGAGTGGGTATTGAACCTCAGACTTACCGGTCCAGAGGTGAGCAGTTACCATTGGGCTAACATGGGCCCCTTGTTTTCAACAAAATTGTTGTTTATTTGTTTTTCCTTACTAAAAGTTTGTTTTTTTTTCTTAAATTGTTTTAGAATCGTTTAGTTCAAGCAAACATTGATCAAAAAGGATGATGAGTAAAAAAAAAGGTTCAGGACCTCTGATCTAAAGGATAAATATAAGCCATCGTGTTGTCGTGGGAGAAATATGATATTAATGGTGGGATAGATGTGGACTTCCATTAAGTTAACCGAGATTTATGGAAGGAGACAGCTGCCGCTCTGAGTACCCTTAATTAACGCGTGTAGATAAGCAGTCCAGCGTATTAATGCAGTTATTTATTTTAGACAGAAGGCGTTGGAGAATCGGCTTATAGACATCCTTAAAGGCTGAGGTTAGAAGGAGTGAGAGTATATAGTATGTAATGAGATAATCCTTTGGAGGCTGGAGAGGGTGGAAGGACGCGTGCCTTTTGAAGTCTCCATTGCTCCTATCAGATATTAGTTTTAGATAAGACTTGCAACGCATGTTTACTGTTGGCTTGATAAGAAGGTTGCACTGAGGTTGGGTGACGTCACCGCACCCCCCCCCCAGCATTCCCCCACCACCACCTTTTCACCCAAAACAGATCTCAGATAGTGATTCCATTTTCAACTAGCTCTTCCGCAATCCACAAGTTTCTAAACAATCTCCCAACTCCCTTCCCCCTTAGATTTCCTACTTCCTCTTCCACTTAAGTTCTTGCACATTCTTTACGATCATGTTCACAAATTCAAACTCTTATCGCTTTAAAAGCCAACAACATATTTTAATCATTCATTCTGCTCTCCATTATATATGCTACAATTACAATCAAAACTAAGCAATTTCAAGTTTCAACAATAAAATTTTTAAAAATACCAATTCAGTTTTTCATTATTTAGAGAATATTTTTTTACGAAAAAATATTTGGCTATTCATTTGTTTAATATCGATTTGATTTCAAGTTTGAGTGCGTGTCCATCCTGCGTACCAAATATTTAAATCTACTGTCTTATATTATTATTTATACATGTCATACAGATTTCTCAAATACTTTCAGGTACAACATTCTGAAGTGCCTTATTACTTACAAATATATAGTGTCTTATATAATCTTCAGTTTGTAATTAATATATTAATCTTCTTATTTAAATAATTTACAAATATCCGTTTGTTTTATGATTTTATTTTATTACATTTTCTGTAGCATAATTTCTAAAATATAATGATATTTTGAATTTACTAATACAGCACTGCATTATTGATTTTAATAATACAGCACTATATTAAATATATATATAGTTCACAAAGGAAAGAAAAAACAGATAAAATCACACACTAAAGACTCACTACGATATTTCGACATTCGTCGTCGTCAGGCAGAAGTTGTCCCTTTGAGTAGCTGAAGCCTACACATCAAGCTGAAGCCTATATATAAACCAAGCGCACTGGTTCAGAGACGTTTGGAGACCCTATGTATATATATATATATATATATATATATATATATATATACACAAAAACCCATCAGTTGGGTTTTTGACTCTGACTGACGAAGACCGCTTGTTACGGTTGTTTTCCCGTAACAAGTAACAAGTAACTTTCCCGTTTTCTTAGTCTTGTTTTCCCATTTTCTTATTGTGGTTTGATCATTGATATATATATATATATATATATATACTTAAAATAAACAGTGACATATAGACTGAAACATAAAAAAAGACTCACTTTTCAATATTTCAACCGTAATGGTGGTCGTCCTCAGGAGAAGAAGTGAATTGACGGAGGGACGACAGTCAGTTGACCCAAACTCAGTTGGGTTTTTGACTCTGACGAAGACCGCTTGTTAGGTTGAAAGATCTTAGTCTTGCTTTTCCATTTCTTATTGTGGTTTGATCATTGATACCTATATATATATATATATATCGTATATATGTATTCGATACTTTACGCTTTGCAAGTGAGGCCGCACTTTTATTTCTTCTTATTGTATAAAAATGGTGGTATAATCTCTCTTTCAGAAAAGTCTTGTCTCGTCGTAGTACATTTTATTGCACGCATCTCGAACTTGTATTTATATTCAAATCATATTGAATTAAGAGTCTGTTTAATTCATTTTGATTCTGCTTATTATATATCAATTTGAAAGATTTATGGAACTAAATTCCATTTAATTTTCCAGCTTTGTTTGCAATAGTTATTTTCAATTGTAACTATTTATACCATAGAATCACAAATATAACTTTTTTTTTTTTGAAGAATATTTAGGAATGTTGGTACCGGGAAGTTCAATATATTGCAGATATTACCTAGTGGAAGTCATTCTGAGGTAAAATGGATAAACAAACAAAAGTCTCCACACAAATGAAGTTTTATTCAACACGTTTCGAACACTTTGTGTTCATCATCAGGAAGACACTATAATACAAATTATATCTAATCTGTTACAATATTAGAGTGAAATAATAAAATTCAATTAAGAGAATTCAAGACATACCCAAGAATGTGGTGCTGACGGGTTGGTCCAGTGAAAACAACAAATAGGAAATAGATCCGCTGCGAAAGATTGTTAAATCTCTTAAAGGCCTATCCCCACTCTTTCGCAGCGGATCTATTTCCTACTTGTTGTTTTCACTGGACCAACCCGTCAGCACCACATCCTTGGGTATGTCTTGAATTCTCTTAATTGAATTTTATTATTTCACTCTAATTTTGTAACTGATTATATATAATTTGTATTATACTGTCTTCCTGATGATGAACACAAAGTGTTCGAAACGCGTTGAATAAAACTTCATTTGTGTAGAGACTTTTGTTTTTTTATCCATTTTACCTCAGAATGAGTAAATACCATAATTACGGATTGCATAACTAATGATCTAGTAAAAGTCATTTGCGCGGTAGAGGTATTATTTAGTCGAGTTTATATAGGCTATCCACGGAGGAGTGAGATACATTCTCAGACTCGGCTGCTGTCAAGAGCTGTGCGGACTGTTTACACTGCTGAATTCTGTTTGGGCTCAATAAAGCTGGCACCCAACTCAACTGAAATGAACCTGAAAGCCAGCTTTCTTTGCCATGTCGTCAATATGCATCGCATAATTTAGTTTTGTTATTTTCAAATATACTCCATCATTTTCAGGGAGGTTAAAATTATTATTTTATAAAAATATTAAAATGGCTGTAATTAATTAAATAAAATGACTGTATTATTAAATTGAAAATATCACTAAATTATGGAAATTATGAAAAAATAATTTTAGTGGCCTACACTCAACTTTACCATAAGTAAACCTAAAATACTTCTTGGGTATATAATATATAATATCCTATTTAGATATAATATAAATGTCTAAATGGCTTTCATTCCTGTAGGTACGAGTAGTACAGATGGTGATTGTTCCACTTATCGAAATAACTGCTTATTTTTGTATATCACACCACTGATGCATATACTAACACTAGTATAACTACAGCAGTAATAACATTTTTTAAAAGTGAAAGTGTAGATTTCGTGCTACGAAATAATCTCTTACAGGAGAAATGGCTTTTGTTCCAATATCCAGTACTTATCTTACCTCCTGCCACATTGAATATTTAAGACAAAGATTTCTATTTAAAATTTGAAATTATTCATATTTTGACTAAAAAATGTCAAAAATATGTAAACAAAAAATGGCGTTTTAGGATAATTCTTAATTTAATATCTAGGATAATTTTATTTATTATTTTTCCTGACACTTCAATATTACCCAAAGTTAATATGGTTAACAAGCACACAAAAATTTAAATCTGATATAAAGTTTTGTTCAAGGGTGCAACATATTGTATAGATTAATCATATTGTATAGATTAATCTATCATTTTATTAGACAAATCCATCATACATTCTATGGTGTGATGGATTTGTCTCACAAAATGGTCTAATCAATTTATAGAAATATAAGTTGTCTATATGTAGACAAATGGCACATGTGGTAATACATTTGTCATAATGTGGTTATGAATCACATTAACTTTGGGTATTCACATTGAATTGTGAGTAGCAGACTTTTGTAATTTTACTATTCTAGTCTAATAGTTCATATCAATTATTTTCAAAATTTTCAAGTTTCCAGCTATAAAAGTTTTAAATTATACTGAAATATCTGTTTTGAATTTGATTTCAGTTTTTAGTTTAATTAATCATATTTTTTTCTCAATATGCGTTTACAGAAACCTTATAACAGAGTACAGCACGCAGGAAAAAGATAAAACTCACTCAGAGTAAATGGAATTTTTATGATTTTTGACAAAGGGAAAGAAAAGTGATTTTTTTAAAAAACACTAGCATGCCATATAACTCCCAGTATAATAATTTTATAAAAGACCAAAAATGTAAAAACATAATTCAAAATTGAAAACATTCTTTATTGAAAATTGAATTATCCTACATCTTAAATTAAAAATTATCTTAAAAAGATATCTTTTTTTTTCGTGTTTCTGATATTTTTCAGACAAAATGTTAATATTTTCAAGTTTGAAATGAAAAAATTTGTCTTAAATATTCAATGTAGAAGGATGTCAGATAACCTATGCAAGACATCCACTGGCTGTTGGAACAAAAGCTATGGTCACCTGTATGAGATTATTTTGTAACACGAAATCCTCACTTTTACTTTTCAAAAATGTTATTACTTGCGCAGTTGTGCTATTTATACTCGTATTATATGAATCAGTGGTGTGATATACAAACTAAGCGTGTATATTGACAAATGGATCATTCACGATGTGGGCTCCTTCCAGAAATGAGAGAGAGACTCATTTCATATATAACATGAAATGTATATATGATATGGTATAACATGAAAATATGTTTCATATAACATATCCCTTTTACCGTTTACATTATGCCTAATTTGAACATTATAAATTATATACCCAGAAGTTGGATATTATGTTTACTTATAGTAATGTTGAATGTACGCCAGACCAGATTTTAATTGATTAGTAGTTGGTACCACTGAATCGTAGTTGATAACACTGATTAGTAGTTGGTAACATTGTATGGTAGTTGGTATCCACCGATTAGTGGTTGGTAACACTGAATTTTGATTGGTAACCACTGATTTGTAGTTGGTAACACTGGTTAGTAGTTAGTAACTACTGATTGCTGTAATGCCAATCAGTGTATTGATATCTATAATGTCTGTCCGTCCGTCCAAAGCTTATTAAGACTTTGCAGCGATAAATTATACAACAACGGACTGAGATTGAGCAGGCTCATTGGTAAGTTTGGAAAACAAATTGACAGTTCTAATCCCAGTTCTAAAAATAATGTGGTCTAACTGAATCTACTGTTGAGAAATATTTGCGTAATTTTTTTTGGAAAACTTTTGATTTTACCTTTCATGAGTTCCTCCTAAATGCGGTCGCTCATATTTCTCTTATGTGACTTGGAAGAATGACAAGAAAAGTTTTAAGAGAGAGCTTTTTAATTTGGAGTCAGTGAGGAGATAGAGGGTATGTTTTGGGTTGGGGTGTGGGGGTGGGTGGTCATTAGGTAAAGTGGAGACAGAGAGCCGACTTATGTAGATTCAAGGAGACCTGTACACTCGACCACCCTTGCACGAGAATAATTCAATTAAACTAAAACTTGAGCGGTCCGGTGCTGCTGCCAGTTAATCGCGCCGGCTACGTAATTGAGTCCATCACCCCTCGATTAAATCTCACCCTGCTAACTCGTCACCGCTTACTTCAAACACAACCGCATCGTGTTCAGTTCACTGCATCGCCTTCTTCAAGTCATTTCTACTTCCTTCTTAAAACCTTTAATCATTTTATAAATGTCATAATCAAGTGTCTGTCTGTATGCCTCAGACAGAAAATTCGGTCTCAAACACCTGCCAGCTTATTGATGTTCTTTAAAAAGAAGAACCCCTTAAATTGATCAAGATAAACCATAGTAAAAGAGAAAAGACCAGTCTGTAGATACACGGATAAAAATTGTCTAATCTTATCACGATAATTCCTAAAGGTAACTTTTCTAAAGGCAATTGTCCATTCAGTAAATTTTCTAATTTAATTTTCAGACTATTTTTCCTAATTTCTTTATAAAAAAAATCTAATTTGTGGTTTTAGTAGATATAGGTGTTTTGAGGTCCCCTTCAGTATATTTTTTGAATTTTTTTTTCAAATCTGATTAAATGAGTGAAAGTGTGCGTGCGTGCGTGTGTACATGTGTCTGTGTCTGTGTGTGTGTGTGTGTGTGTGTGTGTGTGTGTGTGTGTGTGTTTGTTTGTGTGTGTCTGTCGAATATAATTTACATTGAGCTCTACTTCGCTCGAGAGGGACAAAGAGTGAACTTATTGTTGAAACAAAATGATGTTAAACCCTTGATTTGTTGGTAAAACCTTAGAAGTCATTATATAAATTTAAAATCATTTACTTTTTCCATAGTCAAATAGTTTTAGAGTACTTAAAATTTGTAACTAAACTAGCATTGAACTGATAATATCTAAAATTGAGAGAAATTAAAGAAAGATCATTGACTTTTATGGGTAAAAATTGACAAATGTTAACTTAAAGATTGAATATAACAGATTATAAACACCATCCACACGAGAGATTATAAATACCAGTAAACCGTTTGACAGACCATAAAAAAATTTAATACAAGTAAAACACGTTATAGGAAGAATGATTTCTATTGTTTTTTTCGCAACGCATCAAAAATGCGCAATACAGTAAAATTAATTGTTGATACAGCATTTTAAAAGTTGACCTTTTTCACATGTCTTCTTACTGTAGAATATTTCAATTTTACATAAAAATGTTTAAGAATTTTAAACTACTGAAAGAGCCAACTTAGCCTTAAAGCATAGAACCGAACTTTCTTTTGATTAATTTGTATATATTTTTTTTTAAAAACATATTGTTAATAAAACATTTTATGAAAACTATACATATAAATCTTTGCGTATATTTTATGGGCAGGGATAATACATATCTATTCAACGAATTATATGCAATGATTGTGGAATATTTATCATTTTGTATGATATATATATATATATATATATATTATCAAACCACAATAAGAAATGGGAAAAGAAGACTAAGATCTTTCAATCATAACAAGCGGTCTTCGTCAGAGTCAAAAACACAAGTTGGGTTTTTGACTCTGACGAAGACCGCTTGTTAAGGTTGAAAGATCTTAGTCTTGTTTTCCCATTTCTTATTGTGGTTTGATCATTGCTTGTTGTTTCACGTGTTTATGTGAAATCTTTATATATATATAGCTGGAAATTTTCTAATATAAAAATGGTCTGATATATAATCTAACCACCCAAAACACCTCTACTTCGCTCGAGGGGAACAAAGGATAAACTTATTGTTGAAACAAAAAGATGTTAAACCCTTGATTTGTTGGTTTAACATAGAACAATATTTACCATATATATATGGTATGAACCATAGAAGTTCATACACAGGAATATATTATATGTCCCTTCAACTCAATTCAAATGTCCAGTCTTGAAGATAATATACTGAAAGTTGGTGATTAATTCACTTATAGAAAAATCAACTATAGGTTACTCTAGACCAGGTGTTCTCATCCTGCCTTGACCCATTCACCCCTCCCGCCATTCCCCCACCCTCTCTTCTTTAAAGGTACTATATATACTTTTACAACTTCACGGTGATTATGTTTATAATAGAATATTACAAATGGAAATGCTTATTACAATCATTGATAGATATATCAAATATTAATTCAACCAAAATAGTATATTTTAATTTATAATTAAAACCCTATGATAGCTTTCCTCACTCTGTAAACTTACTGAGGTCACAATTCATCCCTGGGGGTAATGTCACCCCCATTGAGAACCCCTGCTCTAGACTTTTTGTATTAAAGTGATCTCAGTAGAATATTTATTTGATCTTCATAATTGATTTTTAGTAGAAATAGGTAAAACCGTCATACCTCGTAAGATGATCCTGGAGTTGGAGCGCTTTCGGACGTTGTCCATCTTCGATTGCAACAAACCTACTTTTGGAGTAGGTTTGTTGCGATCGAAGATGGACAACGTCCGAAAGCGCTCCAACTCCAGGATCATCTTACGAGGTATGACGGTTTTACCTATTTCTAATATAAATCATAGTAACCTCAGTGGTATTAACAATATGCATGTATTTAACTTCATTATTGAAATCTATGAAATCTATCTTCAGTTGTGTTGCTTTTACCTTAATGATACATGACAAGTAATTGAACTTGATTTACTAAGTACAAAAAAAAGGAGAGATTTATTAGACTTGTTGTTTGAGATGTGTTGATGCGTACACATAGTTTGTCTTGAAGTAGTGGTTATAAAATTCAAACTATAAAGAAAAAGGACATAACAATAGAGTCAGTACACCTGACCTAGGTTGAAGAACCTAAAAAGAAGGTGATTCGTTGAAGGTGGTGTTTGAGATGTGTTGATGTGTCCAGACAGATTGGCTAGTAGTGGAAGAAAGACAGTTATTGGGTAGGAGTTTGTTTTGGAGGGTCGAGGAGATGGAAGGGGGAGGGGGGGAGAGCATAAATAAATTAATTTTACGCAATGCAATCGGCCGGTGGGCAAGTGCAAGAGTAGGGGGTGGGGGGTCTGGCAGTAAAGCGAGCCCCCAATTCAACCGATGAAATATTCAAGGGCGCACTGTCAGCGAGTCCCTTGCCACTTTTCGCAGAAACGGAAACAAACAAGCCTCGTCTGGGAACAGTTCTAATGAATTAACACCAATCATGCCCCCCACATCTCTCGTCTTAACCAAACCAAACCATCTACATCTTCATTTTCCGATTTGAATTAAATATTTAAGGTCTCTATAAAAGACTGAATATACTAAAAGAAATTTTAACCATCTTACTTTATAAAACCTCTTCTTTTTCTGACTAGTTGTGTTTGACTTATATGTAAGATTTTGATAGTTCTGCTTGACTTATATGTGCGATATTGATAGTTCTACTTCACTTATATGTGAGATTTTGATAGTTCTGTTTGACTTATATGTGAGATTTTAATATAACAGAAATGTGAATTTTCAAAAGGATCTCAGGTTGTAAATCTACGGAAGGGCTCTCCGTCGAATGGTAACCAGAAAAGACACAAAGACCCGAAATGATTTATAAGTTATTAATAACCCAAACTGAAGCTAGATAGTTTGATTATACAGGATAATCAAGGTAGCTCAGTAGTTTGCACGCTCTCCTCTAGACTGATAGATGCAGAGTTCTATACTCACTTTGGCCCTCGATTTATGCACATAGACCAGTCCCTCTATGTACAGTCACTCGTACGATGTATATACTTCTTCAGGCTACTTATAGGCAGAGTTTTGAATTGTTTATCCTTCCACGATTTCCTTATTTTTTTCTCTTTCGTGAAGAGATACTATAATAGTTCTGCTGTTAGTTCAGAAAGCAGAACTAGTCTTCTTCTCCTGATGAAGACAAGTTCGAAATATTGAAATGAGTTTGTAGTTGTCCCTCCTTGTTATTTTCATTTATATATATATATATATATATATATATGCAGAAAAATCACAATAAATAAACACGTGATTCAATCAATGAAGTTTAAACCACAATGGAAAAACGAAACAATAGAAAAAATACTCTGAGGCCTTTCAATATATATCATCAGAGAACAAACAAAGTAAAAACTGAGAAGCTAACATAAAAGTATCACTTTTATTTTTTTGCGGTCTCCAACCGTCTCTGTACCAGTGCGCTTGTTTCCCTTTCTTATCTCTCCTGAAGACGGTTCAACCGAAAATTAGAGACTGTAAGTGTGTGTTTTTAATTTCTCTACGTTTCTTTATGTACATTGAACTGTATATATATATATATATATATATATATATATAGTTGAAATGTACCGCAGCTTCGGCATTAGCGACTTTCAAATTAAGCTGTTCCAGTCTCCTGACAGTCTTACGAATTTAAGGTGGTAATTCCTAATATAGTTGTTTCAATAGTTTTCTTTAAGGTTGTTTTCCTATTCTTGTTATGACATTAGGTAGATTAATTTATGAACTACCAGTGGATTACAAGAAAATTATTAGGCAAAAAGAACATCTTTCTAAGAAGATAATTAATGCTGAAGCCGCTGTGCTTTTTAATAATACTTGTTTAAAAGAAGACTTGCTGCTTGTATACACCAATATATATATATATTGAGATTTATTGAGGGTTTTTGGTCTAATATTCAAAAAACTTCGTTGCCAACGTTTTGATATATATTTATATCATCTTCAGGGCTGGGAAGTATGTTTACTGTTGTTTGTTATGTTTTTTCCTTTTCATTTATATTGTGTCCTTATACTGGGGTCACTGAATGGAAAAGTTACTCTGGCTACAAAACAGAGCAAGTGTATTATATATATATATACTTTAACACATAGAAAAGAACACAGAAAGACAATACAGAACTCACTTCGATATTTCGACATCCGTCGTCATCGGGAAGAAGTGCGAAGTACTCGCGTTGAGAAGCAAACTGCTACTGGCCTCCAGAGTAACTCGTGGAACCACCGCAATGCTGCCCCCCAGCGGAGGAGAGGAAAAATAGAAATCTCTCCAATATTTATTTAGAAAACAAGATAAAATATATATAAAATACGAAATAATAATAATAATAATAATAAAAATAATAATAATAATAAAATAAAAAATAATTAACGGTACAGGTTGAGACCAGGAGGAGAACGAGCCCCAAGGAGGCATATGAATGCCTCTTCGGAAGCTCTAAGGGTGACATGGGAATTAGACTCGGGGATTTGTTTGAGGATTTGTACCCTGAAACAATCATTGAAAGGGAGGTCATGGGAATTAGCATGGATAGCTATGGGTAGGTCTCTGCGCTGACCAACGGACGCCCTGTGATTGTTCATACGCAGGCTCAGCTTGGTTGAAGCCAAGCCAACGTAAAAAGCATCACATCGAGTACACTCCAAACGGTAAACGCAGTTACAGGAAGTGCAAGATGTATCAGAAGGAACAGGATAGGAGTTGTTACTGAGAGGGGAAGTAAAGTAAGGACTGGAGTTAATTAGGGGACAGGTTTGGCAGTTACGGCGTTATATATATATATATATATATATATATATATATATATATATATATCACCTCAAAAACGAAGAAAAGCAACACACTGAGAAAGAGAAACACTTACAAATTCAAATTTTCGGATTATTCGTCTTCAGGTGAAAAGAGAATGGGCGTCCAAGCAAACCGGAAACACAACGGCAGGAAACCTTCCTGGCAACCCGGGTTCCTGAAGACGGGTAATCCGAAAATTTGAGTTTTGTAAGTGTGTCTCTTTCTCTGTGTGTTGTTTTCCTTCGTTTTTGAGCTGATTTACGTCCAGTTTGGATCGTTTTTTCGAATTTTCTAAATACAAAGATTGTATAATTAGACTATTGTGAGACTGTAGAAGATATTTATCTATATATATAAAATGAATGTTTGTCTGTCTGTATTCGGTAGTTTCAAAAACCATCCAATACATCCAATAAATACATCCAATCACCATGAAAATTTGGGAAATTATTAGGAATATACCCGGGAAGATTTATGTAATTTTTTTAAAATCAGAGTTGTAGTTCTATGTGCTTCCGAACAAATTATAAAAACTGACATTTTGTTTTGGAATAATGAATGAAGTACGACTGGTCGGGTTTGTTTGCATTTATTTACATTGTTTTCATTGACTTAGACAGTTTTTAGGTGAAATAAAATTGTTATTTAGAGGTTTATTTAAAAAAAATTTGAAATATTCTAATGAGTTAAGATGATATGTTAGAAGAATAAAATCGAGAAATGTAAAAAATTAAAGCAATCTACCATATATTTTCTGATGCATTCCATGGTGTGATGAATGGTTTCAAAGAAGTGTTTACTAATCAAACAAAACACAAGTTGGTTATTAACGAGTTTCATATTATGTTTACTTATAATAAAGTTAAGCTTAGGTCACTCCAGATTTTTTTATATTAGTTTTTATTCCTGTTCAAATTGATTATATTATAGGTAAGGCAGTACAGCATCTGTCGAGTTAGCTATTATGTCAGTAATTGAATACCAAATTAGGCTCAGCCAAAGGTCACATGACACAAACAGTTGGCGGTACGAAGTTCACAGGGTCAGCTGGTCTACAAATATAGACGCAACGGTAGCTTAAAGGCGTTAGCTTTAATGAGAAGTGTTTGACGCTCGACCAAACAATATCTTATTATGTAGATATTGTTTTCTTATGTCGACCACATATATCAAACTCTTAATTTATTTTTTATCGAGCTTTAGTCTAGCTTCAAACAATACAACATCTTTAAACTGACGTTTCGTCTATATTTGTAGACATCTTCAGAGCATGGTATTTAACAATTATTTCCTTGCAAAAGTAAGATACTAAGACCTGAAGTTATCTACAAATACAGGTGAAACATCGACTTAAAGGTATTGTATATGTGCGTAAAGGTGTAGACCATACGTCGATAATAAAGAAAACAATTCATTAGATTATTATATGTCAATATGTAAAATATTACAGTTTACATATATGGATTAACTTATATATGAGTTAAGGATTTCACTTTTAGGTTTTAAAGAATAAATCTAAACTATCTAAGGAATATTGCTGAGCACTTTTTGATGAGTAGCAGTGTTGGCTGGATAGAAACAGAAATCGACTATCGATATCAAAAAACAAAAGGTAAAAAGTGCGCGTGTTTGTGTGTGAGTGTGTGTGTGTGTGTGTTCCAGAGAGCGCAGGAAGAAGATGATGTCCAAGCAGTAATCTCGGTTTCCTAGCAACGGAGGGCTGGCCCTGCCACCCGTCACAAACCCAACCCCTCCCTCAACCACCCCCCACCCCCCTTACCAACTACCCCTAACATATATACAAAATAAAACTGTTTACTACCCCACCCAAGCCTGAGGAGAGAAGCTTTGCTCATTCCCTTACCGCACCAAAACACACAACGCTATAGACTCGTCCCACATTTCAAATACCCCTATCCCTTTCTTTATCTTACTTATTAAATGGTTTAAATTTCTATTTCATTTCTTTTTTTTTTGTAGATTCACATTTATACTTCTTTGTATTATACTTTCAATATTGAAGTATTATTAACAATGAATCTAGTATGATTAAAGTATTTAATTGCACAATCTGTCACTACAAGGTCAATCTGGAGTGGTTTACACTCAACTTTACTCTAAGTAGACCCATTATCAGAAATAATGAAGAATCAATTTAATATGCTGGTATTAATACTGGAATGAGATTGGATGAACAATAGGTGAAAGTTTGGGAGAATGACGCATATGAATGACTGCAAGTCATTAATGAAAGGAATTGGTTAACATTTGTAACAATTTAACCTTATGACTTAGCAAGTATAATTTGTTATTTCATAACATGAAATAAGAAACGATAGGTTATCTTAGGGTACCTTTAAAACACTCATTTAAATATAATATTAATCAAATCACCAAATGTAATATAAAAAAATTAGTAATATCATCTAATAATTATCAAGTGAATTATTGTTAAGATAGTTAATTAAATTATGAATTTGTTGGATTCAGCTTTGAGATAAATTTTAAAGATATAGTCCATTAAAAGTAAATATTATAAATAATTATTTCATTTTATTAATTTTTATATTGCAATTTGCTTTAACTAATTAGAACGGTTAAATATTTTTTTACAATTAATATCTTCAAATACAAAGTTCTCTTATCTAGATAATTATAGATATTCTACATTATTTTTCTATATCCACATTTTGATCGAGCGTCAAACTTTTGTCAATAAAACATCTTTAAGCCAACGTTTCATCTACATTTGCGAACATCTTCAGGGTTCCATGTTTGTAGACCTGAAGATATCTATCTACAAATATAGACGAAACGTTAGCTTAAAGGTGTTTTAATGAGAAGTGTTTGACCCTGTACCAAACCTAGGTACAGAAAAAATAGTATATCTTAAAATATAAATTATTTCAATTCATAATTTGATACTGGAGTGAATTAAAATAAATAGTTTATTTTAATTTAAAAAAAAATTTACATTGAACAAATGATTGTATTAAATCTCTGTAATTTTAATAACATTTAGATAAACAAATTCATCAGGTGAATGGAGTTGTTCTTTAATAGATTTCCTTATTACTGTTTTATATCAAAAGTGTGAAGTTCACGACATTTTTATCGCATAAGGACAATCAAAATAACAAATTTTATACTGTGTAGAATTACTAGAAAAGAGACAAACGGAATAGTATTCGCTTTGATATTTATTACAATAAAGAACTGTTCTTAAAATTCATTGTTCTTCAAAATAATAGGGTCATTCGATATGAAATTTAATTAAAAGTTGTTAAATGGTGCGACTTGTAAAGTGTTTTTAACAATCTAAATACACACACCTCCTTTCATGTTCTCATTCTTTCAGATATCGTTCTAAAAACATCAATAATACATTCAGCTTACTTCAAATTCTGTAAAACAGTCAATTTCCAAACCTTTTTTCTTTTTAATGATTTCTCTAATTTTTGAGTAAAGTAGCAAATAAACACAAAAAGGTGTTGAAAATAAAGCGTTTGAAACATAATAAAAAGAAATTACCTTTGAGTTTAACAATGCCATGTTCAAGTTGAACAGGCACTTGCAATAATTAGCTGATTGCATCTGGATTTACTTGGGAAAACAATCAGAAGTATTTATAGATAATTACATATAAATACTACGTTTAAACCATAGTATTTATTTTATTTGTTTAAACCGATGGCCTAGAAGGTTCAAAACATCAGCCCTTACGGCTGATGATTCAACATAAGGTGTTATAAATTTTACCTAACTCAAATGTATTTTCAATAGGGATCTTTAACAAGTACCTGACATTGTTTCTCTCTGAGAGACGAAACAGTCAGATTTATTCACCTCCCAAGTGAATAAATTGAGGGCCACAGTAGGTATCAAACCACGGATCTACCAATCAGAGGTGAGCGTCTTAACCACTGAGCTAGCCTGGCTCCTTTGAAAGATTCAACTACAGTAAGAACATCAGAAATGTGGCTAACAATTTTCAGCCAAACAAATTGTCTCACTTGTTATGAGAAGACTCTAACAAAGACCATTTCTTATTGGTTGAAATATCTTATTCATATTTCTGAATTTCTTACTATGGTTTAAACTAGGAGTGTTAAACTCATTTTGGTCTGGGGGTTTAATACAGATTAATGTACTGTCAAGCGGGACGAACCAGTAAGCTCATTGCCAAATTACATAGAACTAACATAAGTCCACTGTTTTATTTGTATTAGTCACTAATATTAATACATAGTGCAAAGAAGAATAAGTCAATTATAAATCTTTTGTTAAAATCCGACACTCTGAATCCACTTTTTGACAGAGATCTTTCGCTGGCGAAGGTGTGAGAAAAACCGGAACGTGGATAATACTCCAAGAGACGCTGAACAGATGTTCAGCTACCACCTCCTCGTGTTAGGTCCACTGCAGTGTTGCGTTCTTGTTGTCTCTGTGTGCTAAAATAACTAGCGTACAGTACAAGAATTACAGGTTTTAAAGAAAACCTGTTAGAGTAAACTCATTCTTTTTTTTTACAATAATAACCGAAATTCCCATGTGGACCGGATTAGGCCTGGACTATGTTTGACACCCTTGTGTTAGAGGTTCATTTTCATTCCACGTGTTCACTGTGAAATTTTATGTAGACTTACGCATATATATATATATATATATATATATAGATGTTCTATCCTATTCATCAAACCTATTCATCTATCCTATTCATCACATCTATTCTATCAAACTGTTGATATATTATTGAATCTGTTATATATATATATATATATATATAGATTAATTTACCACAATGAAAACAATTTTTGAAACAATGCTCTATTTTTAAATTAATCCATCTATTATATCAAGTGTTATTTTGATTATTATTCATATATAATATATATATATATATATATATATGAATATATATTATTCTTAGTACATGCGTGATTGGCTAGAGCACAAACTGTTTTTTTATGTTCTAGCTCTAGCCAATCACGCATGTACTAAGGGACATTCGTTTGCGTTTCACGAGACCAAAATTCTTGAATATGAAAAACACACAAAAAAGAGAAATTTGAAAGAAATGATAAATATCATGAATACACCAACTGCCTGTAATAAGAGATCTGATATATCCAGTCTTAGTTTAATTTATTCTAATCTCATTAATTAGCTTTTTGTTTTTTGTTCGATAGAACAATTGTTAGGTTGATATTGGAGGAATAGATTGTTTTTCCTATGTTGATGGTTATATTACCTTCCATTACATTTGATATTCCCGTAGGATGCTGATGTAAATAGGGTTTTCCTCACAAAAAAGGTAATAATGCTGTTAGTTTTTGGTTTTATTCCCCTGAATGTATTTTAAATGTTTGATCTTTTGTTTGTTTTTGTTTTTTGTAATTTTCTGACGTACTGTCTCTGTTACTGTCTGTTTTGTTTTGCTTGAATGCCCTGTATGGAGGTATTCGTGTTTTTGTTGTTCTCCTGCTTATGAATTTTTGTTTGTCCTTTTTGTTTTTATGTAAATTGGTATACCGTAAAAGAATTGGTTTTGCTTTACTTATGTCGTTTCAATAAATTGTTTTTTTTTTAGCCTTGATAATGCCAAACAACCTTTGGTGAAACGTCGGCAGATATTAACTAGCTGAATTTTTTATTGACCGAAATCCTCGAGAACCCTTGCTCTGAATCTGGATAAATCAGTGGTCGAGAAGCTACATCAGTATATATATATATATAACCACTTAGAAAAAAATCTGGAGTGGCCTACACTCTACTTTACTATAAGTAACTCAATATCAACTTTCTTGAGTATATAAAACATAACGTATCATTTAAGCATAACATAAATATCTAAATGGGATATAATTATTAGCATTGCATTCGTGAGGTAGTACAGATAGTGATTGAAGGACATATCAATTTATAAGCTTATTTTTGTACATCACAAATAATTTATTATTTGCAAATAATTTCATTAGTATAACTACAGCAGTAATAACATTTTTGAAAAACCAATTTGAACATTTCTTGAAACGAAATATTATCCTACAAGAGAACATGGCTATTGTTCAAATAGCCAGTAGATTTCTTACATCGTTTACTTGACATCCTTCTACATTGAATATTAATGTAAAATTTTCAAATTAGAAACAGTAAAATACCCTTTTTTTCTCTGAAAAACATCTTAAACAGCGAAGAAAATGTTGTTTTAAGGTGATTTGTTAATTAAAGATATACGATAATAACAGTTATTAATCTCTAAACGAAAGATTTATATTTTGAATTACCTTTTTGGTTTTTAACAGAATTATTATACTGGGAATTTTATGACTTCTTAGTATTTAATAAGATCATTTTCCTTCCCCTTTGTCAAATAACATATATACGAATTTTTTTTTAATGAGTGTTATCATTTACCTGCACAATATTATTCCTCTTACATCTCTTATAAGTCAATAATATATTTTCATTTATCCATTAGAAACATCAATTTTATCTCAGTGGATTCGCTCAAAAAATTTCTAAGTCAATGTAAACAATGTAAAAAAATACAAAAAATTCGACAAGCATAGCAGGTGATCTCTTAGTCTAGGACAAACAAAGAGTTTTTATATCGTTATTGCTCTTTCCCGTAATTGAAACTTTATGATTTTTTTTTATGAATTGCTAATTTTTTGTTCCATTTTTGGTCAAATTTTCATTTTTTTTTAAAGAGCCGTTTAGCGTCAAAAAAACATTTTCTGAAAACACAAATCGTACTGTAACGCCCCTTTAGCGAATGTAATTTTAGAAAAAAATATCTCAACTCATTCTCCATATAATGTTCTATTTATAGGCATACTTTCATCATTGTCCGTCAAACAGTATGGCTTGTATCGCTCTCACAAGGTTTGAGATTGAATTATAAGTCAAAATTTTTACATTTTTTTGAAAAAATAATATTTCCTGTTGTTCTAAAATTCTGAATATATTTTTCGTTTGTTCCATTTGAAACCTTAAAGATAATGTCAAAATTTCAAAACTCTAGGGTTATCACTTTAGGAGAAATAAATGTTTTAAAAAAAACGGTTTTTGGCAAAAAAAGTGATTTTCTCATCATGCATAATTCTTCCCAAACAATAGGGATCTTCGTCTTTATGAGGCCCATTTTTGTGTAAAATATCAACTTGATCCATTAAAGATTCTGGACCGTAGCGTGGTAACAAGCAATGCTAACACACTCACCCACCCACCCATGCACCCACACACACACAGACATCATCGTAAAAACGTCATAAAACGACTTCTGGGACCTCTAAACAAGTAATTCCGTCAAAATCTCGAGATCGAATTTTTTCACGATCACTATACTTTACTTATAGTAAAGTAAAAACAGAAAAAGTCACTGCTCACTCGTTATTTCGACATCCATTGTCATCAGGAAGAAGTGCAAAGTACTCCACTGAGAAGCAAACTGCAACTTACACACACACGCACACACACACACACACACACACACACACACACACACACATATATATATATATATATATATATATAAAATTAAAACACTTTTATGTTAGCTTCTCAGTTTTTACTTTGTTTGCTCTCTGATGACATACATTAAAAGGCTTCAGAGCATTTGTTTCTATTCTTTTTTTTCCATTGTGGTTTAAGCTTCATCGATTGCATCACGTGTTTATTTATTGTGATTTTTCAGCATATATATATATCATTATTTTTCTTTCTTTATGAAGGTTTGGTCTTGCGTCAAACAGTAAAACAGCTTTAAGCCAACGTTTGTCTATATTTGTAGACTAGACATCTGTAGGGCTTCGTATTTTTTTCAAAGCAAAACAACTTTACACGACCGTTGTATTTATATCGTACTACAGTGAAACTACCGTTGTTGCAATACAATGATGCAAAGTTTTCTTGCAATGGAAAAAAAACATGCCCTAAAGATGGCTACGAATATAGATGAAACTTTGGCTTAAAGGTGTTTTACTGTGACATAAAGAGATATAGTTAGAATTAAATAATCTTAAATTTCTGTGTACTTTTGGAAAAAGATATTTTTTTTACAAATATAGAAGTTATGAAAATGTGCTTAAAATTAGTTTTATACCTGTAGGTTTCTCAAATATCAGGGGGGAGGATAAGCAAGAAAGTTTTTGATAAAATCTTATGTTGCTAAAAAGTTTGCCATGTCGCCTGCTCTATTTCCTCTCAGTTGCTCTTTAAGCAATAAATCACACCTATTATATTATCTGAGGTCGTTTTTTTATCGAGAGCCGCAAGATAGAAGTAGTGCTGTAGAAGGGAGCCGTAAATATCGAAGGCAAGCGTTATTTAGCCGTGAAATCTGGGGAATCTCTAGCTGTGGAAATAATGGGCTCATAATTCTGTCGATACAGGGGCCACATGAACTGGCAAAGGCCTTCTGCCCACTCCGGCCCCAAGCACCATCTTTATTCCAACCTTAGCAGCAACATTTTGTCGCTTTCTCTCCTCTCACCTTCTACTCCAGTCTGCTTACACCATTACACAATAAACCCTCTCTACCCTATTCCTGCTCGCCCATTACAATATCTCCTGTTACTTCTTTCCATTACAGTGAAATCCTAATGAATCAAATTGAATCTACCCTGACTGATCTTGTTTATTTGTTATCTTGCCACCGTGCACTGTCTATATAAATAACAAAAATATACGTAATTTTCTTGGATTTGAACACACGTCCTTTGCATTGGAAGTCCAGTGCCCATTGAATCTATCTATATATACAGACGCTCCCCAACTTACGAACGAGATACGTTCCGGACAGTCGTTCATTAGCTGAATTTGTTCGTAAATCGTACAAGACATTTTTTTAAAGTAAAATGTATTTTTAGGGCTTATACAATTAACCTATATGGGTTTCTACTGCACTTAAACAACACTACATAGTAAAAAAAAAGTATGCTTTATAAAAATGTGGACACTGAGAGAGAGAGAGAAAGAGAGGCAGAGAGAGAGAGAGGCAGAGAGAGAGAGGGAGAGAGAGAGAGAGAGAGAGAGAGAGAGAGAGAGAGAGAGAGAGAGAGGTAAAACACAACACACTGAAAACAATAATTCTATACAGCATCAGTTGAGGGGAATTGAACAAAAAAAACGTTTTTTTTTTTCATCGTAAATGATGCGGTAGCACTTTATTACATCACTCATTTGGTTTGCAACCTTCGTACAGTGCTCAACATTTAGGTTCTGTTGCTCAAAAATTGCAAGGGCTTTATAAGAAAACGCTCCATACAAAATCTAACTTATAGCGTTTTGTTGTTTTTTACGCATTTATAAAATTTAATATATGTATTGACAAGTCTGTTCGTATCTCTGAAAGTTCGTAAATCGAATATGCGTTAGTAGGGGAGCGTCTGTACTTACAAAACTCTGATGACAATACACTTCCAATGCAAAAATTATATAAATTAAATAAAAAAACCATAAGCGATAATAATGAATTATCATAAATAATAATAAAGAAACGAAACAAAAATAAATGAAATACAAAAAAGATATCGGTAAAGTAAATAAAAGGTAGAACTAGAAAAAAGAAATAAATAAATACTAGAAGATAAAAAATAAATAAAAGAATAAATAAATAAATTAGAAAATATGTTAAAAAAATTGTTTCTTAAGTATATATATACGTGATATATATATATATATATATATATATATATATATATATCAATGATCAAATTACAAATGAAATGGAAGAAAAAATCTTTCAACCACAACAAACGATCTTTCTCACAGTTGAAAAAACACTATATATATATATATATATATATATATATCTCAACTCAAAAACGAAGAAAAGAAACACACAGAGAAAGAGACACACTTACAAAGTCATATATATATATATATATATATATATATATGCTTAAAATAAACTGTGACACATAGACTGAAACATAACAAAGACTCACTTTTCAATATTTCGACCGTAATGGTGGTCGTCCTCAGGAGAAGAAGTGAATAGACGGAGGGACGACAGTCAACTAAAGAACTCACTGGGTGAGGGATAAAGCATTGCTGCCGCGAAGGAGAAAAATAAAAATAAAAAAGGAACAAAGGAGTCGAGTGCAAAGAAAAAAAAATGTTATGTAAAAAGGAGAATAAAAGTGAAGAAAACAAAAAATAAAGAAAATAAATACAAAAGTATAAAAAAAAAACAAAAAAAAATTAATTAAAATATAATAAAATAAAATAAAAAAATTAAAAATAAATAAATGAAAAAACTAATGGTTTAAATTCAAGCCAGGTTCGAGCGTAACGAAAAATATTTGCCGATCGCTTATGTTAAACAGTCTCAGATTGCGATCTTAGTCTTATGACTGAGACAATCAATAGAGATTATCTTAGTCACAACGGAAGGCATTTAAATTTAAAATCACGTCCTATAGCATGTGGGGCGCTTAATGCCGTTACGTTTACGCTCTCTTCAGTAATCCATTATCCACCCGTAACTGGTAGAGGGGTGAGTGTTTTTTTTCCAAGTTATAAATAGTTGTTTAGCTTTCGAAGGAAACCGAGCAGTGTTAAGATGAACAGGTGAAGATGACTGGGGGGAAGAAGGATGTTCCCATGTCCATTTGTCACCCCAACCAAAACAACCCCCCCCCCCCCCCCCAACCACCCCACCTGACCTACCCCACACCACCCCTCCACTAATTACTTCCTAAACAAACTTCCTCTCAACGCCTTCTTTGCTGTCCTGCAAATGCCAACTTTAACACTTCCCAATCGCATCATTAGCCTTAAATATCGTAAAACACGACATCTAACACACATATTAAGAGTAATTAATTAAACTATTTATACGTAGTATTAAGAATACAAACAGAGTTATTGATACATAGTATTACTAACACTGTTCCTAACTCGAGGATGGCTAAAATAATATTGAGCAATAATGGATAAGAACTACAGAGATTTAATTGTTGTCTACAATGTTTTTGATGAAACCCTTCTCTTGGATGGGGAGCTCAGATAACAGTTCCTTGTCCATTGCTCCTTGCAGTTATTTTATAGTATAACTACTACACTCATGCTTCGATTTTACGGACCTCACTTTAACGGATTTCGGAAGCAACGGACAAAATTTGTAGCTTTGTTTACAGCTGTGGCGGAACACGTGCAGCTGTTTGGTCCGTGTTTTTTTTATCATTTTTAGTCCTGTTTGGTGTGTTGTTTTTGAAATAGTCAACATTTTTTTAAACTTGTAGAAAAGCGGAAAAGAGTCAACTTAACAGTATCACTGACGCGAGAGTTGATTAAAAACTTGAAATACAGTAGTATCGAAAACTTCAGACAATAGGGAATACCGGACCAGTGTTCACCCCTTTTAATCCATTAAACCGAGGCCTGTCTGTATTTACAAATAGTCTTAGAACTCTATTAAAATTAGAGCTTTCTTCATTCATTCGGGTTACCTTCCTAAGATTTCCAAAAGGTTATAGCAACTCTAGTCATTTTTCATCGTTTTCTTAGTGTCCACTGCTAATTGAAGCCAGCAGTTACCCCTAAAATAACTGTTTAGAAATTGGCATGAACAAAATAAAAATTCCGCTCAATATATGACAATCCATAAGAGTAAATCACAAAGTTTTGTGATAATGAGCTACTTACAAAAGACTGGTCCAATAATAATTTATTTTATTGTCTCCTTGAAATTAAATAAGCCATTTCTATGTCACTCTATATAAACAAAACAACAATAAAATTAACAAAAATAGTTAAATTAGTGATGGTTTAACCGTATTTAGTTGGCAGGGGGTATTTGAAGTGTTCGTATGATAGTGCGTCACATCGCTTTGTTCCACTTAATCCTGTTTGAAGCTACCTCGGAGGCAAGGCAAACATCGTCTGTGCCGAAAGGACAAACCTTATTAGGTGTACAGGCAAACAGTGTCAGATGGGGGGTTGCTCGGGCCAGATGCCACCCCCGCCATAATAACCCCCTAAGCAAACCACTTCGCTACCCACCTCCTCAAATGCACACCTCTTCATTTCCCTCCCTTATTATTACACTCGCCTCCCTCCCTTGGCACTTGCTTAAAACTTACCCTTAACTAAGTGCTACTCAGTGCCAATCAAAATCTCCCTTCATATTTTCATTACAGATAAACACAGATTTATAAAAAAAAAAGTCAACTAACTCAAAGTTCAATATAAAAATCGTTTTATTTATTTTGTATAAAAAAAATTAATATTTTATTATAGGTTTTATTATTAACATGTTATTATAACTTAATTATTTTTTATAGTGTACCTTATTTTAAACTTACTATTTTATACATAAATACAGTTTTACTTTAATACTTTATTTATTTTTCAATTTTTTATATTGCTCTACTATTTGTTCTATTAATTTTCTTCTTTTATCTTTTTTAAGAATATTATTTTTTTTACTAATCATTCGCTTATTTTACAATCGTAATGTGTCAATTACACGGTATAAAAGTTTCTTGTTTTTCAATTCATTAATTTCATACTTCTGACAAAAAGTGAAAGATTTTTTACATAAAACTGAAAACTTTATTTAAACCTCGAAAGCTGATAGATTTCGAACTTAAAATTTTTATTCCTGTATATATAAATAATATATATATTATTATATATATATATATATATATATATATATATATATATATATATATATATTCCTCACACATAGATGGAACCAGATTTAAGTTTAGTAGTATGTTTGAATAATAATTTATATATAAATAAATAAATATACATATATATATATACGCGTGGTATCCATGAATGCAAATAAATCACAATAAACACGTAAATTTTTTTGCGTGTTAATTGTGATTTATCTGCATATATATATATATATATATATATATATATATATATATATATATATATATATATATATGTATATATATATAAAGATTTCACATAAACACGTGAAATAACAATCAATGATCAAACCACAATAGACATGGGAAAACAAGACTAAGATCTCTCAACCGTAACAAGCGGTATTCGTCAGAGTCACAATATTATTATTGTATATCACAATTGTTGTTTTACGTGTTTATGTGAAATCTTGTATATATACATATATATATGATATATGGTATATGGTGCGAGTTGAATGTGGCTTGGCGAAGCCATGCGCCTTCACTGCGATGTGTTTTGTTATCTTACCCCCTTTGACTAATTGCAGGCCGCAATTACAAAAACTAATCACAGCTGGATTGAGCACGCTCTTATCTGCCCTAGTCATTACGTATATATCTCTTTAACTGCCACATGCCTCCCTTGAGCGGTGTTCGCGCGAGATGCCTTTTCCATTCCCCCCACCCATATACTTACGCTCCGCTCAAAACACTCTTCGTTTACATCCAACCCCGGCTAATTGTCTTCCCATATTTCTTTGCAGAGATATTTCAATAATATTAGATTTATTCCTGTATAATTAACAAAAGGAATATCGCCCTGTATCTTCAATTCTAAAATACTTCAATAGAACATTTATTTCCCTTCCCCACTGATAGAATTTAGTTTTATTTTTAACTTGTTATTAAATAAATAATATAAGTCTGACAATACCATAATTGATGCAATAAAAAAATATAGTATAAGCAATATCATATAAATGTAATAGTAACCTTCTAAGTAATATTAGTATTAGTAATAGATTGAGCAAATAACAGACATTAATATGATATACTATATAGATTTTAATGTTACGGACCTAATGAATTAGACATATATATATATATATATATATATATATATATATATATATATACATATATATATATACATACATATATATATATATATATATATATTATATATATATATATATATATATATATAATGATAAAAGTATCGACCGTGGAATAGAAACAAAACAAGAAATCAATGTGTGTTTTTGACTCTGACGAAGACCGCTTGTTAGGGTTGAAAGATCTTAGTCTTGTTTTTCCAATTTCATATGGTGGTTTGATCATTGATTATATATATATAGATAAATAATACTAAAGTTTATCGGGACTCCGTCAGTTCTTCAGGTTCAAATTAAACTCTCATTGCCAACATTTCGGTTTTTATTTCAAACCTTTTTCATAGGCCTACAAAATATAGGAAATATAAGAAATAATTCAATCATTCAAAAATCAAACATAAATAAATGTATGTTAATTTGGGAGCGTTAAGTTAAACATTGTTGATAAATTAAAAAATGTTTTAGTGACTTTTTGGTTGTCTGATCAAATTTGGTTACCTTGCTTGTTTATTTTAGTTCAGTGTTATGTGTTCATTCAAACTAGACAGTTGTTGAAATTCACAGACTATTTTTCTTTGCAAACTAATTTCTAATGTAATACTTAGTTTTTTTTTTAGTATTTTACACTTTTGTAATTTTTCTCACTAACCTATTGCCAAAATGTCTATTGCAATTCCTTATTTGTAACTAATAACGCTTTTTATGTACGTTTTGATTTTTGAATGATTGGATTATATCTTTTATTTCCTGTGGTTTGTAGTCCTATGAAAAAGGTTTTAAATAAAAAACGAAACGTTGGCATTGAGAGTTTAATTTCAATCTGAAGAACTGACCGAGCCCGGAAAAACTTTAGTTTTTCTATATATATATGTACTTCAATGATAAAAAAAACAATAGCAAATGGGAAAAAAGACTAGAATCTTTCAACTCTGATGAAAACCACTTCTTATGGTTGAAAGATCTTCATCTTTTTTTCATCCATTTCATATTGTGGTTTGATCATTGATTGTTATTTCACGTGTTTATGTGAAATCTTGTTATATATATATATATATATAGTCGTTATCAGCCTTTGGAGCGATTCACATCTTTTCCTGAAGACGAGGACATCGAAATATAGTAGTGAGTTCAGTGATTTCTTTTCTATGTGTTCTTTTTAAAAATTCTAGTTTATATATATATGATACTACATATACAGAAACATTTTTCTTTTTTATCAAACTTTAGTCTAGCTTCAAACAATAAAAATTCTTTAAGCCGACGTATCATCTATATTTGTAGACATCTTCAGGACTACGTCAATAGAGAATTTAATTACAATAACATGAAATAATCCTTATTAGTTCCATTATTTAATTAATATACATAATTACCTAGGTATATTTCTATTACAAAGAAAACTATAACCATTAAATTTAAATCAGCCTATAAAGCTGCTCCTTGCAACAGTTTTAGAAACATTCTACTTAGATTTGAAAATTAAAAAAAATTCTAATAATGAAGAGATTAGAATAAATTATAGTTAACACTAAAAATTGTAATGATAATGATTAATTATGAGAATAATAATTATAATAATTATGAGAATAATAATAATAAATATATTAATGCAAAATAATAAAAAATAAAATAATAGGAAAAATATATGCAATAAAAAAAATTAAAACTAGTAATAATAATAAAATAAAATTAGAAACTAAGATAAACAATTAAAAAATAAATGAAACAAAAATACAATCTGGAAACCATTTGAAAGAGTCCTGGGACAAGAAATAACTGTTAGGAGTAGTTGCAAGCATCTCACAATCTATGTATATGGAGTACTACCAAGGGGTGGTTTCTCAACTCTTTTACCTCTCTTTTATGTATCATAGATCAGCATTACTGGTTACCTCTCTAAAGGTAGTTGTAATATAATAAAACAATAAAAGGAAATTCCATTTGAAATCTTAATTGAAGCTTAACGAAGATACACCCTGTCGTTTGAATTGGTCAACAGTTTTGTTCATTTCATTTCTTATTTTTGACGATGAATCTTATCTTAGGGTTGAATAATTTTCTTTATATTCTCACACAACTTATATTATTATTTAGTATTATTTTACCAATATCTTCTTTTTTTTTATAATTGTCTATCTAAGTTAAGAACATATAAAATTTTAATTCAGTTATAAGAATTGTTGGCTTATTATAATTTTTCATTAATAATGTAGTCGTATAATAATAGAACACCAACACGAATGTTGGAATAGTAAAATTTCACAAACCTCTTCAAAATCTCTTCTTGTTATAATAGTATGTGGTGCGACATAATTAAACGAGGTAACACACAGACAGACACTGGTATAACTCACTTCTATATTTCAACGCTCGTCATCATCTGGAGGCGAAGATATAGTTTTAACTCTATTTTATAGAGTAAAAAGGCACATCCTACACTGCCTTACAGTTTTAGGCCTACCTTAGGGTTCTTATGAAGCCGGTCGTCCCCCTCCGAATAGGGCAATGCCTGTTATCCCGAGACCAAGGGTTGCTACTAGTAGTCCATGGAATCTCATCAGGGCATCATTGTGAGGAGTCTTGGTACCTCATGTGAAACGACTCATAGAGAGACCAATCCCGAGACCAAGGGTTGCTACTAGTAGTCCATGGAATCTCATCAGGGCATCATTGTGAGGAGTCTTGGTACCTCATGTGAAACGACTCATAGAGAGACCAATCCCGAGACCAAGGGTTGCTACTAGTAGTCCATGGAATCTCATCAGGGCATCATTGTGAGGAGTCTTGGTACCTCATGTGAAACGACTCATAGAGAGACCAATCCCGAAACCAAGGGTTGCTACTAGTAGTCCATGGAATCTCATCAGGGCATCATTGTGAGGAGTCTTGGTACCTCATGTGAAACGACTCATAGAGAGACCAATCCCGAGACCAAGGGTTGCTACTAGTAGTCCATGGAATCTCATCAGGGCATCATTGTGAGGAGTCTTGGTACCTCATGTGAAACGACTCATAGAGAGACCAATCCCGAGACCAAGGGTTGCTACTAGTAGTCCATGGAATCTCATCAGGGCATCATTGTGAGGAGTCTTGGTACCTCATGTGAAACGACTCATAGAGAGACCAATCCCGAGACCAAGGGTTGCTACTAGTAGTCCATGGAATCTCATCAGGGCATCATTGTGAGGAGTCTTGGTACCTCATGTGAAACGACTCATAGAGAGACCAATCCCGAGACCAAGGGTTGCTACTAGTAGTCCATGGAATCTCATCAGGGCATCATTGTGAGGAGTCTTGGTACCTCAAGTGAAACGACTAATAGAGAGAGATTATAAATCTCTCGTTGGTCAATTTTTTCTTTACACAGTATATACTATAATACCGTATTGTATTACCGTATTATATGTTGTGGCATATACAATATGATTCATCATACAATGCAGGTATCATTATGGTATATACTATATACTATATTTACACAGTATACACTATAATACCATATTGTATTACCGTATTGTATGTTGTAGCATATACAATATGATTCATCATACAATGCAGGTATCATTATGGTATATACTATATTATACTATATAGCATATACAATATGATTCATCATACAATACAGATATCATTATGGTATATACTATATTATACTATATACTCGTACTATATTTACACAGTATACACTATAATACCATATTGTATTACCGTATTGTATGTTGTAGCATATACAATATGATTCATCATACAATGCAGGTATCATTATGGTATATACTATATACTATATTTACACAGTGCACACTATAATACCATATTGTATTACCGTATTGTATGTTGTAGCATATACAATATGATTCATCATACAATGCAGGTATCATTATGGTATATACCATATACTATATTTACACAGTATACACTATAATACCATATTGTATTACCGTATTGTATGTTGTAGCATATACAATATGATTCATCATACAATGCAGGTATCATTATGGTATATACCATATACTATATTTACACAGTATACACTATAATACCATATTGTATTACCGTATTGTATGTTGTAGCATATACAATATGATTCATCATACAATGCAGGTATCATTATGGTATATACCATATACTATATTTACACAGTATACACTATAATACCATATTGTATTACCGTATTGTATGTTGTAGCATATACAATATGATTATGGTATTTATGGTATTTACTATATACTATATACTATATTTACACAGTATATACTTAATGCCATATTGTATTACCGTATTGTATGTTGTAGCATATACAATATGATTCATCATACAATGCAGATATCATTATGGTATTATAAACTGTATATAGTTATTTCAATTAACGCAATAATATTCTGACAACTCTTTAAAATGTTTATTTCTCTAAAATACTTTAAATTATAACTATTTAATGTTAAGATTGTTACTATACGTATGTACAAGACAAATATGATATTGGAACTGTAATATACATAAAAGGTGTTGTATAGGATGACTTGAAATTTATTTAGGCACGACTACATTTTAAATGGGTTTTAAAAAAGTCGGTCCGTGGGGCAAGGGAATAGACACTGTTAAGGCGGTTATTGAGAATAGGTTCGGCAAACTGTTCGATATTTCCTCCGAGATAAGGACGACATGACTAATATTAATGGCCAGCAAGTGGAAAGAAAAAAAAACCCGCTTTATCTTTTGCTGGACCTGAACAAACACTTGTTCCCTCTTGCCTATCTCCAATCCCCATCCAAAAACCCTGATTGCATTTTTTTTCTCCTGACGATTTAAAACCGCAAGTCTGAAGTCAAAATCTTCCCCTCAAATCTGACTTCTGGTTACTTGTTTATGATCCTTGACAGTTTTTGTTTCAGTATTTTAATCAACTTTCTTTTTTTTTTCTTTAGTCAAATAAAACGGAAACCATTCTGGTTGAGGGAACATATTAGAAATATAATATGTTTGCATAAAATCCATGAAAGATATACTACATAGAACTAAAAAGGTTCATTTTTTTAAGTAATATTTTCCTATATTTTTGTTATATATATTAGAACCTTAAAAAAACAATTTCCGTATATCACAATTTCCTTGATTGATTCTTTTGAATAATATATACACCAAGTAATCTCACTCATAATGTTGGTTGTTCCTTAGCTCTGTCATAGTCTATACATCCCATCCTGCCTTATCCTAGAGAATTAAAAATTTTTTCTCACCCACCTCTTCAAACTTCTCAGACAGTTCTCTGATGATATTTATTTCCCAAAATGATAAATAACTCAATTCTTGTTTTTTTTTTATATCTGTTCGAGTTTCAATTTTAATTAAGTTACATACATTTATACTTCATTTCTTTATTCAAACTGTTAATTTTTTTCAAATTTACTTGGCCTAATTTTATTATATAATAACAATTTACTATCATGTACTATTAACTGTTGATAGTATATTTCTTATATCAACAACTTATATCAACTTAAGAATTCGTATATTCTTAAGCACACTATTCTATAAATTCAATAGTTTCGTAGTAAAACATTACTCGATAATTATATTGACAGGTTTCCTACAGTGCCTTACAGTTTTAGGACTACCCTAGTGTTCTTGTGAACTCGGTCGTCCCCCTTCGAAGGGCAATGCCCGTTACCTCGGGACCAGGGCTTGCTAATAGTAGTTCATCGAACCCCATTAAAGAGCCTTAGTGCTTCAACTGAAACGACTCATAGAGAGAGATTACAAATCTCTCGTTGGCTAAACGCCACCTGACTGGGCTAGTTATGAGAGCCTCTAAAGTCTCCCATTGGCAAACCGCCACCTACACTGACATAAATGACTTGGACTCGAAGGGGTGGTATCTAATCTTCCCCACTCTGGACTCCCATCCAGAGCCGAGCCTCTAGTAGGCAAGTACCAGCTGTTCAGTACAATCAGCTGAGTTCAAGGCCATGTCCCACTGGTAAGGGTTTGGGGTCTCTAGCTCCCTGGTATACTAAACAGGCATCCTCCCTAGAAGTTACTGCTTCTCATACACAGACCACTGTGGGAGAAACAACAGCCACTACGAGTCCAACCTCAGTTGGCGGGATGGAGAGACAACCCCTCCATGGGCCCCCGCCGGAATAACTTTTGATATTCCAACGCAATTATATTTAAAATTTTGATATAGTTTCTTGGCCACTGATAGTGGTCGATTCTTAAAGTTCAATCATAGGTTTGTTGAGGATTTTTAGTCTAAACAAATAACACTCCAGTTTATACACCAATGTCGACCAAACCAATTGTTTGGCGTTTTCAAGGGTTGTTTTTGAGGAAAAACTATTTACGTGACATCCCTTTATCTATCAACATGATATCAGATTTGATGCTAGTAGATAAAGGCGTGGAACGTAAATAGTTTTTCCTCAAAAACAAGTCTTAAAAATGCCAAACAACTTTTGTCGGATGTCGGCATATAAACAGGAGTGTTATTTCTTTAGACCAAAAATCCTGAAGGATCCCATCTTTAAACTTGATATTAAACTTATTTACTCGAGTAATTTTTCATGACTTCATCGTCTAAGACAATAACACCTAACCTCCTTCAACCTCCCCTCCACTCTGCTTAGTTCTAACACCCAATGCTTCCCGACACGTGTATGTCGTGGCATGCAACAATAAGCCATCAATATTCTCTCGAGCGCAACGAAAAAATATTGATATTGTTATTAAACAAAAACACAATTAATATGACGATACATAGGTTTTTTAAGAGTAATTAATATTTAGTAACGATTAAATATAAATAAGTACAAATATAAATTTGAACTACAACTACGTAGAATTTAAAATATAGTATTATATATGAGTAAAAAAATCAAAAACTCAATATAACAATACAAAGGTTTTTTTTTTAAATAGTAATTGATATTTAGAAACGATTAAATATTTAAAATGAAAATAAAAATTACAACTGCAACTATGTAAAATGTAACGTATAGTACAATATATATATATGATTTTACATAAATACGTAAAATACGAATTAATGACCAAATCACGATAAGAAATAGAAAAAAAAAGACTACGATCTTTCAACCGCAACAAGCAGTTTTCGTCAGAGTTAAAAACCCAAAACTCCAGTCGAGTTTTTGACTCTGACGAAAACAGCTTGTTGTGGTTGCAAGATCTTAGTCTTTTTTACCATTTCATATTCTGGTTTGATCATTGATAGTACTATATATGAGTAAAACGTCAGTATTAATGGAAGACTAAACTTTGTTAATGTACTTTATTTTAACATAAAAAATGAACAAGGACTATTTGGTTTACTAACATCCAGAATAACTGCTGACGTTTTTTTTTTTAAGTAAACCGTATAACAAATATTCAGTCTTAGACACAGTTTTTATTCCTGCAAACATATACAATGCTTAATAGCTTTTCTGGTTATGTTATGATGATATATTGGAATAGTAAAGCCAGAGATCCTAGGACTATTTTTTGTAGTTTCAGTACAAAAACCTTAGCTAGTCTTTTTTTATATTTTTGCTATTTTTGTGTTAAACCTTCAAGTCTAAAGTGTGGCTGATATAAAAGCTTTCAAAATACTTTATTTCATGAAAGTGTTAATCGTCCTCACTCTGAGATTCCGTTAAGAGCCCAAAGAGTAAAGCTGGACAATAGTCCTGGACTTTACAAATCGGATGAAATATTGATAAAAAGGAATAATTAAGCATATCAAGGTTCCTTCAATGTTTGCTGCTTACATTATCTTACATAATATGATGTAAGCAACAAAAGATATAATACATCTCTATATGTCGATATTTCCATATGTCTATTTCTAACGTGGAGTGAGTTAGAGCGAACATGATAAAATTAGTAGTGTTGCTAGCAAAAAGATTTGACCACTTTTGTCTTGTCGATTAACCTTGTCTGTGTATTAAAAAGTAGTAAATGGTTAGGGAGTAGAGGGGTAGTTTGTTTGAGAGATGTATTGGTTGCATGATGTCGGCGGTCGAGAGTGGGCTATCAAGCGATGACTAACGCATTCTGCGAGAGACATCGAAGTCATGGCGGCCTTGAGCAGCCGTAAGAGGCTATTTTTGAGGGTTGACGGGGGTGCTGTTTCAGGGAAGATGGTCGGTCCCCATCATGTCAGGTGGTTGCCAAGGGAACACTCCGACATCTCCCCCTAAGCCAAAAAACCCCCCCACCCACCCACCCACCCACTTACCAAATGCAGCAACGCACAAACTAAACAAGAGCAACTTTTAACTCGTTCTATCAACAGTGATAAGTAAAACTACCAAAACCAACTGACAATTTATCTTGGTAAAACACTCGTTTTTGATTTGATGAACTTAACTCTTGCCTTGTCTCCCAACCCTCTCCACTTTACCGCCGCCTATAATCCACTTAGCAATTATCGCACCTTTCCACCGCTTTGCCAAACACCCAGTCACTAACACACCTCTGTACCTTCCTGACCTAACCCACGTCATTCTATAATTATTGTCTTTTATTTCGATTAGAGATTATAGAATCATCTTAACACCTTTCCATCAGTGACTTAAAATCCATATATATATATACATATACCTACATATAGCAATTAAATTATACGATCCAACGGACTATTGAATAAAAAAACAAAACAAAAATAACACAGAGATAGAAACAGGCATAAATCACTTCTATATTTCGATGATCTTCGTCATCAGGAGACGAAGATTCCTGCAGGAAGGCAGAAAGGCGACTGAACTTGATCAGCCACTATATATATATATATATATATATATATATATATTATATATATATATACGGTACTGTTTTCTTGACCACAAAACACTTTTTCTTTTTCTCGGAGTTTGGTCAGGGTAAATATATGGAATCACCTTTTTGCCAACGTTTCGTCTTTATTTCAAGACATCCTCAGGGCTATAAATGAAGGCTTGGTTCTGTTACATTTATGTATTTAATTAATCTGTATTTAAATGTAACAGAACCAAGCCTTCATTTATAGCCCTGAGGATGTCTTGAAATAAAGACGAAACGTTGGCAAAAAGGTGATTCCATATATTTATCCTGACCAAACTCCGAGAAAAAGAAAAAGTGTTTTGTATATATATATATTATATTCTCTATTAGTCGTTATACCGTTGACCTTTCAACTCTTTTATCTAACCGCTTGTTTCTTGTTCATTATTGACCTTTGACCTTCTCTTTATATTAACCAGTACTATCCTTTTAATCTAATTTATAGCAATGACTAAGCATGAGTCATCGATTTTAATTTAACATGTCACTTGGCCAACTCCTTTTCCAGTTGAACCCTGTTAGCAGGAGGTTAGTTCGTAGGATCGAATCTCTCAGTCTTAAGATCGTGAATCCTGAGACTGCGGTTAATTTTAATGATACCTGTTTAAAAGAGGATCTCCTGCCTATTTATACCAATATATATATATACACCATGATAAACGAAAAACGGTCCGGCAAAATAGATTACACTTAAAATAGACTATGACACATAGACAGAAACATAACAAAGACTCACTTTTCAAAATTTCGACCGTAATGGCATAGAACCATGTTCTATATACATATATATATATTGATATATAGTTCAATGTAGAAAAAGAAACAAAAGAAATTAAAAGCACACACTTACAGTCTCTAATTTTCTGTTTGAACCGTCTTCAGGAGAGATAAGAGAGGGAAACCAAGCGCACTGGTTCAGAGACGGTTGGAGACCCAACCGTTGGGATCGTATTTCCAACGAAAAAGTATATATATATAACAATATTTCACAATAAACATGTGAAACAACAATCAATATTCAAAACACAATAAGAAACGGTGAAAAAAGAATAAGATCTTTCAACCGCAACAAGCGGTCTTCGTCGGGTCAAAACCCAAAAAAACCAGTTGACTTTTTCATTCTGACAAAGACCGCTTGCTGTGGTTGAAAGGTCTTAGTCTTTTTTTCCCATTTCATATTGTGGTTCGACCATTGATTGTTATGTCATATGTTTATGTGAAATCTTGTTATATATATATATATATATATATATATATATATATAACATATTACATATATGTATGTAACCAATTTTTTATGTAGAACATAGAGGATATTTGAAAGTATTAAAGAAAATATGATGCAATTTCAAATATTTGTTGTATGTTACTAGGACAGGGATATTACACCCTATGTTGGTTCGTAGTATGATTTTGTTAAATAGCATAGAATAATTATAAATGTCTGTGATATTTACAGTAATATGTAATCATTCCAGCTTCCGTCCAATTAATACAATGTTTTTCGTTATTTACATGGAGCGATAATGCAATACTTAGTACTTCTCTAGTCAAACAACACCAATACAAGGTGACTGGCAAGATCTTGGTCATTTTTCTAATTTGTTACTATGGCTTAGATGTTCATTTATATTTGGCATGTTTATTGTGAAATCTTATATGATACTATATATAATATATATATTTATTTGATATATATATTTACTATATACCTATAGTTTTTATTGATTTTTTCTGCTTTATTTTGACTATTTCTCCCTCAGCGTCATTTATTAATGTTTAATTTATGATTTTTTGATTTCTTCCTCTCTTTTTTCTTTTCCCTGCTCCTTTACTTAAATACCACTTTTATTATTTCATTTAATCACTGCTTAAACTGTTCCACGATGGAAAGGTGCCTGCATGTGTGTCACTTTGTATTACACATTGACGGTGAATGCATTCTCGTCTCCGCTCCTTCGTCCTTTCTCCTTTTCTTTTTCTCCTCTCCTCAAGACGGCAAGCAGCCAAAATGACCTAGAACCGTGAGTGTTAGTCCTCTTTTTTGTGTTCTCTAGTTGTAAGTTTATATATATATATAATCACACAGCTCCCAGCTTTCCCCCTACATTACTTTTGACCTGACTTGAGGCCAATCTGACCTTGGCTTTCAACAGCAAGACTGTCGTTCTTGAGACTTGACAGCTCCCAGCTTTCCCCCTACGTGACTAGTTTTTACCTGACTTGAGGCCAATCTGACCTTGGCTTTCAACAGCAAGACTGTCGTTCTTGAGACTTGACAGCTCCCAGCTTTCCCCCTAGATGACTAGTTTTGACCTGACTTGAGGCCAATCTAACCTTTGCTTTCAACAGCAAGACTGTCGTTCTTGAGACTTGACAGCTCCCAACTTTCCCCCTACATGACTAGTTTTGACCTGACTTGAGGCCAATCTGACCTTTGCTTTCAACAGCAAGACTGTCGTTCTTGAGACTTGACAGCTCCCAGCTTTCCCCCTACATTACTAGTTTTGATCTGACTTGAGGCCAATCTGACCTTTGCTTTCAACAGCAAGACTGTCGTTCTTGAGACTTGACAGATCCCAGCCTTCCCCCTGCATGACTAGTTTTGACCTGACTTGAGGCCAATCTGACCTTGGCTTTCAACAGCAAGTCTGTCGTTAGCTTCTGGAGAAAAGAACTTCCTTGTCTTGCACCATTCCTGTCTTGTTAACTGCAGTAGAGCCCTCTGTCTTCGGTCTTCTGAAATTATTTAATCTTCTAGCTGGGCAATATTTGCTCCCCCAGCTTGCGTATACACTCTGACTACCATATGCGAGTAATAATGTGTACTTATATAATTAATTACATATATGTACATACATCTAATATTCGTTTGATATTTTACTCTAAATGATTATGTATCTTTGATATTTCACAATGCTGTAACTAAAAGCATTTATTTACTTCATTAATAACAGGTAACAAATTTATTTCTCAATTTATTTATGATGTCATCAAACTCTTTGTAGAAATACATATCCTCAAACTTCATGGATAGACAACGTATTGACTTAATTTATGTGACTGCAAACATTTTGTGAGTTATAACACAAAATTCACTGGTTGTTCTCTAGCAATCCGTCAGGTTACCACACGTGGAGCTTAATGGTTGTAATTTGTATGTTTTAAACTGAGTAAGTAACAATTTTTTTTTTTTTTTTTGCTTTGCTGAGATGTTGAGCTAGATGTTAAGTCATTGTATGATGAGTAGGCGTTTTGGTGTTTTTAGTTTAGCCTCGTGCCCAGCTCAAGGCAATTAATAGTTTTAAGGGAAGTGGGATGAGGCAGGGGGTAAGAGGACAGGGTGGGGGGGCGTCATAAATCGAGCCGGTGCTCCCTCATTATTTTGATTTATGTCCTCGCTTGTTACCAGCTCCCTTCTGTAACCTTACTCAACAACCATAATCCCCCTAATCGTCACCGCGGACTTCTCCTTCCCTGACTCTGTGTAGCCTCAAAAACACTTTCTTTCTAACTAGATTGCAAAGTAAAAACACGATTATTTTAAACACCCAACCCCCTTCCATCATAAATATGAAATCTCTTCAAGAATAAGCACAACAGTAGATTCTTTTCAACTTTAAGCCATGGTTCAGTAGTACCAACATAACTTTCATCCCTGATTCAATTTTTCACCCAAAATCAGAGAATTTGTCATTCATCTATTGCATTATGCAAATTACAGACATACTTTTCATTTTTATACAAATATTAGAGTCATAACATATTTCTGTATACACGAAACGTTGAATACGCAAATGTTATTACGCAAAATAATATTATTACGAAATAATAAATTTAAAAGAGTAAAATAAAAAATATAATTTTCAAAGCATTTAGAAGACCAAAAGAAAATGATTTATTTTTTTATTATCTATCGAATTAATGGAACGATTAATTTTAACTGCATTGAACAGAAATACTTTTCATTTTTATACAAGTATTTTAGAATCATAACATATTTTTTGTATACATAAAACAAATAATATAAAATGTTATTAAGCAATAAAATAGATAAAAAAAAAAATAAGAACTATAATCTTCAAAGTATATTTCAGATTCAAAACAAAATTTTCTATAATTTTTGATATTTTTTGAATATAATAAAATTATTAAATTTAATTGTTTGATTTTTAATGGATTCTCATTCAGTTATTGGTCACATTTTGTGTTAAAGAATTACCTGTTTTTCTCAATTAACTATTTTAGTTACTGAAAAAAGAACATATGTAGTTATTAGGAAAACAATTGGTTACTGGTCTGACCTGATCCTTACTGACTACATATTTATAGTAGCAAAGCTATTTCAGCAGTACCTGAAACAGTAGTCAGCAGTGGATTTCAGCAGGCCTGAAACAGGAGTCAGCAGTGAATTTCAGCAGGCATGAAACAGTAGTCATCAGTGAATTTCAGCAGACCTGAAACAGTAGTCAGCAGTGAATTTCAGCAGGCCTGAACCAGTAGTCAGCAGTGAATTTCAGCATGCCTGAACCAGTAGTCAGCAGTGAATTTAAGCAGGTCTGAAACAGTAGTCAGCAGTGAATTTCAACAGGCCTGAATCAGTAGTCAGCAGTGAATTTTAGCAGGTCTGAAACAGTAGTCAGCAGTGAATTTAAGCAGGCCTGAAACAGTAGTCAGCAGTGAATTTAATCAGGCCTGAAACAGTAGTCAGCAGTGAATTTCAGCAGGCCTGAAACTCACCATGAAAACTTACTCTTTAGTACGCATAAAGACTCCCAGATCGCTTCTTATTGGATGAGAAATATACGCCTGGTTTGGAAGCTATGAAGAACAAAATACACTTCTACTTCTGTTCATTTTATGTTAAAGTTAACTTTCATTTAGTTTATGGTTGATTTTTTAGAGCAATTAAAAAATATATAGAAAACATGTTTAAAATGTATTGTAATGTAAAGAGTATATGTTATGAAACTAAAGTAACTTAAAATAATGGGTCTTCCTGTAGTTTTAGGAGGAGCTGTTTTGATTTGTAGTCATGTCTCTCGACCTTTCGGCCATTTCATTAACAAAGCACAACATCGATCGATGCTTTTTTACGTGAAATTCTTTAGCCACATCGAAGGATCCACAACAATGCTCCACAAGGAGGGATTGCAGTTTTAGAAGGACCAATGATGTTCTATATAAGAGTAGAGTAATGGTAGCCCATGTCGCTGCGGTTAGTGCTGGACATTAGCTAATCGAGAAGCATGCCGCCAGGATGGGTTTGGAGACTAGATAGATATGCAGAGCATGTGAAAGTCAGGGATAAGGGAAATCTGTACCACGCTTTCTTTGTTAATGCTCTGCCTTGGATCAAAGAAGGAAAAAAAATCGACACTTATACACTACTTCTTTGACAATCATTGGGATCAAGCCTCCTATGGTATCAGCGATCTAGTCAAATATATTGTCCTCTAGGGATAGTTCAAGTAGAGCGGTGAAGAGGGAGAATAGCCCTATTCTTATTTTGTGATATCACAAAGGGCTTGTTTTATGGCCTATGTGGGTTCTCTTCTGGGACCACCACAGGCAACCTAACATAACCTAAGTTCAAATAAACATACTTTGGCAACAAGAATATACTCCTATTGACGACTCCAATCATAAGTATGCTTCCAATCAACAGGCTCATACTTATATGAATTTCCCCAAGTGCTAATGATAAAAATTTCCCAGTATTTCATAACCTAAATTCTAATTCCATCAATTATGAGTCTGAAGAATAAACTTTTCTAAGCTCCCCGGTTCGGCTCAAAGTATGCAAATAATTTCAGTTTCTTAACAGGAGCACTGACTCCAAACGTGCGAATTCTCCTATCTATACCACCTAAGTATATACTTGGCTTCTTCGGATTAGTCTATAAGTTGTTTACTACAAGTTCTCTAGGTAATGATAATATGATAGATGTAATATGTATAACTGTAAAGTTTATGCTCCATAGGAAATACCTCAAAACTTCTCTCCTTACTGGCAGGAACAATGACATTAGGGAGTTTATTTTTCTTTTTTCATCACCTGAAGCACAATTTACATTCAAAATTAATACAACTATTTTATTCCATATATATATATATATATATGTGTGTGTGTTATTTTATAAAATTGCTATACAGAGTTCTTACATCTTATACAAACATTTTCCACTTTTCATTAGTCAGTAATTCTGCTTCTTAGAATGACTGATTTTTGAGTAGGGTCAAAAAGTAGTTTGCATCCCATTTCATTGGTTCAGAATAAGCTCATCTATAGTTTACTGATGATTTCCATCATATATAACAATTCCAAAATTTATAATTTGAAACTGAAGAAGTACTTCTTAATTTTGCTGCTTGTAAAATTATGTCATTGACCATGTTATTTTCTGTTCTTGAGTTTTATTTTATGTATTTTTTCACAAAAAATGTTTTGATTTCTTTGTCCTTTATCATGAAAAAATACCTAAAAAATGAACTGAGAGGACCTCAAAACTTGTAAGTTTACTAAAATTTTGATTTTTCTCTTTCATAGTGGTTATACTTTACTTATAGTAAATTAAGAGGTAAATGAGTAAAGTAACAACAAATTGAAATGATCAATTAGATGTTATCTTTTCTGAACATATTAGCTGGAGTTTATGAAACTTCTTTATACGATCCCAAACCAATTTATGTGATATTCGATCAAATGGAAGGCACACAAATATATGTGATATTGGACCGATTGAAACAGAAATATCAATTTTCAACCATTATGACAGAAAAAGTTGGTGTTGATGAATTTATCTAATTCATAACGATAGTTAAATAAAAATAAAATAAAAAATGAATTGCTTCTCTAGAAGTTTGTCAACTATTTTCAATGGGTTCTTGCCACATTATAAAGACATACAGTTTTAGTCTTATCATTATCTAAATTGTCAGGAGCCAGGTTAGCTCAGTGGTTAACGTACTCGCCTCTCAACTGATAGGACCGGGGTTCGATCCCCACCTGGCTCTCGATTTATTCATGCAGGAGCACGTTGTCTCTCGGTGAAGGACGTTAAACCATCGATTACGAGTCTGCACGGTGTCAGGTACTCGTTAAAGCATCCCTACTCTAAATACACTTGAATTAGCCAAAATTTAGGATTTCCACTGTAGAATCATTCTTCATTGTGTGGTATCACAAAGAGTCAATGCTCGGTCTCTATGTGTTCCCTTGTGGGACTACCACTACAGCCTAACCTAAGCTTTCTAAATTGTCAATTACTTAGTCCTAATGCAAATGTAATGTTTACATGTTGTGATGTGGAGTTCAACATGTGTTTCTTATCATTCAGTATTGATTTCCCGTTGTAAAATGCATGGTTGAATACGTTTAAAAAAGAAATGATGGAATTTTAAAACTTGTTTGCCAGTCAGGTGGCTGAGAGTAGCAAAGGAAATATCTCGTTGACATCGAACAGCCTCTAGATAACAATATCGCCAGACGGCCAGACCTCGTCAATAAGACCATTTCAACAAACCACGCTCGATTCATTTGAAAACCAGTCCAGGAACAACAGTACTTAACCAAGAGGAACACAGCATGTCATAGACTATACTCATTTACTTCTTACTTTACTTAGAGTAGAATATATCCACAACAGAAAAAAGAAATCAAAAGTTAAGCAGATTTACACGTTTTGACGTTCTCTCAGTTTATTTTTGTAATTTCTTTTTTTTTGATGATATGTACGCGTGTACGGTAAAAAACTTAATAAAATAGTGACTACATATTGAAATTTAATAGCATAAATTTTTTATGTGTGGAGGGAGACTATTTCATTAAGCTTTATACCCTACAGTGAGTAAATACCACATTTACTCACTGTAAATGTGATATTGATTTACATGGGTTTGTCAAGAAAACTTCTTGACAACTTTCAGAAGTTGCACTTCTGAAAACACACTTTCTAAAGTGCAACATACTAAAGTACAGATTGCACTACCTTAGAATGTGGATGTGTTTATAGTTTTTTTAGTTGTATGTGAATCGGAAAGTTTATGGACACGCCATAATCACGTTACAATACATTTTTTGAACAAAAATCAAAATTTAAGCAGATTTATACGTTTTAAGGTCCTCTCAGTTCATTTTTATAGTTTTTTTTTTCATAATAATCTGTACATCTGTTTTTGTGTTTCTAGATGCGTGTGAATCTAAGTTAATAAGTTAATAAGAAACCCATTTAAAATTACAATAATTGTCTTTAATATCAATCTGAAAACAATAATAAAATTTCTGGTACCTGGTTATTTCCAATTGAACAAAGCAAGTGGAAATATTATAATTTGGCTATTCATAAGGAATAACCTACCTGCTGCCGCCATTACCAATCAAAGTCAAAATGTAAACAAACAGGTTATACAGCAAACCTTATCTATTGTATTATTATATTTTTGGGATATTACCTAAACCACAACACTCCGATTTTTAAAAAAAATTACATAAACTTTCCGGGGATATATCTAATAATTACCTAAATTTTCACAGCGATTGGATGTATGGTTTTTGAATCTATTGAGTACAAACAGACATACATTCATTTTTATATATACAAATTACTATATTAAAATAAATCGTTAAATTATTAATTGAACAAACATTCAGGTACTTAGACAAAACTTTTTTTTTATTATTATTATTTGAGGGTGACTATAGCAGTGCGTCTTAAAAAATAACTATGGTACTTTTCCATCTTCTGTACTAAAGTACCCCAGCAGTTAGCTTCAATGCCTCCAAGAAGCTCAGCAGTTTTGCTGTTTCTAGCGGTAAAAGTTTTTCTATGGTTTTGTTCAGTCTCTCAAAGCACCTACATCTGTGCAGCAAAGATGTCTTACAGTCAGTCAGCAGGTGCAACGATGTTTCTTCCTCTTTGCAGAATCTGCACAAACCATCATTGATAATGTCCATTCAGGTCCCCTATGTTTCGGGAGAAAGTAACTTCCTTTCTCCTTCTTCGGGACGGTCTTCTTCGGGTCCTCAGGTGCACTTGTGGGAGGTTGGCTCTTACTAGTTAGCGCTTTTGAATCTTATGCGCCTCCGGAGGTTGGTTTCCGGACTTCCTTCTCCTTAGTATCATACAGCGGAAAATCCCTGAAGCTCTATCGTTGGTATTTTGTCCACTCCTGCAGAGCACTGCATACTGGAGTAAGGCTATTTACTCAAAGGGGTCACCTGGTACCCTTGAGGCTCCGTTTATAATACAGTAACTCCTGTATCATCCATCCTTCGGCAGGGATCGCATAACACCTTAGATTGGGGCTGGGATAAAAGGAGGGGATTTGGGGATTAGGAAGGATGGGAAACGAAGGTGGTCAGGCCCAGCCCCTGATCACCTTCTCCTCCTCTTTCGTTTGTCCCTGCAGAAAGCAGGTTAACAGGGTAGCCTCGTGAAGGCCGAAAGTCGGAGTTGAGTGTTAGAGGCTATTAGAGGCGCTTAATCACTCCATTACTACCCCTGGACAAAACTTATAATCATAGTAAAGTTAAAGACAATTAATACAATATTGATAGTCTGTGGAGACCCTCTTGGGCATTTTTTTTTAATCTGAGTTTCTCTTTAAGTGTTTCCTTTGAAGATAGACTAAAATTTGTTGACAAAGCTAACCATTCAACTATTTCTTATTCTGACTTTACTGTAATACAATTCATATAATGATTTTACTTGATAACCATTGTTGGCTGTTTCATAATATCTAAAAATCTTCCCTAAAAAAAAATTATAAATTTCAACAAAGACAGAATGAAAACTAAAAGATTTAAATAAATGAAGTGTCTGAGGGTGGCTTGGTCCCCTGAGGCGACACTCTTGCCTCTGGGCTCTAACAAGGACCCTATCCTCTTAATCAGTGTTTACCCGCGTCTCACTAAAACAAAACATTTTTTTTTAATTTCTTACCTCTTACTTACACTTTTTTTAAAAATTTCTTTTTATGAAAATTACCCATCACTTCTGATAATTGCTCAGAATAAATGTTTGCTTTATTTCTTTATTATCATTTAAAAAAGATAATTTAAAATTTAAAGTTATTTGTTTTGTTCTAAATAAACTCAAAAATAAAGTCATCAGATAATTTTTTTTTTTAAACACCGCCGTCATTTAGATAAAATGTCATTTTTTTTGTTACCTTGTTAATCAAGTCCTTCATAGGTTTCATTTAGCTGTATTTTTTCACATTTCATATTTATTATGGACAAATTATGGCTCTTAATTGTTAGAAACTATTGAAGGAGATTGTAATAAATTAAACTAAGACTTAATATGTCAGATCTCTTATTACAGGCAGTTGGTGTGTTCATAATGCTTATCATTTCTTTTAAATGTCTCTTTTTTCTGTGCTTTTCATGTTCCAGAATTTTGGTGTCGTGAAACGCAAACGAATGTCCCTTTGTACATGCGTGATTTGCTAGAGCTAGCTAGCTAGCTATTCAATAGTTTCTATTGAATTGTTTTTCATGTTCACATTAGGGGAGTAGCTTGTTTTCCGTTTTTAGGGTTATGTAACCTTCCTGTTTATGTGTATCTGTTATAATGCAGCAAGACATAAGCATGGAACGGTAAATGGTGTTTCTTCTAAGTCAAGGTAATAATGTTTGTAAGGTTTTTGTTTTTTTGTTTTTCTCCCTTAATTTCTTTTAATTTTTGACTCTTTTTTTCATTGTTTTGTAATTTTCTGTGTTTGTTACTGTCTGTGTGTTGTTTTGCTGTTTGAAAATCGGGGTTTTTCATGTTCTGAATAATTAATAACCAGTAATTAGGTTTAAACAACAAATGTCGTTTTTTAAATAATAATAATAACACTAGGTATTTTATGATCCTTTGTGGTGCTCTTGTTACAAAATTTTTGTTTGTGTTGTTTGTTTTCTGTTGGGTGGTGTCCGGTGATGTATTTATCTTGCTTTACTTATGTCGTAAATAAATTGTTTTTTAGCCTTGAAAATGCCAAACAACTTTTGGCGAAACGTCGGCTTATAATCAGGAGTTGTATGTTTTATGTGCGTGTTTGTGTGTGCTTGTTTCAGTGTGTTTGTTTCTGTGTGTGTGTGTACATGTGCGCGCACATGTATGTGTACGTGTGTGTGTGTGCGTGTACGTTTTTGTATGTGCTGTTTGTGTGTGTGTATGTGTGTGTGTGTGTGTGTGTGTGTGTGTGTGTGTGTATGTGTGTGTACGCCTGTGTGTATTTCTTTTCATGGCCACTGGAACGGAACGTCCCAATAACCATTAATAATAGTACATTTCAACAAGACCCAAATGTGTATAAACTGTGTGCCATCATGTTCGTTATTTACATAAAACTAAAGCAATTTAGGTACTTTGTTAAAAAGTGAGCATTTTGAAGCAGTGACTTAGTCAGTTCTTTTTACGAATAGTGCTTATTGGGACGTGACGTGAATGATAAAGTGGCACACATCTCTTGCTTTGCCTGACTTGCTTTATTGAATTTCTAATACATCGATCTCCATCAAGTCTTCAAGGTTAGGTCTATATATATCTGCTTAAAAAGTAACAGTTTTTTTTCAAAGTTAACTTAACAACGAAAAAATTAGTTTTATAACTTTACTAATAATAGATAGTTTTTTTTTTAATTGTTACAATAAAGAAAACTATTTTCAGTGATGTTCAAACAAATTCTAAAGTTTTAAAAACAAAGATAAGGATGAAAAGAATAACCTATTGATTATATTTCATGACAATAAAAGAAATTCATCAAACGCTATTGAATAATACAAATGCATAATTGTAAATAAAAATAGTTCTCAAAAATATATATATCAGGTTCACTAATATTTCGACCGTATGATAGAAAAGGTGTGCTATCTAGTAGGTTCGGTCAATTTTCTAGGTTCAAAAATCAAACTCGTTGCCGACGTTTCGGTTTTATTTAAAACCTTTTTGATAGGCAAAGGTAATAAGGCATCCTATTAGCCTAGTCGAAGGTTTTGGCTGGTTAAGGCTTATTGTCTTGTTACCAAGGCTTGTTGTTTCTTTAAATAATATACATTTTATTTTCTTAGTCAAAAATTCTTACTTCTATTTTGCCTAGAGCTACTCGCTCTAGAGGAGTGATCTGGAGTTGAATACTCACCTGGCCATCAATTTATTCACGCGGGAAGGGAAAAGATTTGAGAAAATCGTCTCTCAGAGAAGACGCTAACCTCTCGTTCCCGATAGTACAAGCTCGTGCTATAGACGTACTCGTTAAAGGTCCCTACTCTAAATGCATTTGAGTTAGGTTAAATTTAGGGCTCACTATGTAGAAAGTTCATTATATGTATCCCAAAGACCAGCCTTTGGCCTTTGTGTGATCTCTCTTGGTACGGCCACTGTAACCTAACTTAACCTTACCAAAGTGCTTATAATTGAATGAAGAATCAAAAGGAAGGTTTGATAACTGATAGTTAGTTATAAAGCAATCAGTGTTGGTTATTTTGAGTCATGCCTATTGGTCAACAGTTTTCTAATATTTTTTATCAGAATAAACGTGTAATTGAAACATATTACTGGAAAGTCCAAAGCATACTGAAGTCTCAAATCTACTGTTAGAGTAGAATTAAGCTTAGACGGTTAATAGTCGCGGATCTCTTGCAATACCAAAGTAAATATCATAGTCTCAGATTATATTTATAATAAAGTAAAGATCAGTTACTCCAGAAGTCGCAGATGTACTGTCACAGTGACATCTGGACCCCCCCCCCCCCACCCCCGTTCTCTCTTCAAGATTAGATAACCAGAGGCACGACTACAAATTGAACCAGGCCTCCCCCACTACCAGCCCACTGGACACTGTTTTTTTTCCTCTTTTCACCGGTAATAGGATTACTCAATTCAACAGCGACAAGTCCCACTAATAGACCATCTGGTTCTCAGGGGTGGTCGTTACAACCCCCTCACTTAAACTAATCATAACCACCTACAACCCCTTTCTACCCTCCAGTTGATCGCATAGACTCTTTCCATTAACTTACCCTGTAAATGTCATGCTACACTTGTAATCAATCTTTTATCGTGTCCCCGACCAAATATTACTGGTGTTTCCAGTAAAGCTTAACACATTCTATGTCTTCCTTTTATTGATGCCTTTACTCTTGTAATTCCAGATCAGTCTTTTTTTTTTCGTAAAACCCGTACACAAAATATTTTATTTCTAACTATTTTGGGGTAAATAGTATGTACCAATTGTTGATTATGATTTATATTTGTTCTATGTTCTGCCAAATTTCATAGCCACATTGATTAACAAGTTCCTACTAGTCATCGAAGCTAAGCAACATTGGACGAGGTTACCACTTGGATGGTACTGATACGTTATATTGGTAACTCATACATGGATGGTATTAGTACTGTTATACGAAGTTAACACTATGAAAACATTTCACATAAACAGGTGAAATAACAATCAATGATCAAACCACAATATGAAATGGGAAAACAAGACTAAGATCTTTCAACCGTAACAAGCGGTCTTCGTCAGAGTAAAAAATTCAACTATCAAAAATCCTCAGTTGGGTTTTTGACTCTGACGAAGACCACTTGTTATGGGTGAAAGAACTTAGTCTTGTTTTTCCATTTCATATAGTGGTTTGATCATTGGTAGGTTAACACTATGTTCATTTGACGCTCTCGGTAAGGTTGCCTAACTTTGGTTTATGGGTGTAGAATCAGAAATTTTCCTGTTCTTTGCCTCATGGATGGTTAGTAGTAGAAGTAGTAAGTAACCCTTTAGGTTGCAATGGCTGTCCCACAATTGAAACACACATAGGCGAAACATTGACCCTTTATGGTACCACACAATGAAGATTGATTCTACAGTGAGAGTCCTAAATTTTGCCTAACTCAAGGGTATTTTAGAGTAGAGATCTTTGACGAGTACCTGACACTGTACAGACATGGAGCCGACGGCTTAACGTCCTCTCCGAGGAACGACTGCTGAGATTCATTCACCTCCGGCGTGAATAAACTGAAGGCCAGAGTGGGTATCGACCCATGACATACCAGTTCAGAGGTGAGAATGTTAACCATTGGTTAACTGGTTAACTTCCGTTGTGACCAGGGAAAGGCTATATATAAGGTTCAAAAGCTGTGTGTGTGAGTGTGTGTGTGTGTGTGTGTATGTATGAGCTGGATATAACACTGGATATAAGGCTGGAGTCTGACTTGTGCCTGTGCTGTATTGTATTTTATAAAAACAAATATCTTGTGTGATTTGGATATCTAATTAAAACACCTAAAGTCAAATAATATTAGATCTAAAATACGGCAAAATCCTACATAATGCTGTTTCAGTATTAATGCGTAGTATTGGGATTAACCGCGCTTGCTTCAACCTTAAGCGACATGGTAATGATGAATGAAAAAACAAAGCTTCAAATATAAAAAAAAAAAAAGCTGCAATAATGTTTATTACACAGACCAACATAAATGTGTGTACTTTACCAAAGTTCATAGGAAGCCGTACTGCTGATAGCTCGAAGCAGATTTTATTAAACCAGTATCATTAAATCCGAAACTGATTTTATAAAACTAGTTTCCGTATGTGTCCACTAAAACTAAAACATGTTTTAGAAAACCAGTTTTGATGTGATGATCACTAAATCGAAAACTGGTTTTATAAAGTCAGTTTTTTATGGTCATTAATAAGTTGAAACTGGTTTTTGAAATCCTATTCCATAAAACCAGTTATCATATAGTGATCGCTAAAACCGAAACTGATTTCATAAATCCAGTTTTGATATTATGACATATAAGCCGAAACTAACTTTCCAAAACCGATTTCATAAAACCTGTTACCATATAATGATCAGAAAAACCGAAGATGGTCGAAACGTGTTTTCCACTTATAGCGAGTTTTCGAATTTTGGAAACACATCCAACCAGACAGAGTAGATTTTATACAAAAAAAGTATCTCACACGTATGAAATACTTTAAAACGTTCAAAATCACAAAAAATATTTTTTACTGTGATCACTTGAATTTACTTAAAGTCAAATTGTAAAATCTATTCAAGAGGTTTTAAAATATGAAGTCTTTCAAAATCTGAGGTTTTTTTTATCAATAAATCGTGAATTTGTCAATATAATTTGTGTATTCTTCGATAAAAAAAATTAAAAAAGGATTTATTAGATGTGAAATATGTAAATCTGGTAAAAAATGTTGACTGATTTTTTTTCTCATGTTCTTATAGTATTTTTTTAGTGAAATAATTTGTTATTTTTAATTTGTGGTTGTTCAGCAGATTTGATGCTAGTGCAGGTGATGTGCAAGTTAAGTGGCATTTGATATTTATGCTGGTAGAGTTTATGGTCATAGTTTGGTGAATTTCCATGCAGATGGCATGAGGGGGTGCTATAACTCAAGTATTCATGGACTAATCTGTGTGAAAGGCTACAAAGTTGTCTGGGTTAATAAGGCGGTTTATTATGTTTCACCGTGGTTCCTTGAGAAGTAAACATTGGGTTGACAAAGTTTCCTGCCGCTGCTGATGCTTGCTTTTGCTTTAGATAAGGATTTGGTTTGATCATCCTGTTAACTAAAGGGACTTAACAATGCAACTCATGCTGTAGACATCTCCCACGGGATGAGCGCCATTTCTATCTATTAGTAACGTCCTTATCAGGGCCCGATCCATAATTCAGAATACCACCTCTGAAGCGATGTACGCTCCAACACCCCTATATCTCCAATAACTGTTCCAGCCCACCCCCACTCACCCTCCTTCCTTGCCGCTTTCACAATAATGGTGACCTACATCAGCTCTGCTAACACCAACAAACCTTAACTACATCATAATCTAAACTAATATTTTCACTCTATTGTTCTGTTTACAATAAACTAGATTGTAATGGTAATATCTGTATTTGAAATGCACTTTCAACACACATAACATTCTGCTTTCATTAACTTGTATAAACTACAGTTTACTATCAGAACATGCATAACACAAAACCAATTCAGTATAAACTACTAACCAACTCTAATATATTCCATATTTCAACATCCGTCGTCATCAGGAAGAAGTAAGAAGTACAGGCGTTGATGCGGTTTGGTTCTCAACGCCAGTACTTCGTATTTCTTTCTGATGACGACGGATGTCAAAATATCGAAGTGAGGTCTGTAGTGACTTTCTCTGTTCTTTCCTATGTGTTAATGTGTTTATTGTCCACACGAACCTTTCATTATATTCTATGTATATAAAACAATATTTTACAATAAACACGTGAAACAGTTGGGTTTTCTGACAAAAACCGCTTGTTACGATCTTGGTATTTTTTTCTCGATTCTTATTGTGGTTTGAAGACTGATTCATATATCTATATAAAGGGTAGCACTAAAAGAAGCAAAAAAAGTGGAAAACGTTCTTAAGTTCTTTTAATTGTTACTTTTTTGCACTGAAGATTTGAATCTCATTTGCATATGCAATGATTTAGGAGTTAAGGTTTATTAAAGTAAGGTCATATAATAGAGTGTAGTAGAGGCATTGGGCTGGCATTGCAGAGTTCGTACTTATTTCGCAGGGTTTCAGCATGTGCTAAGGGCGTTGATTGAGTTTTGAGTCTCTGGATTGCAGGATATAGATTCACCAGTAATTTGTGTCCACTCTCTTGGCTCCTTCTCAAAATTTCAGCGTACTTTTGTCTCTTCTTGACTCAAGTGGTTCAACACCGGTTTACAGCTGCATTGCCGTGATAGGGACAGATTTGGCTCCACCAGTAATAATTTTTAGAGAATTATTCTGACATCGTATTTTGGTAGACTAGTCTTAGATGACAATGATAACTTCCGTGTTTACTTTCCATGACTGGCCTATATGCTAAGAACGTCTTGTGTCAATATCCATTTCGTTGGAGCTGTGAGCTGTTTTAGCAAATCATTTAGTAAATTAATTACAGCTTTTAAGCTTTACCCATCTGTGGATGCTATGTGGTTAGTGTAGGACAAACTTTGAGTCTTGTGACACCAATTCGATACCATATACGATACCATATCGTATATCTAAGATTTAAGATATAAATTCAAATATAAAAATCTTCATTTAAATATCTAAGATATTTAGACTAAGTGGTTTGTTGAAGACGTACTCCCTTGTATAATACACTAAACTGGTTGGCTTTTGTAGTTCGTATAAATCATTGAGCATTGTTCTTTGTTAGTGCAACTATCATTTTATGTAGGTTAGACGATTTCTCAAGATGAATGAGTAACGAATTGATAGCGTCTTGCAGGCTTTAATTTTGCTGCTGGTTGTCAAAATGATATCATCTGTAAATATTAAGCATCTCAACTTCACCGTTGCGTCTACAGCCTTCTTCAACTTGTCTATCATGACACTCAACAGTAGGATTTTTATGTACCGGTTCTTAACACCAGGGAGACGCTGACGTAGCAGTTTGTAGGAAGAGTAAGGTGTTCGACAAAGGAGAGGAAAGTTGCTTCGGAGGGAGCATAAATTAAACTAGAAGTGTCAATCAAATTGTCTAAGCGTCTGCCTGTCTCATTGGCTGAACTGTTCCCCCAGTGGGTCGAGTGAGCATTGAAGTCACCAATTACTATACTCTTTTGGTTTTGAGTCGGTCATAGTGTCAACCTTAGAGGTATTATTCCGCAGATTATTGAGTTATATGATCTTGAAATGAATTCCTTTCGGCTAAACATCTACGTTTTGCGGCTTCGAGTTTATCATTAATATAGATTTAGTATAGTAGGGTGAATTTGTAAGGTAGCTGATAATGATCATAGAAGTGACTTGTCCAGATCGCTTACACACGAAACACGATAATTATACCACTTCATAAAAATGAGGAATTTCAGTTGATGCACAGCTTCTACAGTTATGAAAATGACTGTGTAAAACAGTAATTTATGAGTTTCTTTCATAAATAAAATACTAATAAAAACTCTTGTTTTGAGTTTTGAAAACTTTTTACTTCCACAAAACCACCAGCGTTCAAGAATTTAATGCAGAGGTTGTCATTGTAATGTGAAGGTTGTCGTTGTTGTCATTGTAATGCGGAGGTTGTCATTGTTGTCATATAATGTATAGGTTGTCGTTGTTGTGACCCTCATAAGGACGTTTCTTTTCTTTTCTTCTTCTTCTAGCGATCATATTGCTTATAAAAACACTCAGTTTGGCGATCTCTGTAGCATATTTAGCATTATACAGGCTGCACTACGAATAGTTCTGCTACATTACACTCCATAATTGAGTAAACTCATGAATAAATTAAATAAAATAAAAGGAAAAGTATATTATAATAATAATAATAATTTACAATAAAAGTAGGATCCAGTAATGTAGGCACTAATTCATGGAAGGTTTATAAATTTACAATTTAACGATATAGATCTGCTTATTTTGAAGTTAGGGAAACTCCGAAAACGGTCGAAAAACCCTACCACCAGTCTACAAGATGAGAGTTTTCATTAATCGCCTGCAGCAGCGATACTATATGTATCACTTTTATAAGTCCACTAATTAATATTAGACTAATTGATCACTACAGATTATAATTATAATTAATATTATAATTCAATTCATTATAATGAATTATAATGTTCAATCCATTCACTATTTTACACCAGACTTTTGCTAGTTTGTGTCATTCAATCATATCTGTATTATTCTGATTTGCAAAAAAACAAAAATCCTAAAATTATTCTTTTTATGCAGGTTTTTCTTGAAGTTTTTCCTCAAATGCAACCAGAACTGTTTGAAGAATGCAGGGAATCCCAGAGACATGCGGAGGTTTCAGGTAATCCTATTTTATAATTTATTGCATATTTTAAAAACAGTTTAAATGAAATTTATGTTAAGCATGTTTTTTTTCAATCGTTTTGATGAAACAATAAAATTAATATATGAGCTATTCTTCCAAGGTTTAATTATGTTTATAATTATAACAAGCTTTATAAACAACAACCAAAGAATGAACTATGCGAGACTACCCAGAAATGCAACTAACAGATTTGTAATTCAGAAAGATCACCTTTTAAGGCACACTACTGTTTCGAATTTCAACAGAATCCTTCTTCTTATTGTACTTTTTTCATAGTATTAATAACATAGACATCGCAAATTACAAGCTTCTACCTATTATTTCATTTTTCTTATTCACCAATAACTTGTTCAATAAAAATCTTTTTTATCTATCCTGATGACAAAAATCTCTTTTCTGTTGATGATGATTAAACCAATAATTAGGGATTGTAAGTCTGTTTTTTATGTACTCTGTACCTACAGTTTACTTTGAAACGTTTGTTGTTCTTTGTAGATCGTTTTCTTGATAATATATATAATTGAAAATTACACCAAACTTAGCTGATAACTGTTTCTTAAAAAGTTTCTCAACTTTTCTAGCTAACACTCTCATTATTTCGTCTGCAACATAAAGTACATGTCCAATAGTGGACATGTTTCCAATGATCAACATTCATCATCAGGACGTGAATAACTTCTTGGGTGAATTTTCAGATTTATTATATATGCAAAGTTTAGACAGTAAAGGGTTGTTTTTCTTCAAGCTTAAGACAAGCTGGTCGTTGAACCTGTAGAGTGGGCGGCCTTTCGGCCTGGGTTACTACCTGCAAGGGTGTCTGGATATCCTTGAAACCAGGAAATTCATCCAAAAAGTTATTCACGTCCTGATGATGAATGTTGATCATTCGAAACATGTCGACTATAGGAGATGTACTTTATTGTGTAGAAGAAATAACGAGAGTGGTATTTAGAAAAATTAAGAAACTTGTTAAGAAACAGGTATCAGCAAAATTTGATGTCATTTTCAATAATGTGTGTGTCAAGGAAGGAATGCCACAAACATTTACTAATATATATAGTTATTATATATATATATATATATATATATATATATATATATATATAGTTCAATACAGACAAAGAAACATAGAAAAATCAAAAGAACACACTTACAGTCTCTAATTTTTGGTTTGAACCGTCTTCAGGAGAGATAAGAGAGGGAAACCAAGCCCACTGGTTCAGAGACGGTTCAACAGTGTTGCCGCATGCGCGCCCGGTCACAGAAAATAAGGTAGACAGGAATCAATTTATAATTACATTAAATTAGTGGAATATGAAAACAATAAATAAATAAAAGACAAAATTGAGGGACGAACAGAGAAAATTGATACTTAAATAAAAGTACGCACTAAGCTATGACACTATAAAATAAAACTGAGAATACAAATAATAATAATAAATGAAATAATTTAAAAAAATGGAATAATTTAAAAAAAAAGTAATAAAGGAAAATTGATGATTAAATATGAAAAGGCAAGGAACTCTTATCTCTCCTGAAGACGGTTCAAACCAAAAATTAGAGACTGTAACTGTGTTCTTTTGATTTCTCTATGTTTCTTTGTCTATATTGAACTATATTTGTCCGTTTTGAATCGTATTTCCAACGAAAAAGTATATATATATAAGTAAGATGCGACATTATTACTAAAAAAATATAAAGTCTAATATGTTTTTGGTTAATTTGAAAGAAATGTAAGAATAAATGGCTAAATGAAATAGGGTTGTGAATGGGAATCACAAGCTGGCTACATAGTTTGAGAAGAAATCTCGTCCATTAGTATTCAGCAGCCATTGTATTCGGTTTCCACTGCCTCGATTTCCCAACTTAGCTTCTGCCTTAATCGATGGATAGGTCAGCTAAATTGCAACTTATCCAATCGGGAAAACTTTTATAGTCTTTTTTTAAAGACTACTTTTCTTTTCTAATTGAGGATGCTGCTTTTTTTTTCAAGAGTTGTCTTGATATAATAATTGTAATTAAAATAAACCTTTGTATCTTGTAAAAGGTTGTTTCTTATAGAATAGTTTTTCTGATTTAGTTAATCTTCTGAATAGACAGAGAGTTTCCATAAGGTTATTCTGTTCATATCAACGCTTCGTAAAAGATAGATGACAGATTGGTAAGTTTTAAATTTATTTTTGATGTTTTTTAGGATGGTATCTGGAAGTATGTTGATATGGGTGGTGGGAGTATATCGATGGACTGTATTCTCATCGAGGACCAGGTCAGCTGAGTTGCTTAACGTTCGCGCCTCTGGGCTGGTAGTCCTGGGGTTCGATCCCCAACTGACCATCGCTTTATTCACGCGAGAGGTGAATAAATCTGAGTACATCGTCCCTCGGAGAGGACATTAAGTCGTCGGTCCCGAGCCTGTACCTAGTCAGATATTCGTTAAAGAACCCTACTCGAAATTCACTTGAGTTAGGCAAAATTTAGGACTCCCCAATGTAGAATCTGTAGAATCACCGATCAAACAAAAAGCCGGTAAACGGCTGACGTTATCACCTGATAGGAGATCGGTTTAAACAATGAAAAAAAAATCCCCATCGGTTTGACAAATGAATATTGGTTGTAAGATTATATTTATATGGACAGTTTATATATTATTATAAAAGGTAACACTACTCTGATGGCAATTATTAAGCCCCACTGGTAGTCACTTGTAGTATCTCTTTGCTTCAACGAAAGGAATCAGGTTAGCACAGTGGCAACAAACTAACCTTTGAACTGCTAGATCCGGGATTCAACATGCACTCTGAACTTACTCACTGAGGAAGTGAATAAATCTAAGCACGTCGTCCCACAGAAAGGACTGTAAGCGGTCGATCCCAAGCCTTTAACACTTCAGCTACTGGTTAAAGATCCCTACTCTAAATACATTTGAGTTAGTCAAAATTTAGGAATTCCAATGAAGAATGCTCATTGTGTGGTATCACAAGGGACCATTATTTGGTCCATGTGTGGTTCTCTTGTGAGACTACCACTGTAACTTAACCTTACTTCAGCAGATAATGTTTATGAGTTCACTATTAGCTTAGAGACTATATACTATATTATATATATACAAGATTTCACATAAAGACGTGAAATAACAATCAATGTGTGTTTTTGACTCTGACGAAGACCGCTTGTTAGGGTTGAAAGATCTTAATCTTGTTTTTCCAATTTCATATGGTGGTTTGATCATTGATTATATATATATATATATATATATAGATAAATAATACTAAAGTTTATCGGGACTCGATCAGTTCTGCAGGTTCAAATTAAACTCTCATTGCCAACGTTTCGGTTTTTATTTAAAACCTTTTTCATAGGCAGAAGTATATTGAAACAGAAATTCTGTTTCAAAATTTGTACTTCTGCCTATGAAAAAGGTTTTAAATAAAAACCGAAACGTTAGCAATGAGAGTTTAATTTGATCCTGAAGAACTGTGCTAGTTCAGATTAACTTTAGTTTTGTTTCTATTCCACGGTCGATATTTTTATCAATATTTATATATATATTCATTACAGTACAGTACATATGTTGAATATATATAATACTATATATTATATATAAATATATGTATATAGTATAGAACAATAACTATAAAACCAAATTAGGTCATAAAGACGGGTCACTAGGTTGTTTATTCACTGATTGGCACAAAAGGTAACTGAAATTAAGAGTGTTCGCAACTTAATCTAATGTATTTACAATTGGTTTCTCATTTAGAGCATTTAAATACCCTCATACAATAACTACAGATTGATATTTAATATATAACAGTTTAGGAACATCTCAGAACCATTTGTGTTTGTAATTTAGATACTGTCTATTTCTATCTATGTCCCCTTGACTCTAAACCCCTCTATTTTCATCTTAGGACTAATACGCATATGCTTTATTGAATAAAGAAATAAGAATGAGGGGCGAAGGGGGGTGGGGGGTGGGTGGTGGGGGTTGGTATGTAGAGAATAGAAAAAATTAATAAGGTGGGGGAGGGTTGAGTAATAAGATTGGTGCTTGGTGAATAGGTTTCTGATAGAGCTAGCGAAGAGGCCAGCATTAGATTGTCTCTGTATAAGAGATTAGTAGTGTGCGCGGGGGGCCGAAAGGCAGTCTAACAGAGTTAGGGGGCTAGTTAGGGCTGTAACACGAACCTACCCTTAATGGTCCTCCGACAACTCCATCGATTCTTTTTCCAATCAGTCACACACCCCTTCCCCCTTACCCCCCCCCCACCCCAACCCACCGAACCCTTTACCACTTCGCAGTAACGATAAATTATTATTAAATTAATGCCAATGACACAATTAGTCGTAATCGAGTTTTATGCCTTGTTGAATAGTTGCACGATTTCTATTCTCTTTAATGGTTATTTCAGACGAATTTTTTGAGTAAAAAAAATAAAATTATCCTACTTTTCATATATAAGAAAATACCGAAAAAGATTTAATCAACTAAGTAAAATAAAATGACAGATGAAAAACTAAGAACACAAAAATAACTTAATATGACATTTTAATATCAGTCGTTATCAGGAGAATATGTATATACTGACTCTTGGAAGACAAACCAAAGAATGAAGTCTCCTTTTCAGAAGCTGTCATTAGCAGAAGTGTAAAGTGAGCCATTTACATCACCCTTCTGATGATGATGGTCATCGCCTCGAGCGGCTCACAATGACTTCTCATGATGACGCATGTTAATTTTTATATTTTTGTTTTTATCGTAGATTCCTCTATGGGATTTTATATATATATATAGATGTCATTCTATTGATCGCCCATTCTCTCTTTTCTCCTGGTCGCCCATTCTCTCTTTTCTCCTGAAGAGGATCATCCGAAAATTTGAGTTTGTAAGTGTGTCTCTTTCTCTGTGTGTTGCTTTCTTCGTTTGTGAACTGATATATTATTATATTTATATATTATTAATTTATATATATATATATATATATAAACTAGAATTTTCAAAGAACACACAGAAAAGAAATCACTGAACTCACTACTATATTTCGATGTCCTCGTTGTAAGGAATATTTATATATATAAAGATTTTCCATAAACACGTGAAATAACAATTAATGGATCAAACACAATATGAAATGAGAAAGCAAGACCAACCCACCCAACTGGTGGGTTTTTGACTCTGACGAAGACCGCTTGTTACGGTTGAAAGATCTTAGTCTTGTTTTCCCATTTCATATTATGATTTGATCATTTTAATATATAATACATATATATATATATATATATTATATTATAATATATATATATATATTATCTTCCTGATGAACGAGGACATCGAAATATAGAAGTGAGTTTCTGTTTAATTTCTGAGTGTTCTTTTGTCAATATAGTTTATTTAGTTCGTGCAATCGTCTTTAATTGGTATATATATATATATATATTACCGCTAGTTAGCTGAAAGATCTTATTCTTGTTTTTCCCATGTGATATTGTGGTTTGATTATATATATATATATATATATATATATTGTAAACAGGAAAAACGATTCAAAAGGACAACAAACATTTCACGATGAATCACAAAACACAGAAACTAAGGAACAAAACACTTACTGTCTCTAATTTTTGGTTGAAACCGTCATCAGGAGAGTTGAGATATGCGCTTGGTGTCCTATCTCAACTCTCCTGATGACGTTTCAACAGAAAATAAGAGACAGTAAGTGTGTTAGTTCCTTAGTTCTGTGTTTGTAATTCATCGAAAATATTATATATATATATATATGGGTTTTTTGAAATATTAAATTAAAATGTTAAGTTCAATTCTACCTAATTGAGTTAAATGGTTCTGATTTATGTGTTATTCTTGTGACTCAAATCTATCAAGAAAGGTCTCTTTTTAAGAAAGTAAATTAATTTGTGCCATCAATCAATCACAATGGAAGATTAAGCAAACTGTGAACTAGTCTTCTAAGGTCCCTATTCTTATATCTTCTTATATCCATAAACTACTGAAAGAGTTGCAATTTAAAATATATTTAAAAAATTCACCAATAAACTTACGTCCACTTTTATTCTTCCTGCACCCAAAATTTTGTTAAAGAAACGCTTCACTGTCCCTGATGCCAGCGACTTATCAACTTATTGGCCTTATCAACTTTAACAATAATGGACTTTTATTAACAATCGTATAACCAGACAGTGCTAATGCCCTAGTAGGCTATGCACTTATCAACTATAAATAAAAAAGAATCATATGTTGAAGGTGAACTGCGAACAAAGACAGACAATCTGCTGCTAATGTTATAAAAGCCAGCAAGGATTAGGTTTAATACATGTAAATTTATTTGCAAAGCTGGTAGAATGTTTGAATTATTTTCTCCTCCAGCTTTAATATAACTGTATCTTGACCTAACATTATGTACAAAAAAAATAAAAAGAAGATAACATTAAATGACAGCAATATACAAACAATAATATATCTTAAAACTATAGTGAAATGTCAATTATGGGATAGGTTGTTCTGAAAAGATTAAATTACCGACAATTTTTTTTTATTTCAATGAGTACAAGAAATAATAAAAAAAACTGGAGTGGCCTACACTCTACTTTACTATAAGTAACTTTATGTCAAATTTCTTGGATTATTATAAAACATAACGTTCATTTAAGCATAAGTAAACATCTAAATGGGATATAATTATTAGCCTTTCATTCCTGAGGTAGTACAGATAGTGATTGAAAAAAACATATCAATTTATAAGCTTATTTTTGTACATCACAAATAATTTATTATTTGCAAATAATTTCAATTAGTATAACTACAGCGTAATAACATTTTTGAAAAACCAAAGTGAACATTTCTTGAAACGATTTATTCTCCTACAAGGAATGGCTTTAGTTCAAACAGCCAGTGGATTTCTTACATCGTTTACTTGACATCCTTCTACATTGAATATTAAAGTAAAATTTTAAAAATTTAAAACAGGAAAATACCCTTTTTTTCTCTGAAAACATCTTAAAACAGCGAAGAAAATGTTATTTTAAGGTGCTTTGTTAATTAAAAGATGTACGATAATTACATTTATTAATCTCTAAACGAAAGTTTCCAATTATGAATTATCTTTACATTTTTCGTCTTTTATAGAATTATTATACTGAGAATTTTAATCTTTAAAATAATAATAATAATAAGCTTCTTAGTATTTAATAAGATCATTTTCCTTCCCTTTGTCAAATAACATATATACGAATTTTTTTCTGAGTGAGTGTTATTATTTTCCTACAAATATTATTCCTCTTACATCCATATAAGTCAATAAACAATTTAAATTATTCCTTTATAAATATCAATTTTATCTCAGTGGATTTGCTCAAAAAATTTCTAAGTCAATGTAAACAATGTAAAAAAAAATATAAAAAATTCGACAAGTATAGCAGGTGATCTCTTAGTCCAGGATAAACAAAAGTTTTTATGGGCGTTATTGCTCTTTTCCGTAATTGAAACTTCATGAATTTTTTTTTATGAATGCTAATTTTTTGTTCCATTTTTGGTCAAATTTTCATTATTTTTTAATGAGCCGTTTCGCGTCAAAAAATCATTTTCTGAAACAGAAATGGAACTGTAACGCCCCTTTAGCGAATGTAATTTTTGAAAAAAAAATATCTCAACTCATTTTCCACATAATGTTCTATGCTTAGGCTTAGTTTCATTGTGATCCGTCTAACAGTTGGCTTGTATCGCTCTCACAAGGTTTTAGATTGAATTATAAGTCAAAATTTTTACATTTTATTAAAAAAAAAAATATTTCCTGTTGTTTTAAAATTCTGAATATATTTTTCGTTTGTTCCATTTGTAACCTCAAAGAAAGTCAAAAATTTCAAAACTCTAGGGTTATCAGTTTAGAAGAAATAAATTTTTCAAAAAAACGGTTTTTGGCAAAAAAAGTGACTTTCCCATCATGCATAATCTTCCCAAAAATAGGGATCTTCTTCCTTATGAAGCCCATTTTTGTGTAAAATATCAACTTGATCCATGAAAGATTCTGGACCGTAGCGTGGTAACAAGCAATGCTAACACACGCACCCACCCACCCCCCCACCCACCCACACAACACACAGACATCATCGTAAAAACGTCATAAAACGACTTCTGGACCTCAAAACATGTAATTCCGTCAAAATCTCGAGATCGAATTTTTTCACGATCACTATACTTTACTTATAGTAAAGTAAAAAACTTTCATTGAAAATAATAGCGCATCTTGGGGAAAGTATTAAGCCTCCAAACAAAAAAGTTTATTATAAAAAACTAAACAACGCGTTTCGAACACTTGCTGTTCCTTTTCAGGTTACATCTAAAAAATATATATGTATATGTGCATTGTTTAGTTTTTTTATAATAAACTTCTTGTATAGAGACATAATACTTTCCCTAATATGAGTAAATACCGCACTATAACAGATTGCACACTTAATGAATTACTAGTGCATCTAATCCTAGTCAATATAAATTAATTTCACATTTATAATGTTCTTTTAAGTTAATTTCTTTTTGTTTTAAGTATTTAATGTTAGATGAAGATGCCTATATATAAAAGCTGTATAGAATTAATAACACCAGTTTGCCAGCTCTGCAGCTAAATTTGCGTATATTAATTTTATACAGTTATATACACTGACAATTGAATGGAAGGTAAATATTGTTGTTTTTTTTTGACTGAAGTCATCATATTAGTGTGACTTATTTATTCTTATGTGGAGTACAAATTTATTGAATTAAAATTGTTCTTTTTTATTGAAACGGTCCTAATTATTAAAATAATATTTAATTTTTATATTAAAAATATTTTCTGGATAAATTTATTAAACTTGTGCACTTGACAATAGGAAATATTGAGAAAAGTACAACGTGTCAGGCTGAAGGCTGTGAAAGCTTAACTGCTGTAAATATTAATGAAACTATTCTGCCTCAGTCTTTGGTTGACTTCGGTTATACACTTTCTATGAATATAATACTTAGATAAATATTGAAGCCTAGGTTTATCTTTATTGAATTATATTTTAGACTTTGAAAATATAATTCTGAGTTATCTTCGGAGGGGGGGGGGGGGGGTTGTAAAATATTTAGTAGATCACTTGTACTTATTTCATTCGAAATTGTAAGTGCTTTATTGTCATAGTAGTGCTCTTTAGGGTGACTTTAGTAAGGGAATTTACAAGTTATGGTTACGTTGGAAGTGAATTCTTGTTTATTTTATGAAGTTTGTTTAGAGAATGTGAAGAATGAAGATTCGATAGGGAGGGGGGGTGGAATGGGAGAAAAGAATTGATTAGGGTAACACTGGTGGGAAGATTTAAATATTAGCTTTTGCCAAAAAAAAAAAAAAAAGAAGGTAGTAGAGAGTTAATGATGGGTACATGGGACAAGGAAATGGTATTTGGTTATAGTAGGGGTTGGATGGGAGAGGGATGAAGGGGAAAGGAAATGTGACTTGTGGAGTGAGTGGGGGGGAGGTTTTTCTGGGCGAGGGGTAGTTGGTGGAGATGAATCGTGAAGGAGGGTAGGCGGCGAGGGGGGAGGGAAGTAAAAATCGTGAAGTCTTGGAAGAGGAGGGTTAGAAATCGAACAGGGGGAGGGGGACGTCGTCCCCATGGGAACAGGGGAAGGACCGGTGGCTGAGGACTATCTGTCTGCACACACGACCTATACGCAGCGAGGAGCGTCAGTCTGCCAGAAACCGCCTAAAACACCCTCTGACAGCCAAACAAACATCAATATTAATACACCATCACCTATTATTGTGAAAAAACACTATTCCAAAAATAGTCAATAACATAGATTTAGACATGTACAACTTTCAAAATTCTTACTTAATTATTAAGCTGGGCTACTATTACAAGTAAACTAGTTTAGTTTCGGTCTATTTTATTGTTAAAAAAAACGTGTTTACAAATCTTACTTGACGTCATTGTTAAAGTTAAAATAAAATATATTCTCAATTAATTAATAAGATATATTGTATATATATTTTGGACCCAGCCGACGTGCTGAGCTTCCTGGAGGCGTTGAAGCTAATTGGGGTACTATAGTACAGAAGGGGGGAAAGTATTATAGTTCTTAGAACGCAGTACTATAATCATTCTCAATAAATAAACAAATAATTGTATATATTTGGATATAACATATATTTAGGGTAGTGATAAATATGTAATCTATAAGGGAACACATTATAAATATACAGTCCCAATGCAGGGTTAGTGTATATCATCCTACGTAGATTTTCAACGTAGTAAGCTGCCTATTTTCTCACACAAACATCTTGTGGCAACTCCCTAAAATCAGGATTTACTTCCATCAATCTAATATTTATTTATTATTTTATGGCAAAAATGTATACAAAATATTTTTATAAAAATTTATAAAGATATTTGCTTAGGATGTACTCCTAATGTGTTATTCATTAACCGTGATATTGGGCTGTTCAAAATTGTCGATATATTACTTGTAATCAACGAACAAACCATAATAAGAAATGAGAAAAAAGACTAACTTTTTGTCTTTAAACATTGATTGTAATTTAACGTGTTTATTGTGAAATCTTGTTATTACTTGTAGTAATTAGTACCACACTGTTTATTTTTGTATTAGTACAATGTTACTCGTGAGTTGACTTCAAACTGAACGTAGTTTTGGACTAGCCAGTCACCATGAACAAGCTGTGATTATTTCTACTGCTTTCATCTATTTACACTTTCTTTTGAGTGGGTTAATTTCGTCCAAGTCAATTAGTCGTAATAAATAGAATTATATTTTAGTTCCAATAATGTATGTTCCGAAACCTCTTTCTACCTCTTACTACTGTCTTTTTACCGTCTTCCACATTTCAATGGTTTGTCAATACCCTAAAAAAATAAGGGTTCTAGCAACATATTGGTCGATAGATGGCCCATAGGTCAATAGACAGTGTGTTGGTCGATAGATGATCTATTGGTCAATAGACAGTTTGTTGGTCGCTAGACGATCTATTGATCAATAGACAACTTCTTGGTCGATAGATGATCTATTGGTGAATAGACAGTTTGTTGGTCGATAGATGATCTATTGGTGAATAGACAGTTTGTTGGTCGATAGATGATCTATTGATCAATAGACAGTTTGTTGGTCGATAGATGTTCTATTGATCAATAGACAGTTTGTTGGTCGATAGATGATCTATTGATCAATAGACAACTTGTTGGTCGATAGATGATCTATTGGTGAATAGACAGTTTGTTGGTCGATAGATGTTCTATTGGTGAATAGACAGTTTGTTGGTCGATAGATGTTCTATTGGTGAATAGACAGTTTGTTGGTCGATAGATGATCTATTGATCAATAGACAGTTTGTTGGTCGATAGATGTTCTATTGGTGAATAGACAGTTTGTTGGTCGATAGATGATCTATTGGTCAATAGACAGTGGTTGGTCGATAGATGATCTATTGTTCAATAGACAGTGTGTTCGTCGATAGATGATCTATTGGTCCATACACAGTTCGTTGGCGATAACGTGTTTAATGGTCTACAGATTTAGTTGATGATTGACTTGATCTGTTTGTTTATTATAGTTTTCTGAACTGTTCTATGTCTGAATATTTCTCAATATCTATAAACATAAGCTGATTACCCCACAAACAGCTCTTTAGTAAACCACATGAATTGATATGACGGAAAAGACAAAGAGACAGATAAAATACCAACAATGTAAAAAAGGGATAGTTAAAGTTAAAAATAATTTAATACCTTGTTTGAAGTAAAGATTATTTGATGAAAATAAAATTTTACAAAGAAAATGTATCGACTTGGTAGACCAATAATAAATATATTTATTGATTGTAGATAGAGATGAAGAGATGAAAAAGGGCATAAAAAAAGAGCAACAGAAAGAGTGTGTGCGAGCATTTGTGAGAGAGAGAAAGAAAGAAGAGTGAGACAGAGAAAGAGAGAGAGAACATAAAGAAAACGAAAAAAGCCATAATCACTAAATTTATATTTAAGTTACCTTATCCCTGAGACGCTGCAACTGAAAAAAAAATTGGTATGTTATAATTTACTACAAATCTTTTTCACGATTTTGCTTAAAATTATTGTAATTATAAATTTGTAGTTAGCATTCGATATATATTTAAAACAATCAGCTTCGAAATTATTTTTTTTTGTAAAATTTTACACAATTCTTTTTTTATTAAATATGAATGAACTACTGTGATGGTCCTCTGAATAAATTGGCACAATTATGAACCAAAATCTATTAAAACATACATTAACATTTAATCTGATCCATTGATTTGATTAAATTGATAAAATCAAAGAGTTCTCCATTAGTACGAGTATATAGCAATGCCTAGCAAGTAAATTGATAGTTATTTTTCTACCATGAATTTGACGAGAAAATAGGATAGCACCAGACTTTCTATATCTTTATGCTATGAAATACATTATTATTTAATATTTAAAGTTCAATTAAACTGATAATTTAATTATGTTTAATGAAATTTATATTTAATATATAATAAAAGTGAAAGCTAACATTAATGTAATATTTCTTCATTTCTTAACTGATATCATTATTGATAATGCTCATGCAGGCTCCTTACGTTTCGGGAGAAAGTGACTTCCTTTCTCCTCCTTCGGGACAGTCTTCTTAGGCCCCTTAGGTCCACAAGTGGGAGGTTAGCTCTCACTAGTTAGCGATTTTGGACCTTCTGCACTTCCGGAGGATGGTCTCCGGACTTCCTTCTCCTTAGTATCATACAGGAGAAAATCCCTGTATCTCTATCGGTGGTATCTTGTCCTCTCCGGCAGAGCACCGCATACCAAAGTAAGGCTATTTACTCAAGGGGGTCGCCTGGTACCCTAGAGGCTCCCTTCATAATACAGTAACCCCTGTATCATCCATCCTTTGGCACGGATCGCATAACATCTTACATTGGGGGCTGAGATAAAAGCAGGGTATTTGGGGATTAGGAAGGATGGGAAACGAAGGTGGTGAGGTCCAGCCCCTGATCACCTTCTCCTCCTCTTTCGTTTGTCCCTGCATATAGTAGGTTAACAGGGTAGCCTCGTGAAGGCCGAAAGTCGGAGTTGAGTGTTAGAGGCTATTAGTGGCGCTTAATCACTCCATTACTACCCCAGGCTCTGTCCATAGTTTATCCAAAGCATTTGTTATCATGTTGAGTGTTTGATTGCAGGTGGTGATATCAACGCTGGTCAGCGTGGACGGACCCCTGCTAGCCATTTCGGACAACATGTTCGTCCACAACAACTCCAAGCACGGCAGACGCGCCAAGAGGATAGAGCCTTCAGATGGTGAGCACCTCCCTCTTGACTACTTCCAATACACGTCATCTTTCATAAGTAAACAGTTTGTTTCAAAACTTACATATTTATTTAATGATTTCATAGATAAAAAAAAAACAAACAAAAAACTGATTTATAAACTCGGAAATTCATTTTATTGTTGTATCGATAAAATCACGCCAAAAAAATTAATAATTTTTAAATTCATATTAGAAAAATTAAACCAAATCTTCCTTCACTTTGTGAGATATCCACACAAAATCGAAGATCATAAAATTAAATATAACTAATAAATAACAATCTCACAAACTACTAACAAAGTGTATCAATTAATCAAGATTTACACTTCTATAACCTCTTAAACCTGGCTTGTTTATAAATCGTAATAATTATAAAATAGTAAAAATTGGTTAATTTTAAGATTTAAAAGTAAAGAAGAAACGTTTAAAAACCATTATTTTTTATAGTTATTTTAATGCATTCAAATTATTTTTAAAGATTTTCAACTATACGTAAAAGCTACTTGAACATTTGAAAATCATACACAAACATTTTACAAGTAGGAAAAATTCTGTTTCGCAAACATTTTGTAGCCTACTTTATCATCAAAAGAAAGCAGGTAGTATTCTTCTTCCGATTTACATAAAGAAATCATAACTTACTCAATATCTTATTGAATAAAAAATTACAACATTTGAATAATATTTATTATATTTAAAAATTTAAAATATTTATTAATAATATTTTATTTACCGACGTTTGATCAAACGTTACACAATAAAACACGTTTAAGCCAACGTTTCGTTTCTATTTGTAGATATCATCAGGGCTACATCAATACAGAAATGTACAATTTCTACTCATAATTTCTGTATTGTTGTAGCTCTGAAGATGTCTACAAATATAGACGAAACATTGGTTTAAACGTGTTTTATGATGTGACTTTGAACCAAACTTCAATAATGAAAAACAATATAGGAATATACATGTCGTTGAGATAAGAAAACAGTGATAATTGTAAGATATATGATTAAGGAAATATAACTACTTGTAGTGTGAAAGTAGAAACAGTGACCAGCTATAAGAATTGACTGGCTACACCATTTTAAGCTATTTAAAATAAAAACCGTTGCTTTCTATAGTTTATTCTTATTTCAAGCTACTCTCAAGTTACAAGTGTGTCTCCTACACAATTCACATGGCATTATTGTTATGCTATTTCATAAGTTCCAAAGCGATGATTTTTCTAAATAAACCTGAAGAAGAATACGAAGTATTTGAAATACTCTGTTTTTGTATTCAAACGTTATGTGGAAACCTATTATAATATTTTCCAAGTATTAGTAAATACCACATAGTGACTACTACATATAGGAGATCTATTATAATATTTTCAAGTATGAGTAAATACCACATAGTGACTACACATAGGAGACCCAGTATAATTTTCCAAGTGTGAGTAAATATCACCTAGTGACAAATTACATAACTAGTTGTTTTACAATAGACATTTGCTTCTTAATATACCTGTAATATTTAAAATATTAATTCTATTGCCACATATTAATTTACAAAAAAAAATCAAATAAAGTTGCAAACATTTATTTTAACTTCAAAGAATAATTGTATGTATTTGTACTGTAAATCTGATATCTTACTGGAGGCCAGAAATGTTCATTTTTTACTTGTACGTTTAAACAATTCACAAAACATTAAGAGAAGTTATTCTCAGTTGGAGTCATCAGGCAACTCTGTACTTTTTGGAGTGTTCTCTGGTTTATAAATATTTTTTTTAAGTTAAGTATGTTAGTTAATCTTTACACTTACAATCGTTAATATCAGTTCTGATGTTAATGTACAAATACAATGAATCTTTCCTGTATAAGAAATAGATTCTTATTAAGTTTACCTTAATTTGTAATAATATTTAAGTTTAATTATTTGTTTTAACAAAATAGATATGATTACTTTTAATATATGTATGACAAAATAATTTGAGAAATTAATTTTACCTACTAAATTAGTTTATTATTATCAGTCTGATGCATCCGATGATACTGATATTTAGACAAGTGTCGTCTTTAAGCTGGATTAGCTCACCGATATAGGGTGGGGAAGGTTATAAAGGTGAGAGGTTGTTGAGTTAATGCCTGAGGAGAGAGCGTTCAAAAGACTGACTGGAGCCAGTTAGTGCATTATTAAGCCCCTGGGCGGCAGACTATGCCGGCCCTGATAATTAATACAAGCAAGTCATTCTTAGATTAACCTGTGCATTCCTTCTTCGCCCCCCCCCCCACCCCCCGGCTCCCCCACCCACTCACCCTACCTTCATCATCCTAATCGACTCCTTAATGCTACTTAGTCAAATCGGGTCAAAACCTCAGTAACTTACCCACTTGAACGGGCTCTTTTTAATAAAATATAACTTTATTCCCTATTTCACCTCAGTTCAAGCGTTTCAAACTTTACAATAAATAGTTCCAAATCTGTCAAATCTACAAGACTATAACTTATATAATGTATAAATATTTTAATTAGAAATGAATAAAATATGAATTATCTAGTCGTGACAATTTTGATAAAAAAAAATATGAACATGTTGTAAAGTATGAGTGGTATGACCTATTTACAAAAAAAAAAAAATAAAATTAGAGCTTGGCAACTTATTTGTAAAGTCATTTGTGTAACATATAACAAAGATAGTAATAGAGACAGAAACTTCAGCAAATCATAAACTAAACATTTAGGGTTATCTTGAGAAGCAGGCATCTTGCCGAGGAGTTAATGGTTCTCACACAGCGACCACAAGGGTCTACCCAACAAGGGTGAGAACCAACAGCCACTATGAGTCCGACCTCAGTTGGCGGGATGCAGAGAGAAGGCCTCCATGGGTCCCCGCCGCCCGCAGTACCGAATTATATTAAGTACCAAAGGTCCTACCGAATCTGCTCCTCTACAGATACGGTCAGTGGCCTTTGTAGCCCCTGGTTCAATGAACCTGTGGATATAAAGCCAATGCAGCTAATGGTAAAGTTGCATGGCCCCACTAGGGGCGGAATTATGTGTAACACAAATATGTATCGACCGTCTGACAGAACAGTATTATAATAAATAATATTAGTAATAGTAGTTGGTTCAAATCAAATTCTCAAATGCCAACGTTTCGCTTTTTATTTAAAACCTTTTTGATAAACATATTATACCAGGAGACAAAAATTATACACTGGTATCAATACAATACATCAATAAGTACACATAAAAACTGAAATGAATTATTTCAATGTGTAGAGTGATTTAAATAAAACAATAACTTATTGACAGTTTAAGAACTTAGCAGTAGTAAAAATTTATTGAATAAAAAGGACTTTAGACTATTACATTACACTGCTAAACCCTGTATGAAAACATGCGTCAATGAGTTCTATTAAACATAAATTACAAGAATAGTACGGTCTGGAAAAAATACCAAGAAAACATAGAAATAATTTTTTTTTAAAACATCTGATATCTTTCACAAATCATTTTCATCGGGATGCGGTCAGTTTTAAACATGTATTTCTTATATTACATCTGTCTTGTAGATCTATGAAAAAGGTTTTAAATAAAAACCGAAACGTTAGCAATGAGAGTTTAATTTGAACCTGAAGAACTGACAGAGTCCTGATAAACTTTAATTTTGTATATCTATATATATAAATGTTGAACTTTTTGTCTTAAAAAGTAAATTTCACTGTAATAAATGATTTATTCGTTGGCTTCCTTTGAATAATTACAGATAGTTTCTCATAGCGAATTCTACAGTATGATACAGTGTATTTGTTACATTGGCATTCTTTAGAAAAGACCAGAGTGAAAAGAAGTTGAGCATTAGTATATCCGAAGGCCGACATGCTCTGTCGACCTGTGATTTTCCGCTTGGCAACACGCCCTCCATCTTGGTTTGGAGCAGTTTTTAATTCCCCGGGAATAATTCCCATTTCCCCCTGGGGAACGCACCTGACTCTCCCCCACTCCTCACTCCCTCCCGCCATCGCTCCCCCTTATCAGCCACTTGTCTCTGTAATCGCCTTCCTCTTGGACTAATCTTCTCAAGTCATCCAAGACAGAAACTCGCTTCAGTATCAAAACAATTTCTCACTAATTTGCAATTGGCATATAAATTGTCTTCTCCTTATCTACCACTTCTAATTAACATATTACTTCTTAATTAATATAAATTTGTCATTACTGCAACACATGATGGCCACTTCTAGATAACCGTATTTACGCATGAAATGACAAGGTAATACGACACAACTCTTATAAATATAGCTTAACTAATATTAAACACAGAGACTTCAATCTGTTCTCAGATTATCTCTAATGTGGATATATTTATATATTATTATTCTACTAAATTAATCACAATACGTTATTAATTGCTTATGCTTTCCGTATGGTCTTTATTTTTCTATTTCTTTTTAGTCTTCCAAGTTTTGTAGATTTATCATAAGATGACCCTAGTATAAATATTCTCCTATACTAACGCATAGAATAAGAGGCCAGGTTAGCTCAGTGGTTAACGTACTCGCCTCTGGCCTGGTAGTTCCGGGGTTCGATACCCATCTGGCCTTCGATTTATTCACGCGGGAGATGATAAATATGAGTACGTCGTCCCTCGGAGAGGACGTTAAGCCATCGGTCCCGAGCCTGTACGTTCAATGTTAAAGATCCCTTCTCGAAATGAACTTGAATTAGACAAAATTTTGGACTCCCAATGTAGAAACAGTAGAATTCACTGATCAAAGAAAAAGCCAGTAAACGGCTGACGCTATCACCCGCTAGGGGATCGGTTTAAACAATAAAAAAAACGAATAGAATAATCAGTGACTATATATATAGTCCAACGACCAACGACCAACGAAGAGTTCCATGCACGACAGTGCACGTCGTAATTAGCAGTTCCGGACCAGAGGCCCACTACTGCTAAATTATCAAGTAGTCCATATATGGCTCCTAGGAGGTTGTTAGAACCATGTATCAACCTAAATCGTTAAGTAGTATTCAAAGGTGTTTTATTTGTTTTTTCCTTAACTTTAATTTTTTTTAATTTAATATCTTCTTAAATTTGATTTTTTTAATTTATTATTTTATAGTATATGAAATAGTTTATTTTCTGTTCTTTTGAATTTTATATTTATAAAGATTCCTTTTAAATTATTAATTTTTTAATTCCCCCTTGTTATTCTTCTTCAGCTATTACTGCTACTTTTTTTTTATTTTTCTTATGGCCAGTTTGTACATATTATGTGAAGATGTCCAGTTCTCTCAGCTCAACTTCCTTTCCTGAGGACGACCATTAAACAAAAGGGTCCAAATATTGAATATTAGTTCAAGTATCTTTTCTTGACCCAATATTTATTTGATGAAATTTTTTTGAGGCTTGAGATCTAATGATTTTAAACTAGTCCTTTTGCCGATGTTTCGACATATCTTTATGTCATCTTCAGTGCTACAACATGATTTTTTTTACAATTAGCACTACTATTCTTTTATATTACATAGAAAAATGTAATAAATAACCAAATAGTAGTAATAGTAGTGCTAATTGTAAAACAATCATGTTGTAGCCCTGAAGATGACATAAATATATGTCGAAACGTCAGCAAAAGGACTAGTTTAAAATCATTAGACCTCAACCGTCCAAAAAAATACATCAATATACATATATATATATATATATATATATATATATATATATATATATAATATACATAAATATAATATATTATTATATATAATATATATATATATATATATATATATATGGATTTCCTGCCGTTGTGTTTCCGGCGTGCTTGGTCGTCCATTATCTTTTCTCCTGAAGACGGATCATCCAAAATTTTGAGTTTGTAAGTGTGTCTCCTTCTCTGTGTGTTACTTTTCTTCGTTTTTGAGCTGATTCGCGTTTAGTTTGTATGGTGTTTTCGTATTTGTGTGATATATATATATATAAAGATTTCACATAAACACGTTAAATAACAATCAATGATCAAACCACAATAAGAAAATGGGGAAACAAGACTCAGATCTTTCAACCGTACAAGCGGTCTGAGTCAAAAATGTTTTTGACTTTTTTCTACTCTTTTGTTTCACAGTTGGTTTTTTAACTCTGACGAAGACCGCTTGTTACGGTTGAAAGATCTTAGTCTTGTTTTCCCATTTCTTATTGTGGTTTGATCATTGATTGTTATTTCTCACGTGTTTATTTTTTCCCTTCCTCTCGCTGCATATGTAGGCAGCACTTTTACTGCGACTGCTACAAACGTGACTTTGCTCCTCAAACGACTTACTTTTCCTCTTCTGATGACCACGTTTCATCGAAATATCAAAATGAGTTTTTGTGGACGAAAGTGTAAAAGAGGTGTTTTTCTTTTGAAAACTTGAGATGATAACAGTGTCAAAATACTGTTCGCGATTTGAAAATGATGATTTCTTTGTTTGTCATGAATGTTGTGTTAACTTTATTCATTAATACCTCAGTAATAATAATTAGAAACATTATTAATCAAATGAACTTATTGATATTATTGATGATAATTAATTTCTTCTTAGCTATAACAACTCATGGACTTTATAGCGCAGTGAGTAATATAAATTGAGAGGCACCTTCTTAAGTTGCTATGGAGAGAATTGTTTGTGCAAGGCTATCAGCTGTCGATGTCCAGTATTGATTTGCCGATGGAGACAGTAATTTGATGTGAAATATCTAATTTTAGTCGGGAGGGCTGAGGAGACTTCGCTACTTAGAGCGAAAACCAAATCCCAGTTCTTCAAACATAAATATTATCTTCACTCTCCAAGTGTGTAATACATACATACACACAGAACACACATACGTACACACGAACACACACACACACACACTCTTATATAGGAAATAAAACAAGATTTACACACATAGAATCAATGGTAACTTCGTAAACCATAGTAAGAAAATAAGTGACCACTTCAACAAAGTGACTCGCTTTCCATAGTCAGTTTGGAATGAATGCACCTCTTCTTCTTCTCTTCTAGACTTCTTCCTCCTCTTAACGACGACGAACTGCGGTTCGAAATATTGATCCTATTAAGTGTTATTCTTGTTTTTTGTGTTGCTTTTTTTCCAGTTACTTATTTGTCCAGTTTGGATCGTTTCTTCCTTTATTACATATATATGTCATGAAACCATTCCACGAATTAAATTATCTAGATTTATCAGCAAGAACACATAATATATCACAGAAACTCACTACAATATTTCGACCGCTTCGTCATCAGGTAAAAATATAAAGAAATGAGTCGCTCTAAAAACTGTCTTTGGAGAAGTTGTTGCCTGTCTGAAGTGATGTCAGTATCAAAAAAGAAAGAAGTCTGTTTAAAAAATTTTCAGAGATGTGATAGCTAAGCAGTGTATTACAGGATTACAAAGTAAACAATACGTGAAACAGAAATCAACGTCAAAAGCACTGTAAGAAATATAGAAATGTGACTTAGATCTTTCAACCAAAACAACTAGTTTTTGTCTGAAACTGAAACAAGCTACACTGGACATCTTTTGTGGTTTGAGAAGAGAGGAAGGAAAAAGTTCAAAGAACCATTTTTTTTTTTTAAATGATAAATGAATAAACAAAATTGAGTCAAGTATTTTATGGCTTTTATAAATTACTCAGTTTTTGTGATTTATGTTCTCCACGTCTCTTAGAAAAAACAAATATATATATCAGAAGTTTTTATTTCAAGAGTTTTGTAACTGAGAAAAAAACTTTAAGCCTTTAATATTACGATTTGAACAGTCACTGAACAAACAATCTAGTGACTTATAATCAAAATGATTTACAATTTCAATGCTTAATGAGTAATTTATGATGTGTTTGTTTGTCTTTTTATATCGACGTTTATGTGCTTAGGTGTTCACTAATGATTAGAGTGACCAGTGTCATTTATTTCTAAGTTACGAAACATTTAAATCTTGAATAAACATTACTTCCGATGACGCTGCATCAAGAGTCAGAGATTTTGCCTAAACTAAAATTTATTAGAGTATGGAATCCTTAACGAACACCCGATATTATGGAATCGGAAGGACGGAAATCTCTCTGAGGGATGGATTGAGTAAAATTTATTACCTTAGTTCTAGGTAATGTAACTCCTGGTTATTTGGTTCCCAGTAATTTATCTACGGTATTTTTTTAAGTCCTGTTAATTGGACTCCCAGCCAGTTTTATTCCATTTGGGGTGGCAGGATATTGAATTTTTCATTACCATTATTATTTAATACCAGATCTTATAACAGGATTTACTGAGGTAGATTTTTTTTGAAACTTTCAATAATGTATCAATCACGTCTTACACATTCTATGGAGGCTAGGTTAGGTTGAAGTGGCAGTCCCACAAAGGAACACGCATTCGAACATTGGGGCCTTTGTGATACCACACAGTGATGAGATTCTACAGTGAGAGTACCTAACTTAACCTAATTTAAGTGTATTTAGAGTGCGATCTTTAACGAATACCTGGCTTTATTGTAGAGGCTTCGGACCGATGGCTTAACGTCCTCTCACGGACGTCATGCTCAAATTTACTCAATCCATCTCCCATCGAATAAGGAAAAGTTAATTTCCAAGACCGAGCCAACAAAAAACGTATCAAATACTATATATTTTAATATATATATATATATATTGTGGTTTGATCATTGATTGTTATTTCACGTGTTTATGTGAAATCTTTATATATATATATATATATATATACATATGTATATATATGTATATGATCAAACCACAAATAAAATGGGAAAACAAGACTAAGAGCTTTCAACCGTAACAAGCGGTCATCGTCAGAGTCAAAAACCCTACTGAAACACTAGATGTAGAAAACATCAGGTAAAAGGTTGAGAAGAGTGGAAGGAAAGAGTCGTATTTTAAAAGAGTGAAAGCGCAGTAAAGGACTAGTGTCCAAAAAGGGATGTTTGGGGAAACAAAGGAGTACAGTAAGAAAGAGTAAAAAACTGTCCGCTAGCTGTCAACCCTCTTTGAAGAGGCTATTGCGCTCGTAACGAAAGTATCAAGTTTGAAGAGACCGTTACTAATGTTTATAATATTTGATCTATTAAATTTCATCAGAGACGATTCAATAATATTTCTTACAACATCGATTTTTCATAGGTAATAAATTTAGCTCCTGTCCAATCAATATGATTTTCATTGTTTATGTGCAAGAATAAGGTTATTATAAGGTAATTATATGCAACAAATAACAAATTTGTTGTTAAAGTGTTAATGTTATTAGAGTGTGTTAAAGTGTTAATGTTATTAAAGTGTTTTAAAAAGTTTCTTAATGTCCTTTGGACAACTCATTTGGGAGTTACCTACCCCTAGTCGTCGAATTGTCAGGAGACTAGAACAGCTGAGTTTGAAGGTCGTGAATGCCGAAGCTGCGGTACGTTTTAATGAAATATGCCTACATGAAGATTTGCTGCCCTCAGACACGAATATATATATATATATATATATATATATAATAAATTGAATAAACGGTCCACACGCACTATAAAACTTTAAATTACACAAACACGACACAGAAAAAATAGAAAGCACACTTACTTAATTCAATATTTCGAAAATTGACGAACAACAGTTCAAAATATTGAATTTAGTAAGTGTGCATTTTATCTTGTTTCTGTGACTTATTTTGTTTAAAGTTATATATATAAAGAGACTGAGGGAGAGAGAGAGATTATTATTATTATTATAATTTCTATTATATAACACTAATTTTAAAAAATGAAAAGTCCAACTAGTCGAACTAGCTTGTTTTACTTGAAGTGTTAAGCATTGTTCTGATTGGACTGATTCTTTGCTGCGCAGGGTGATATTTTGATATGTGCGGTTGAGCTTCACTTCCAGCCCTTTATAAATAAGATTCAAGTGTGTTTGTTTTGCTCAGTCATTGAAGGTTTAGGGGTTAAGACAGTGGAGGGTTGGAGAGAGCGGTCGAGCTGTCCTGCCAGGATAAGGATTCTAACTGTAATATACTACCTCTGTTCGTGTGCTATATTTGTCCATCTCACGACCCCTCTCCCACCCTGCCCTCCCGGTCCATCACAAAAAAAAAAAAAAAAAAACCTTCCTTTTTCCCCTGGATTCGAAAGGAAAATTCACTGGACTTCGGTCACAATAAATATACTAAAGGGACTAGGGATGCTCTGTTCCGATATACCATAAACATGGCGTCCTAAGCCCTTTTCAGTAACGAATACTCCCCCCCCCCCCCCCCATGACCTACCCTTGGACATAGCCAAACGAATATTTTATTTTCCCGACAAAACAAACCCTTTTCTATTTCATCTTCATTGTGTCAACTAATCCCGGTCAAAATCAACTTTCTTAAAACAATTGCCATTTCAAAAAAAAAAAATTTACAACATATATTCATTTCTAAAATAACTTTCTATATTCATCAAAGTGTAGAAAAATATCTCCTTTTGTTCTTATTAGATCTATAAGATTATAAAACATTAATAAGCTGTTACTCTGTTTTACTTTTTATTCTTGGAATATCTGAAGAAGAACACTAAGGGTTAGAAAGGCGGTTTTTTTTGGTTTTTGTCATCATAAAGGTTCTTTAGGTATAGACTTAAATTACACAGTATCTGTAAATTCCACATAGTGACTGATTGTAAAAAAAAATGAAAGCCACAACCTTGTATTACACAATAAATATATAGTTAAAGTTACAACTAGAGAACAAACAAAAAACACAAAAGAAGAGGACTAACACTCACGATTCTCGATCATTTCGGCTGTGTTGCCGTCTTGAGGAGAGGAGGAAAAGAATAAGGAGAAGGAACGAAGGAGCGGAGACGTGAATGCGTCCACCGACCGATACTAAGTCCAATACAATATATATATATATATATATATATAATATATATATATATATATATAAAGATTTTACATAAACATTATAACATTCCACATAGATTTTTTTTGCTTTTTAAAGTTTCATTAATTTTTATAAACAGAAATTTGGGTTTGCAATGGTAATTTATACATGGAATTTTTTGAAACTAATATATTAAGCTCAATATTGCCTAGACATGTTAAATGGTTAGATATGTTGACGATATACTATGCATCTGTCTTAATTCTATAAATAAAGATGCTTTTCTAATAAAATTCAATTCATTAGTGCCCACAATCCAGTTCACAATGGAAGAAGAAGTAAGTAGTAATTTGCCCTTCTTAGATGTCCTGATCCATAGGTTACCTAAAGAATTACGCTTTAGTGTATATAGAAAACCTACGAATGTACTTGCCTATGTTCACTTTTATTCTTCCAATCCAAAAAATATTGGAATTTCTGTTTTTAGAAATGTGTTTTTGAGAGCGTTAAGACTGATTACACAAGTCGTGGATGTATTCTACTTAAAAAAAAAATTATGTGTCATTTAAGATTCCTATATACATGAGTAAAGAAAATTTACTACATTTAACATTGCTTAATGTACTGAATTAGAATGTCCTATATCAAAGTAATCCAATATTTTACAAACATATTCTAAACTAAAAAGAATATAACCATTAGAAATAATCCGTTTAAATTTAGAAGTTTGGAATGAAAATTTTCGATAGAAAATGTTAAGTTCTTGAAATTTGGACTATAATCTCTTTGATAATGGATTGCACATGGGTTTCTTCTGTGTTTTCAAGATCTACACTTAAGACTGTTACTTTCCTATGGGATGACAGTGTCATTTGTTATAATTTTAGCAGTCATTTCAGTAATGGGTGAGTCACATTACCGGGTCAGTTATAGCTGAATTTAACGTTAAGTTTATATTCATCACTCTCTCATCATCAATCACTCTCTGTACTACCTCCAGGAATGGAAGACTAATAAACATCTCCCATTTAGATATTTATATTAATCTTAAATGGGGCAATTACATATTATATACCCAAGAAGTTTGATATTATGATTACTTATAGTAAAGTTGACTGTTAGGCAATCCAGATTGTTAAAATCAATTTGCAGCTAAAAATAAGCAGGTTGAAAGCCTTTTGTTCTCAATGCTTCATTCCATGAAATCATAATATCATAGTATGTACAATATTAAGGAGTGTTTTTAAGGTTTATTGTAACTATAAAAATAAAACGAAAGAGCAAATAAGTTTTTGGTGAAAAAGAATTAATTATTCTTAAGTTATACATAGAGGTCAGTGGGATTTGACTTACATTAAATTTAATTTTTCAAATATCGGTGATATTTTATATTTACATAAATCTTTTTAATTTAAAGATATATAAAAATGTAAGTGGTTATTTTACCAATCTTATTTTGTATTATCACAAGAAAATCATTTTATACGGTTACATGTCTCGAAAGTCCATTTTGTAAAAGGATATGCTGTACTTTCACATTAGTTGTGTCAACTGAGATTTTCCAGTTAATAGATATGAAAACACAATAATGGTATACTGTTACTACAAATAGAATAAAAATGAGCATTAACTTGTCAGAAATGATGGAGTTGGTGTTCCTTGACTGTGAATGTCGGAATTAAACTTTATCTCTTTCCCTCCCATTATCTAACCATCCTGGATCTCTTGGACTCAGACACTCTCTCTTTCTCTCTCTGTACCTTCCTCACTCTGTTTCCGCTTTCTCTTCACTAAGATGAGTGAGTGGGAATGGTTTTTCTTCTCATTACCTTGCACTCTCTCCCACTACCCTTCATCCTCAATACCGCTCTGATTCTGTCTCTCTCTTTTCTCACTCCCACTTCCCTCCCTTCTCAATCTCTCTAGTCTCCCTCCTCATTCTCACTCTATTTATATCACTCTCTATAACTATCCTATTGTCTATCTTTCAACTTTCTCTTTCTTTCATCACTCTTTCTAATTCACACTCTGTTTTTCTCTCTTCATAATCTCTCTCTCTCTTCTCTCTCTTCTCTCTCTCTCTCTCTCTCTCGCTCTCTTTTTCTTTCTTTCTTTCTTTGTTGCTTTTACCTGGCCCTCCACTTCAATGCTCTCCCATTTTCCATTTTACCTCTCTGTCATTTTTTTCTTTTTCTTCCATACATAATACATAAATACTTAAGGCCTACAAAACAAAGAAAATAAAAGATATCAAAAATCAAACATATATGGAAAGCGCAAATAGATAAAAATAAGAAAATAAAGATGGAAATATTTTGAATTCAAATAAACTTTCACACACCACTCATCACCTTTTTACTATTCTCATACAAATACTACGAAAATACAAATATATAGAAATTTTGACAATAGATTAGTAAGAGATTCAAAACCCAATGATAATAAAAAGCGCAAAAGAATATGTGATTTACCATATGTTAGTGGACTCTTGACAAAGAGTTCTGGACGAGTTGATTAAATAGGAAGTAGATGTTGTTCCAGGTCTGTACCCTCCGCTGCCTGTCGCCACCCCCTGCATCAAGGCTATATCGCCTAGCGAAGGCTGGACCAGTGGGGGCTCAACGGTCATCATCATCGGCGATAACTTCTTCGACGGGCTTCAAGTCGTCTTTGGCACAATGCTTGTCTGGAGCGAGGTAATCTTTATATTATAATACCTTTCCACATAATTAATTATCTGTTAAACAAAAGTATATTACTAACTATAACTTTGATCTTACAGTTAATTACGTCGCATGCAATTCGCGTTCAAACCCCTCCAAGGCATATTCCTGGAGTTGTAGAAGTTACCTTGTCATACAAAAGTAAGCAGTTTTGTAAAGGAGCCCCCGGAAGGTTTGTTTATGTTTGTAAGTATTGACTTCATCTACTCTTGTTGTCATATATCACATTATTTTTTTTAATTTCTCTGTTGGAAAATCTGTCTTCTGTCTATTTTGACAAACACTCCCTCTCCTAGTGGTAGTTTTATTGCAACATTGACATGAGACTACCTGGAATCCATATAAAAGATTAAAACGACAAGACTTTAATAGAATACAAGAAGCCATCTAGACTTCGACACCTCGACAAACGATCAAACTTAACTATATAAAACCATAAACTGACCTAGTGGCAGTTTAGTGCACTGATAATTTGGTAATGTACATTGACAAACAGATCAACTGAAATAAGAAAAAAAAACTAAAATGACAATATCTAATGAGTAGGTACAAGACGTTGTCTATCCTTTTTAACTATACAAAATAAAAGATCGATAAACAACAATTACTGAAACCAGCTTAACTCGTTATAACTGGTATAACTGAATGATAGGGGATTTAGCTAAGAGTTAGCTAAATCAAACTGCTTGAAAAATCAAACTGCCTAATTCATGATACTTCATAAAATTGTTCCAACTTTCTTTAATGATTCTAATGACACTTAAACTGGAATCGTAACATATGGCATATGTTAATATATATTTATAAAGTTCGAGATTGTGTTTTATTAATAGTAATAGGATTGAAAATATCTTGATTTTTATTTATATATTGTTATTTAATACAAAGGTAGGAATATTACTTGTTCTTTCCCCTCTCCCATTTTACTTATAAATGTAAACTTGTAATTAGCCTACCATACTGGCATCAATATATTTTTTATCTGCGAAGTAATCCCATCCCGATATCCAGAGTTCCATTAATCGTTACCAACTGTTTACTTTGACTACTAAATATCTAGACAATTCTATACTAACTCTTTTCCAAAGGCTCTTAACTCCAAAAAAAATATATTAATCCTAGATCTGTTAGTGACGATTTAATTTTAATTTTTAATAATAAATAAAAGTCTAAAATGAAAAAACATCAGTCTTTTTGTGATTCATTTTAGCCACACTAGCCAAAAATCTTCAACACTTCAGTTCAAGTTGACAATCCCTAGAAGTTGTTGTTAGATGCATAACTTTAATGTATTTACGATAATCTTTATTACTTTACGTTATAACCTTACAATAATATAAAACAATTTACAATTGCTTTACTACAAAGTACTTACAGTATTTTATAGTAAATATAAAATATTACTATATAATTATATTTACTTATTACTTATAGTAAACAATATACTTATTACTTATAGTATGCATATAGTATTACAATTACTTATAGTATAGCTTGCAACACTATTCTAAAAAATCATAAGTTCAAAATAAATACTTAAATTTCTTTAATATACGATTTTATAAATAATTTATTGGCTGATAATAATCTCTTTTTTTTCAGCACTTAACGAACCAACCATTGACTATGGTTTCCAAAGGTTACAGAAACTCATTCCAAGGCACCCTGGTGACCCTGAGAGACTACCAAAGGTGGGTTTTATTTTAAAAATCAAAACAGAATAATTTATACATTTTTTGTATGCCTAACCTTTATATTCCGATAGATTCATGAAAATACTTAATTTTTAAAAAAAACCAGTGTGATCTATGATAACAAGTTATCAAAATGTGGAGAGTTTTACTGAAAATTAAGGACCCAGGTTAGCACAGTGGTTAACTCTCGCCTCTGAACTAGTAGGTCCAGGGTTCGATCCCCACCTGGCCCTAGATTTATTCACGCGGGAGGTAAATAAATCTGAGTACATCGTCCCTCGGAGAGGACGCTAAGCCGTTGGTCCCGAGCCTGTACGATGTCAGGTACTCGTTTTAACGAGTCTTTAGATCCCTATTTGAAACGCACCTAACTTAGACTCCCAATGTAGAATCTGGAGAATCACCAATCAAATAAAAAGCCGCTAAACGACTGACGGTATCACTCGCTAGGGAATCGGTTGGAACAATAAAAATACTGAAAATTTAATACTTAATATTTATAACACAAGTTTTTGACCTTAAAGGTCATCTTCAAGTTTTCTCAAAAGACAGATTTTAATAACATAAAATAGTAATAATAAAAAATAGTTAAATAGCAAAGATGTAAGATTAGAAATAATACGTTATATCAAGTGATCATTTAGACTGCAGTCAAGCTCTCAGGATATTATTCAACGGAAGCGTTCTGAAGAAATTTAAGTACACAGGGTGTTTCAAAAGAAGCTGATTTTTAATAAAATTTATAACATTTTTTATTTTTTATATAGATCTTTTATTTTTTTCAGGTCATCTAGAGTAACCTTTGCAAGGTCATCATGAGTCAGAAACTCAAAGAGAATTTCGACGAAACTTCACACAAGAAATTCCCCTACTCCAAATGCAATTAAAGCCGAATAATTTTAGATAATTTTGAAACATGGGAAATTTATCAAAATTATCTGGTCTACCAGATATAGGGAGGTCACATACAGAACCTTTCTTACGAAATCGAACTACCATGGCTTTTATTGCATTGGGAGTAGGGAATTTCTTGTGTTGAAGTTTCGTCGTAATTCTCTTTGAGTTTCTGACATTGACCCATTCAACCGAACATACGACTCTTCGAAAAATATCCGCTCTCTTATGGTGTAACGACTCAAGATGACCTGAAAAAATAAATGATCTATCAAATCATTAGTTGTGCAATCCGTAATTGTGTTCATTCTGAGGTAAAATGGATAAACCAACAAATAATAAATTAAAAAATAAAAAAAAAATAAAATAAAAATAAAAGGTTTTTTTCTTCTAAATTAGTGGTTCTGGCCTTCTGTATTTCAGTTAACGGTTTTCAAGCAAACTCGACGCCTTTGTCACCTTATCTCCTAAATGCCTATACCCACTCTTTCGCAACGGATCTGTTTCCTACTAGTTGTTTTCACTGGACCAACCCGTCAGTACCACCTCCTTGGGTATGAATTTTATTATTTCACTCTAATTTTGTAACTGATTAGATATAATTTGTATTATAGTGTCATCCTGATGATGAACACAAAGTGTCCGAAACGTGTTGAATAAAACTTCATTTGTGTGGAGACTTTTGTTGGTTTATCTATTTTACCTCAAAATAAATGATCTATATAAAAAATTAACAAAGTTATGAATTTTTTTAACCATCACCTTCTTTTGAAACACCTTGTATATATATATATATAAAGATTTCACATAAACACGTAAAATAACAATCAATGATCAAACCACAATAAGAAAATGGGAAAACAAGACTAAGATCTTTCAACCGTAACAAGCGGTCTTCGTCAGAGTCAAAAACCCAACTTGTGGTTTGATCACTGATTGTTATTTCACGTGTTTATATGAAATCTTTATATATATAAAATTAACGGTGTTTATATTTTGAGTAGTGATCTTTAATGAGTACCTGACATAGTATGGGATCGCTACTGAAGGATTAATATCCTCTCTGAGGAACGATGTTTTCAGATTTTTTTTCAATTCCCGCGTGAATAAAAATCCAGGGCCAGAGTGAGAATCAAATCGACAACACATGTGTCAGTTGGCTACCCTGACCTCCAATACCTATGTTGCATAGTTCTCGTCTAGAACTACAGCTTGGACATAACTGATGAAGAAAAATTTAGTGTTAGTTTACCCTTTGTTTCTTTTTGGGGAGGGGGTTACCCCGGGGGGGGGGGGGGTTTAGGGGGCTTTTTCCTCCGGGGGATTTTTTTCCTACAATCTTTGAGAAGCACCGTTACTCCTGGCCCTTATCTATTCCAATTATTACTGACATACTGCAGTGCTTTTCTATGTTTTTGCACATGGTACTTGTTCCAGGAAATCATACTAAAGCGAGCAGCTGATCTCGCCGAAGCACTGTACACCATGCCCAGCAGGAGTAACGGACAGCTGGGGGCGGGAAGGTCTCCTCCGCCCTCAAATGCCTTCAACTCTTCTTCATATTCCGGCCAGTTAGCCGTCACCGTTCACGAAAACAGCGGACAGTGGAGTGAAGGTACAACCTTCCTACTTTTATTGATTGTGTTTGCACTAAGAGTCTAAAAGAACAAGGATGGAAAAGCCATTGACAATAAAAAACAAAATACCTATAAACCTTTACCAAGCAATCTTAAAAACAAATAAAGAGCTCGATTCTAAATTTGATGTTGGAAATTCTAGTATACTTTCTTTTTTTAGAGTCTTCTCTGCATGACAGCTGATAACGCATTAAAATGAAAGTTTTAAATAATAATTTAATATTACTCTAATATTTTACCTCCATATTTATATTATGGTACTGTATATTTTTGGTGCTTTCAGTAATTTAAATGTACATTTATATCTTAAATATAGTTATTGTATACATAACCGTATTAAGTGGGGGACACACGGAGATCGTTTGCGGACCTGTTTTGATTTATTTATGTCCCTTAGTCTGTCTCTCAGCCCTTACATGATAAAACAGAATAGGTTGATGTTTTTTTTAACGTGGAGTCCTTTCACCACATCTCGAGAACCAACCGTCCTCTAACGAATGATACAGGACAAAACGGTCCTCGTGAAGTGCCCAAGGTGGACCTCGCGGAGGCGGTCTTCATCCACCTACATCAACGGAAGCTGTAAAGCTTATGCCAGTCAGTCTCTAAAAACTGAGGGTTACTTGATGGAAGGGATGATCAAGGATTACAGGGGAAAAATGAAACGGGAAACTACAAGGGTAAAGTTAATAGCGAGTTGAGAGATAGCAAAGATTAGGTAAGCAAGGGAAAGAGTCAGAGATTACAGAACCATCCCCACCACAAACAAGCTGCAACGGTCCCTGCCGAACACACATGACTTAGTCTCTCAGAAACTAAGAGACTGATAGTTTCGCCAGGCAGAAAAAAGTCTTAAAAAAGAGAAGCACAAAGCCGGTAGAAGAAAAGATGACTGGGAACCCCGCCCCGAGACCAGCGCGCGACTGAGTGGGCTTGCCATCAGGGGACACCAGCCCACGGCCAGGAGCCCCAAGGTAGCAGCTAAAGCCACTGTTGTGCCCACTGCGAATGGTACCTGTTACCTACAATGGCGTAGTCCAGCGCGCTAGGGTACCTGTTACCCTAGACCAGCGCGCAGACAGGCGGACTTTTCACCCCCGCATGCCAGACCAGGTAAGCACCCCGCCCAAGTTGTGCCTTTCTTAGTTCATGCCATTACCCAGGCATGTTAAGCCCCCCCACCACGACAAGGTGAAGGCACGTCGGGGGGGTTGTTTGTGAACCACACGTTACCTGTGGGACGTATTGTACCCAACCCTAACCAGTTTATACTACTATCCATGGCACCACAGCCTGTGTAGGACATTGGCCTCTACAGCAACACTCCTCCATTCATCCCTCTCTCTTCTATGCCCTCCGCCTCCAGGAGCCAACACACATCCACCTCAGGCTATACCCCACATCAACCAGCCACCTCATCTGGGTCTCTATCACCTTTTTCTACCTCCAGGTTGTTCTTCTATTACAATCTTCGAATGATGGGATGATGGGTCATTTTTTTCTAACTACTCCGTGTAGTTAGCCAAACACAGCTTAAAAGTTCATAACATTTCTGCGTTGAATTTTCAATCCATTAAAAGCTTAGATTTTAAGTTGGACATACAAAAATCACTGTCAAATTTTCAATTTGCTATATCTTATGGTGGTTGAGTTTACTTGTGAAGAAATTTTCCCGACAAACCAACATACCGACAGACAGAAATTTTTTCTAAGCGTGGATTCGGTTTATCTAATGTATGAAACGTAAAGAAAGCTTGAAATAAGTCAGCTCTAAGCAATGAACAGGCAAAACTTTTCTTTTATTTATATAGATATGATAAATAATACACTGATGTAACGTTGCTTTCCGTTTATCATTTATTTTTAAAAAAATATTAACAATTATTTAGATAGCTGTTTATTTAAGAAGGCGTTGGACTACCAATGATGGTTGTACGTTGTATTTTCTCTAGTTTACACAAAGTAAACTTCATGGTGTTTTTACAGAAGACTACGGTAGAGGGCAGGCAGGAAGCGTATCTCCTCGCGGCTACGGTTCTGCCACATCTACTCCTCATTCGACTGGAGGCTCCACCAGTGGGCAGCCCACCAACTACTCGGCCAACGCCTTCCCTCCGGCCTCCACGGCTGTCCCCTCAACGACCACAGCCATATTCAATTCTACCTCAAGTACGTACATCCTTAACAAAACTTTCACTGAATTGATACATCAAGATGAATTGATTTTGGGGGATTTCAAAAATTACTACTACACAAAAAAAAGTTTAATATGAGAAAAAAAACAACGCGCTTTGAACACTTAGTGTTCGAACTCAAGTTCTCATCTGCACTCTTGAGAGTCGATCTACAGGAGTAACACAGGAAAGACTCATAAGTAACTTCCGCAGATCATCTTTCAAGAGTGCAGATGTAAAACTGAAGAAGAGCACTAAGTGTTTGAAACGCGTTGTTAGTTTTTATAATAAACTTTTTTTGTTTCTATTTCACGATCGATACTTTATTCAATATTATATATCTTGATATATGGTATATATATATAAAGTCAATATTAAATAAAAAAAAATTAAAAAGAAGGTAGCACAGAGATAAACAAAGGAATAACTCACTTCTATATTTCAACCATCGTCGTCATCAGGAGGCGAATGTTTCGCAGGAAGGTAGAGCGACGACTCAATATATTCAATTATATATATAGCGTGGTTCGCGCTTCATCCTGTGACGTGAAGAGATCTCTCTCACTTCGTCCTCTTTTCTAGTTTACTCCTGATGACGAACAACATTTCGAAATATTGAGAATTTAGTGAGTGTGCTTTTTAATCGTTTTTCTGTGTCGTGTTTTGTGTAATTTAAATTTTTGTAGTCCGTGTGGACTGTTATTCAAATATATATATACATTTTTAGATATTTAAGGTCTGATACTCAGTAATGACTTAACACTCTAACAGATTAATAAAGAGTAATAAAGTTTATTGCTATCAAGTTTATGAGTCATATACACAAAAATGGTACATAACCATTATCAGCCATATACTATGGTTATATAGTATGGGTATATGATAATAATGAGTCATGTACTATGACTATATATTATGGGTATATGACCATGATAGTTATATAATATGCATATAGTATGGATATATGAATATGATCAGTATTTTACTGTATAGTATGGGTATATGAACTTGATCATTATTCTAATATGACTATATAGTATGGTTATATGACCATGATCAGTCATATACTATGACTATATAGTATGGGTATATTACCATGATCAGTCATATACTATGACTATATAGTATGGGTATATGAACATCATCAGGGATGGCCTCATACTTGAAAGCTATGAACCAGATCTCCATATAAACGAATTTTTATTACTAAAACAATGCAATACAAACACCTAGAGTTCTTCTTTAAGTTTATTTGCTTATAGTAAAAAGTGGGAAAGTAGAAAAGGTAATTCCATTGTTAACCTTTTCAGTGCAAGCAGACAAGAACCCGTACGTTAGGTAAATTTATTAATTTAGTGTTGCCTACACTGCTACTTTATCGGTTCAAGCCGGTACGCTGCAAGTTTCCAATCAAAGCAGAGCTCATTGTCCTTTAATCATCTTGTGTTACCTTTATTATATATAATAAACCAGAATATTCAACCATGAAGTTATTCATGAACTGATGATGAATGATGAATATTCATTCGAAACATGTCGACTAAAGGAGATGTACTTTATTGTGGAGATGAAATAACGAGAGTGTTATTTAGAAACTTGTTAAGAAACAGGTATCAGCTAAGTATTGGTGTCATTTTCAATAATGCGTGTGTCAAGGAAGGACTACTACCAAAATGTATTATACAAGTAAACTTATTATACGAACCAGTGCTCCCAAGCAACTATTTATATTGATTGGTGACTAAAATTATCAACATTTTTCGTAAGCACAAAGTAGTTCCAAGACGTTGGTTTTGCAATAATACTTTGTTTATATAGAGAAACTTAGTCTAGAGATTCCAAGTATAAAATGTATTGTACCTGATACCACCACAATGAATTGTGGAATTATATTTACCATATAATTAAAATCAGTATTAAAATACATCAAGTATGAACAAAATACATTTGAAAATCACAAGATCTACTATTATCTACATCAACATCAAAGAATCTTGCTATAAGATTGACAATATTCTGATATATGATCTTCAAAAATTATTAAAACGGACTCAAAATGAGAATTTTTTTTTTCTCAGAGGCATGCATTAGATGATTTGCAGAAATGTTAATCTTTTCTGTAATTTATATATGTCGTTTGAGATTCAAGTAGTGGCCTATTGGTGAATAGCATAATGAATGCTAGGGGTGCCACAAATGGGTATTGCACAATAAAAAAAAAAATATAAATTATATTTTGATGTTTTCAACTGAATGACGCAGTCAGAATCCAAATGAATACGGACTAACAGGCTTGCTAGATAACGAAAAATAACCACTGAAGAATTCATTGTGTGGATGAACGACAGCTATTACTAAGTAACTGACATTAGAACGATATACAAAACGGTCAAATTTGAGTGACACTGATAATATCCAAGAGGGAAGTGGAATTACCCTTATTGATAACACTATAATCTTATTAAGGTAATTTGAGAAACATTATCCCCACGGAGTGGACGGATCCAGTCATTACTGAGTATCAAACCTTAAATGTCTATATATATATATATATATATATATATATATATATATATATATATAAATATATAAATATAGTTCCCACAGGAAAGAGAAAAACAAATAAAGACACACACAAAAAAGACTCATAACGATATTTCGACAGTCGTCATCATCGGGCAGAAGTAGTCCCTTTGAGTAGCTGAAGCTAACTGAGTGGTCGGTCAAATATATATATATATATATATATATATTAAGACACAGACTAACTCGCTAAAACCTCACGCAACCTTCCAGTGAATGATGTTAGTTCTCCTGTTTTGCAGATCTTGAACTTTAGTTTAAGTAATTTTATTTAGTAAGTTTAGTTTAGAAATTTTACAATTTTTTAAATCCCGAAGATGGTCTAGGATGACCAAAACGTTGGTTTATTTGTTAGAATACATGAATTTTACTAGTAGTTCTTTTAGTGAACACTTGATAAATGGAAGAAAGCAATAAGATCATTGGAAAAGCTGTCCAACAAAAGCGCAAGAAACGAAGTAGGTATTAAATTTAATTATATATATACATATATATTGATAAAAGTATCGACGTGAAATAAAAATAAAGAATATTATATACATTTTTTTTTAATTATAGAAACAAAATTAAAGTTTATCACGACTCGGTCAGTTCTTTAGATTCAAATTAAATTCTCATTGCCAATGTGTCGGTTTTTATTTAAAACCTTTTTCATAGGCAGAAGTATACAATTTTCCAACCGAAAAACTAAGAATTTAATTAGAGATTATTTTACAATTAATTATCTCTATACTATTGTAAAATAATCTCGAATGTAATATGTAGTTTTTCTTTTTCAAAATGTTAATACTTCTGCTTATTAAAAAGGTTTTAAATAAAAACCGAAACGTTTGCAATGAGAGTTTAATTTGAAGCTGAAGAACTGACCAAGTCCTGATAAACTATAATTTTGTATATATATATATATATATATATATATATATATATATTATGTAAGATGTTAGAGCTTATTTACTACCGGGCACATTTATGAATCAAGGAAAATTCTGGGGCACATTTTTGATTTTAATATGAGAAAAAGTAATAATGAAACTTAAGTAGCATAAAATTAGTGTCAGAATTAAGAAACTTGCCGTTCAGTTTAAAATGTCAACTGATGAAGACTTTGCTCTGATATAGAAACCACATACCTGGGATAGCAAAATATTATGAAATTCACCCAAATTTCTCAAATATTTAAATAGATTCTACTTTTTGCTTGGGGCGCACCAATGCACACGAGCGCACTGTTTCAGAAGCCGTATGTTAGAGTATAGTGGTTTATTAATACTATCAATGTGGTAAGTCAAGTTACTCATATTTTCAAACTATAAATTTATAAAAAAAAAAAACATTGCCGATGCCCAAGAGTGCTCACTTAAGAGTAATTTTTTTATTTATACATAATAAAAACTAAACAGTATTGTTGGGGCCAGGTTAACTCAGTGCTTAACGTACTCGCATCTGGGCTGGTAGTCCGGGGTTCGATCTCAACCTCGCCCTCAATTTATTCACGCGGGAGATGAATTTATCCGACTACGTCATCCATCGGAGAGGATGTTAAGCTGTCGGTCCCGAGCCTGTAGGATGTCAGGTACTCCTTAAAGATCCCTACTCGAAATTCACTTTAATTAGTACGAAATTCACGTAGAATCTGTAGAATCACAGATCAAACAAAAAGCCGCTAAACGGCAGACGTTATCACTCGCTAAGCGTTCAGTAAAACAATAATAAAATAATAAAACAGTATCGTTATTGTTTCAGATATAAATGTTTTATAGTAAACATATTTTTTCAGACAATATTTTAAACTTTTAATAATAATGTGTTTGGTTTGTATTTATATGTTCTATATCAGAGTAAACATATTTTTTTTATACTGTAAGGTATGCTGTTTTGTTAAATTATGAATGATAATGCTGTTTTTAGCAGCATGGCAGCGCTTGGGATGTTGTTCTAATTGTACACGCAGGTTGAATCACTTTTGTTGACTCGGCGCACTGCCAGTTCAAACTCTACATGTGTGTAATTGTGTTTGTTCAGGAGTGGGCAGTCTCGTTTCTTCCCCCTTCACCACTATGAACCCCTTCTCACTGCCGACTTGCAATTCTCAAAACTACACCCCTCTTGTAGGGGTGAACAAGTAGCCTTCGGCAACTGACTAAGGTTGCTCTTCACCCCTTCCATCCGTCTTCTCTACCAGTTCTCAATTAATCTCTGGACTGAACATCAGCTGAGATTACACATTACCTGCTCATCATCTTATCACTGACTTCAAAATGAGTAAGAAAAAAAACATCAGTGTTTCTTGTAAAACCTTCGTTTCATCAAACTATGTAACCTAAAAAAAAGAAGAAGTGTGAAACATATGTCTATGACTCTAATGAACGTAAACACTTTTTCTTTATTTTGTCCATCACATGTCCTTGGCCGTTCGGCCATCCGACTTAAAACCTCCCTACACGGAGCCAGACCCACCACAGCTTTTCGTAAATTCGCAGATGGCATTCCTCCTAATACTGCTCATTCTCTATATATGTTCATGTCAGAATCGGCGACACCCTCAATCATCTCCAGACTCCTGAGGACTGGTTCAATCTTTATTTTTGCAGCATCCCCTATTTGTTGACAGAGTTTTCTATTTCATTCGAAGCACTTTTCTGACAATTTGTACCAGTCATAAGTTAAAAGCTATTCAATTATATAAAACATAGCAAGTTCATTTTTTTTTTATAACCAAAAGATCCAATAATTTAACTCCTTTGAAGTTTAACAAAATTTAATTGAATAATAACAACTATTAAATTTAATATCAAATCGAATTGTTAAATTGAATGCAGTGCCCCTTTGTTGCAGATTCCATCCATCTTCAAGAATAACTGACTTGAATAGTTTAAAAGTAAACGATAAAACTTCTCAGTGATTGCTTCCTAAATTTGATTACATAACATCAAATATTTTATTGTTTTTTTTATTCAACAGTCATCCACTTTAATTATTCTATCATTTTTCTTTCGATCATAAAAAAAATCTACCAAGTTACCTTTTCTTTTGCAAAATCATTTAAAACAAAAAGTACGTATAGTAATTATTGTGTTATTTATTAAATTTTATATATTTTCGGTTTCAACCATACCAGGAGAGCAAAGTAGGGCTGACAAAACGGACTACGCATTCAAAGTTTGAAATATTGGGTATGAACCGTCGGTGACCCGTGTATTAAATCCCACTTCTTTTGCTCTCCTTAGGATGATTGAGACCAAAAATGAGAGACTGTCAGTGTAAGTTCCTTTAACACTGTTCTCTAACTTTAAAATATATATATATATATATATGTATTTATTTATTTGATTAAAGTATACAGCAGATTCTACATTTACGACCCTGTAGGTGTTTTGTTTGAGTCGTCTGATTATCTGACGTTGCTCAGGGAATAAATCGCAAATTAGTTGTCAAGGGGACACTTAATAAAAGAGAACACAGATCTCTGACGACAACACTATATTCAAAATAACTAAATCTAAAATTACACTTAATAGTGAGGAGACATGAAAAAAACAGCTACAAAGTCGTAAATGCAGAAACTGCTGTATGCTTCAACTAAATATGAATCCAAGAAGATTTACTGCCAATATATATACTGTAAACAGGAAAACGATCAAAAAAGACTACAAATGTTTCACGGTGAATAACAAACAGAGAACTAAGGAACAAATACACTTACTGTCTCTAATTTTTGGTTGAACCGTCATCAGGAGAGTTGAGATAGGGACACCAAGCGCACTTGTGAAGCGATGGTCTCCAACCACAACTCTCCTGATGACGGTTCAACCGAAAATTAAAGACAGTAAGTGTGTCTGTTCCTTAGTTCTGTGTTTGTGATTACCGTGAAACGTATATATATATATATATATAATTGAAATGCACAGCAGCCTCTGTGTTGACGCCTTTAAAGCTGGTCTGCTCCAATTTCGTAACAACTCTGAGGTAGGCTGCTGTTAAATGCCAAATCAGTTGCCAAAGAGACGCATTACCAGCTTTAAAGTCGTTGACGCAGAGGCTGCAGAATTGCTGACTTCTTACATATATATATATAATCAAACTACAATATGAAAAGGGAAAACAAGACTAAGATCTTTCAACCGTAACAAGCGGTCTTCGTCAGAGTCAAAAACCCAACTGTTGGTTTTTGGGTTTTTGACTCTGACAAAGATCGTTTCTTACAGTTGAAAGATCTTAGTCTTGTTTTCCCTTTTCATATTATGGTTTCGTCATTGATTGTTATTTCACATATCTTTATGTGGAATCTTTATATATATATATATGGAGTATATATATATATATTCATTTTATTGCTTATATTCACTAAAGTTTGTTCAACTCTTGTAAAAAGTATGTTCTTCTTGATGACACTAAGGTTTAGATCTAATTGAAATGTGATGTACATGTGAAAATCTTTTAAATAATTGTTTTATAAATGCACCCATCTATTTGCACATTTGTGTCAAACAATAAATCAAATTTGTTAACTGTCTAATAGATAAAGCTATTACTTCATTTTAATTTCTGGTTAATTTTTTTAATATTTTATAAGTGAAACAATGAATATATCGTAAAAATTAAAGTTATTTTTGCTATACAACTATATAGATAACTCTTGATATTCTAGACTCTTCTTTTAATATAGTATTTAGTAAGTTTTTTTTTTAGGGTTAGGTCTTTAAATTGAAATAATCCTTTTTGCCAACAGATCGATGTATTTTTTACATCATCATCAAGTGAAAAAAGATATTGGTTTTTTTTATGGAGTAAAAATATATCGAAACGTTAGCAAAAAGGATTATTTCAATTTAAAGGCCTAGCCCTCAAAGATATTACTAAATATTATTTTCAATAATGAGGTCAAGAACATATCCAGAGTTACTAGACAATTAAAAAGTAATAATAACTTTGGTAAAAAACTAACTATATTCTGTGTACAGATAACACTACTGTCGATAACCCTTGAGTGCTATTGTAAAAGTACAGAATTAATTATATACTCATGTTGTGGTGTGACAGCCTAACCTGAAGACTTAAAAAAAAAATCAAAAGAAAAATACTTATTGTACTTATTATAAATATTCCACAAAATGGATTATTTTTGTTTAGTTCTTTAAACAAAATTTTGATGAAACTCTAAAATCAATATATACCACTATTTTATAAAACTGGATATTACACAACAAAATTAAATAATCGTTGAAATCTTTAAATTCTAAAAGAGATCAACTTTCTTTATATCATACTAAAAAATATACAACAATTATAAAATTAAGTATTTTGTTATATCATTTTTTTAGTTTTAAAAGAAATTGTCAGATGAACCTCAAAAATGTTCAAACTGGCCAACATATACCCCCGCGGTTAGTGAACTCTAAAAGAATATAGACGATCCTGAGGCATTTTCTGACACTTAGCTACGATGTGACGTCACACTCAGTAGTTTATTTGATAACCACTAAACTTACAAGATATTTGAGTAATTTTTCTTGCAATTTGCAATATATATATATATTATTAAGTAAATTGCCATCTTTAAGTCTAGTATGTTTGTTACATACCTTCTCGAGTTTTCTGATATTAATCCCTAAGTATACCAATATATATATATATATATATATATATATATATATATATATATATATAATTAAAGTTACAGCTAGAGAACACAAGAAAAAGGACGAACACTCACGAATCTCGATAATTTCGGCGTCTTGCCGTCTTCAGGAGAGTAGAAAGAAAGAAAATAAAAGGAGAAAGAATGAAGGAACGGAGACGTAAATGCGTCCACTGGCCGATGCAAACTTTATATATATACTTTATATATATATATATATATATATACTTATTTATTTTATATATATATTTATATATATATACTTATTTATTTTATATATATATTTATATATATATATACTATCTATATATATATATATATATATATATATATATAAAGGAAGGTCTGCACACAGGTAGAGAAAGGAATAACTTACTTCTATGTTTATATCGTCGTCATGAGGAGGTAAAGAGTCCCGCAGAAAGGCCGACCGTGGGACTACTCTTCACCTCCTGATGACGGCGATCTAAATATAAAAGTGAGTTATTCCTTTGTCTACCTTTGTGCTACTTTCACTTTTATTTAAAAGTCCGCTGGAGCGTTTTATTTAATTACTATATATATATATACCATGATAAACGAAAAACGGTCTCCGGTACGGCAGGACAGATAACACTTAAAATAAACTGTGGCACATAGACTGAAACATAAAGACTCACTTTTAAATATTTCGACCGTAATGGCGGTCGTCCTCAGGAGAAGAAGTGAATATTAGCTTCACTTCTAAGTGAAGTGAAGCTATTCTAGTTGTTCTATGCTAGTTTTTGTTGAAGCTATTCACTTCTTCTCCTGAGGACGACCGCCATTACGGTCGAAATATTGAAAAGTGAGTCTTTGTTATGTTTCAGTCTATGTGTCACAGTTTATTTTAAGTATATATATATAGTTCACCAAGGAATGAGAAAAACATAAAAACACACACAAAAAAAGACTCACAGCGATATTTCGACATTCATCGTCATTGGGCAAAAGTAGTCCCTTCGAGTAGCTGAAGCTAACTGTACTATCTACTATATATATATAGTAGAATTTTCAAAAGAACACAGAGAAATGAAAACACTGAAACTCACTACTATATTTTAATAAACTCGTCATCAGGAAAATGAATGTGAATCGTTCCAAAGACTGATAACAACTGGCCTGCCTTCAAAAGGAACAATGACGAGGCCATCGAAATCTACTAGACAGTTTCAGTGTTTTCTTTTCTGTGTATTCTTTTGAAAATTCTAGTTTATTCAGGTCCAAGAATCGTTTTATCTAATCGGTTTTATATATATAATATATAAAGTTTAAACCACAATGGAAAAAGGAAAACAATAGAAATAAATGCTCTGATGTCTTTCAAATTATGTCATTAAGCATTTATTTCACTTATTTTCCTTTTTCCAATGTGATTTAAACTTCATTGACTGCATCAAGCGTATATTTATTGTGATTTTTCTACATATATATATCAAAAGGAGTCTTTTTCAAAGTCATTTTCCGTAAAAATTTCTATACGTGTCCACTGTTGCTCTTTTAATTCCGTTTAATTTTGATCATCGTAGCTCAGTAGAAACACAACCAAAGCAGTATTTAGTCATTTTAATTTGTTACTAACCAGTCAGAGAAGGGAATGCAATGTAAATAGGGTGATTTATATTAATACAAAGAAAACACCCCTAAAACAAAAACACACCGCCTTCTCAAATCAACTATTTTATTATATAATTAACACAGAAAACAAAATTCATTGGAGTTTTATCATATCTAGTAGTTTTTGTTTCAACTTTCGGTATATATGTTTTACCCTTGATGAATATAATATCTAAGATGAAGAAAAACTTTATGTAATCCTTTATTTCAGTGTTTTGATTTTTCGACATATTCCCTTAATTTTCAACAGCAATAATATTTACCTATAAATATCATTGAAATGTTACTTATCTGAAGTTCAAGAAACTTTCTGCATCAAGAAACAAATTAAAAAACATATCGACTATTTTTTCAACAACAAATCCATTATTTCAAAAAATGACTAAAAAGAATAAATGTGTATGATAGAATAAAAAAAAAACTGTTTTTATACCTCGAAATGAATTATTTTGAAAATAGGTTAAACTAAGTGTATCAAACACCAAACAGCAACACGAATTAAGTAGTACCAAAAAAAAAAGCACTATATATAAATAGCCTTCTTAATTTATTACAATATGTATGAAACTTTTTAGAACTTTGTCTTAATTGTTAAAAGAAGTGAACAACTTTTTTGTTTTTTTAAACTTTTATATTTTTTTTTATTAAATCTATTAAGTAAGTTATTTTAAAGCTGTTTTACCAAATATTTAGTATATATTATTTAGAAATACAAAATATATGTTCCTTTCTTTTACAGAGAAATGATAAAAATGACTTACGGTACAAATTTATATTTTTATAAAATTAATGAAATAAAAAAAATTAAAATATATTTTGTTTGAAATTCGAAGGTTTCTTTTTCTTGTTAATTCAAAAACCAAAGTTAAATATTTCTACTGTTTCAACATAGGCTATTGTCCCCATCTACCGATGTAAACTAAATACTTTACAATGTACAGCTAACGACTATTTCTTCTTGTATATTAGATATTTTGTTAAAAATAAAAAAACATAAATTGTGTACAGAAAATTTGTATTAAATTCGATTATTTATGTGTTTATAAGAATCTGTAAATAAAGGTAAATACACATATTATACACATATCTAGAAGGCCTGTTGGTCTTTATATTTGTAAAATAACTTATTTGTATATAGTTTCCAAATAAAACTTGTTAGTACTGTTCAGTATTTTATCGAATTTCATTAACCTGATACATATAATATGTATATATATATAACTGTCACAATAACACATGATATAAATATTCAGCTAACTCACCAAAAATGATAGAAGACAATCGCTCTCAGGCCTATCGTGTATCACGTCGTCAGAAATAGTATATTCTGACGATGACATACACAAAAGACCTCAGAGCTATTATCTTCCATCATTTGTGGTGAGTTACGTGAATATATAAATATATATATCAATAGTAAAACCACAATATGAAATGGGGAAAAAATGGAAATCCGTTTATGTTGCAGCATACCTATTTACTACTGTTTTGCCGACGTTTCGACATATATTTATGTCATCTTCAGGGCTACAACATGATCAAATAGTACCAAGGTAATCAAATAGTGATCTCTATACTTATGAAATAATTCTAAAGCAATAGATTAATTATAACAATATCTTTATGTCAATGTATAAAAAAAATCCATAGTCGAAATAACTGATTTATCAATAAATTCCTCTTTGTTACTGTACATATTAAAATGTAATAAATTACAAAATAGTAGTAATAGTAGTGCTAATTGTAAAACAATCATGTTGTAGCCCTGAAGATGACATAAATATGTCGAAACGTCGGCAAAAGGACTAGTTTAAAATCATTGGACCTCAACCCTCAAAAAAATTACATCATATAAATATTGGGTCAAGAAAACAAATCTGGATTATATATATATATAATTATATTCCAAGCCTCCTTAGTTGCTGTACTGACCGCTTGGGGTTAGAGAAGTATGTAAAATAACCTTATCCTTTAAAGAGTAAATATAATCTTAAATTTCGTTTACTTTCTGGTAAACTATTTTCAATCTTGTTTTTATATATACTATTGTATAATCATTATATAACTATTAATAAAATATATTCTTATTTTTATCAAATGAATTTAAACGATTAAGATTGAGACTAGTTCGTCTCCCCAACTCAAACGTGACATATTATATAAACGAAATTTGTGATTATATTTACTCTCTTAAAGGGTAAGGTTATATAGCATACTTCACTAACTCCTAGCTGTCTGTCCAGCAACTAAGAAGGCTTATAATATAATTACATATACGTGCATATCGTATGTCAAAAAAATACATTTGTTTATTTGGATTAGTGACCAATAAAGAGGAACTGACATTTGTATAGGAATGAATGGACAGCTCTACTTCTTCTATTATGGAAATTGCTTACAAGTTGTTTAATTGAACCTGAAGATACTATAGCCTTCATAGAAAGCAAGGAACTGCAGATCTGTTGTACGAACGGTAATCACTACCATAAACAAATCAGTCTACTCTTACCCAGTACACCCATACCCAGTGTACCCAGTACCCAGAATACCCATGGTATTCTCAATGCTACAGTTATAGGCTTTGACCTTACAGTAAGTACCGTGCTGACTGCTTACTCACATTCTAACCATAATAGCGAGAAAATTCAATTTTCAAACGAAGACTGATTAACTATTTGACAAGGCTTACAGTTATTCCAACTAAAGCAGTACGAAAATACAGTGGTAGTGGGACTATAGCATTATGACAAAATACTGTACGACCATGAAGTAGGCTTTTACAAATAACGAGGTAATTAAAATTTAAACTAAAGCTAGTGACTGCAAAAACTCCATATCTCTAAACTTATGGAAGATTTTGTGAATATTATGATGCTTGTGTAATCAATTTCTAATGTAATACTTAGTCTTTTTGTTTCAAAATTGTATACCTCTGCCTCTAGAAAATGTTTTAAACAAAAACCAAAACGTTAGCAATGGGAGTTGAATTTGAACCTGACGAACTAACCGAGTCCTGATAAACTTTAATTCTGTATATATATATATATATATATATATATATATATATATATATATATAATATTTCACATAAACACGTGAAATAACAATCAATGATTAAACCACAAAATGAAATGGGAAAACAAGACTAAGGTGTTTCAACCATAACAAGCGGTTTTCATCAGAGTCAAAAACCCAACTGTTTTTTGTCAAGTAAGACATCGGCGACTTCCACATTGAACCATACCAGCAGTATATATATATATATAAAGCAAAATTTCACATAAACATGTAAAATAACAAACAATGATCAAACCACAAAATGAAAAGGGAAAATTAGACTAAGAACTTTAACCGTAACAAGCTGGGTAACAACAGTCAGTTAGGTTTCTGACTCTGACGAAGACTGCTTGTTACGGTTAAAAGGTCTTAGTCTTTTTTTCCCTTTTCATTTTGTTGTTTGATCATATATATATTTAACGATCAGAATAAAAGAACGCATAAGACAGCACACAATTCACTTCAATATTTCGACCTCATCTTCATCAGAAGAAGGAGATGAAGAAGATGAGTTCTGCTCGCCTGGCAAACAGCTACTAACTAATATATAAATAAAAATAGTTAAAAATATTTCAAAAAGGAAATGTTCAGAGAAGATACAATGAATTGGTGGAAGCTGTTTTGTTTTTCATGATGTGATTGTGAAGGTGATTGAAGGTAAGTTGGGAGGGTTTTGGTGTGGGTACAGACCATGCGCACTGTGGAGTGCGCTATAGTACACGAGTACACTAATTATAAGAAAAGTTTTATTTTAAGAAGTTGTCCTGAGTGGGATGAAGAGAAGAAGCACTGTAGTTTAACGACAGTCTGTTGGTTTCAACCATGTGTTTGAATTGCTGCACAATTGGCGGCCGGTACACAACAAGCCTGCCCTTGTGGTATTCTTGATCACGCTTTTCCCGTAGCTTTCTTGAACAAGCTAACATTTCTTTATACGACTCCACTTGCTACAAAAAAAGATCAAATAACTGATATTCAAAAGTAGAAAAAAATCTAGTATACTTATAATAAAATTCTGATGACCCATCTTGTTTATTTGCCTGTTTTCTTACTACCAAGCATTGTCTGAATAAATAAATAAAATATGCGTAATTTTATAGGAATCGAATCAACAACCTTTGCATTGAAGATACAGTGCGCTAAGCTCTGCGCCAATGAGTCTTTGATACATTATAATTCCAAAACCTGATGTAAATAGAGTAAGATTTGTATAAGTCAACTAAAAATGAAGCCTTGGATGTTGCGCACAGGTGAAACTTGGAATACCTGTTAATTTCAGTTTATGCTGGATTATTCAAATAAATATTAAACAAAACAGTGATTAATATAGGACATTACAAATAGAGGCATTAAAAAGAAAGAAGAAAAATAAAGTCTCCCAACATAAGTCAGGTAAAATTACTGACTCCAAATGTAAAATATATCATTGTAGGGTAAAAATCTAATGAAATAGTCTCCACATATAAAAATTTTAATGATATAAACAACGCTATTTATATTTAATGATATAAGAGTCTTATTCAGAGGCACTCATCCTTAGTTAATGCCTGAGGAAGAACACTACGTGTTCGAAACGCGTTGTTTATATCATTAAAATTTTTATATGTGGAGACCATTTCATTAGATTTTTACCCTACAATGAGTAAATACCACATAATAACTGATTGCACTACATTAGAAGTAAAATATATTTCTGTTATAGAATAAACCTAACCAGTTTTTTTTTTTAGGAAACATCTTAGTTCCATTTTTGGAATCTTATTGTTGTTTAGACGATTTTTTTGTTGTTGCACATATTTACTTTTAATTCTTGCGCTACTCTCTGCACTAAGGGGACCTTTTGCCCTTCACTTCTAAAACATTAGCATGAATTCAAATAAGGAGCTCCTGTCATGTGTATGAGAAATGCTGATCTACCGCGCTTATATAATGAAACAAGACTAATAACTGAGAAGCTTACGATAAAGTTATTGTTTGAAAAAAATATGGGATCACAGATTCAAGGGAAAATAGTTTTATTCCAAAATTGAAATTTGTTTTATCTAAAGAAAGCAGTATTGCCTTTTCATCTAATTCAGTTAGCATTTGCCATGACTATTCATAAGTCTCAAAGACAGACTCTTCAGAAAGTTTAAATTCATTTAGGTAAAGCAGTATTTTAACATAGACAATTACATGTTGCTCTCAGGAGGATCATTAAGAGTTTATAGAGCATTTACGTGAACAGGACTGCATCAAAAAGGAAGGTGATGGATGACCCAACAGGTCACGAGTCTAGTATATCTTAAAACTGCGACATGACATTTCAAATTCAAAGCTGAAGAGGCGAGTATCAAACATCTTGTAATGTTGAAACAAATATTTCACCTGTGAATATGGTTTGTAGGGAGTAGCCCGTGGGACGCTACAGTGACTCAGGTACTTGTCTGCTACTTCTGGGTCTTTTAAGTCCCTTAGGATTATCACCCTGTTGACAGTATATTCAAAAGACCATATATTGTTAACACCACAAAAATTGTTGGTCGTATAGTTATAATATGACATAATAATATAATAAAACAATAATTTAATCAAATCACTTCAAAATATGTTACTATAAGTATAGTTACATCATTAAGAGTATATATATATATATATATATATATATATATTATATATATATATATATATATATTAGTATATTTTGGAAGCAGACCTTCATTTAAACATGTTTTATTAAAGAGTACGCCGATTTTCATTTTTGTCCTTTTTCTGTTTCATTTTTCAAGTTTCCTAAACTTAGTTTTCAACTCTTCAGGTAATATATACATCAATTCACCAAATGATTTATTACTTGATTTATTTATTGATTATATATATTATATATATATATATTATATATATATATATATATATCAATGAAAAAAAAGAGTAAGATCTTTCAACATAACAAGCGGTCTTCATCAGAGTGAAGACCCAACTGTCTTTTTTTGAAAAAAAAAAAGACTTCTGTCTGAAGAACAGAGTGTTTTTTTTTCATTTCATATTGTAGTCTGATCATTGATTATAATTTCATGTGTTTATGTGAAATTCTGTTTTATACATATATATATATATACGTTTCACAGTAAACTATAGACACACAATAAAAATAACCATTACCTTTTGATAACCTCCCTTATTGTGATTATGTTCTATGTTGATTTGTTGTAGTTTATTTAATTATTATTTAATTTCAGATTTCTTAATAATTTTATGTGAGTTACGAAACTCTTTATATATAATATCCTTGAAAATGGTCGATGATGACCGAAACATGTCGTATTACAAAAATAAAAATTTTGGTGAACATATGTATTTGGTTCCGAACCTATGGAAGTCTTGAATGAGGAGATTGGAAAAATTAATCAGGAAAGACTAAGAAGCAGTCATCCACATAGTTACAGTATATATCTGGCTTGTTTAGCGTCTTTCCTTTTAAGATTCTATTTTCTAGTTCACATATATAAAAATCAGCGAATGTGACACCCATCCCATCGCGACCCATGTGATCCCATCGCGAGCCATGTGATCCCATCGCGACCCATGTGATCCCATCGCGACCCATGTGATCCCATCGCGACTCATGTGATCCCATCGCGACGCCAGCCACTTTTGGTACAGCGTTCCATCAATATGCTTGAATGGGTTTCTCATTGTGCATGCCTGTAATAGCTTTTCCATTATAGGTCGTTTTATATTTGGCAGTGTGATAGTGGCATGATTATAAATATGACATGATTTAAATGTCTGATGGGAAATTGTGGGTTCCTAAATTCCTCATATATAGGATCGACTGTTATCACCCTTTCTAGGAGGCTCACCATGCACCTGGCTTCAGGAGCGCCTAAAGAGCACTTCCATAAAGTTCATAAAACTTAGTTCTAAACTAAGTTTAGAAACCTTAGTTAGCAACACAAAAATAATAGCCAGAGAGAACGACCATAGATGGCTAAGAATACTAGAAGCGCTTTACAATCCTAAAGAAATGTCCAAGGATTAATGAACAGAAAGACAATTTTAGTAACCAGCTGCACTTGTTCCGAAATCTAATACAAGCCAAAAACAAAGGAAGACAACAAATTTAAGGAAGAATTAGTAGATAACCATACCAAGACACGCCAGATGAAGAATCATACAGGGCCATTTCATGAACAATAACACAACCTGACGTAACCTGACTGAATAACGTGATTCCCCAAACCAGACGCTGTAATCTGTTCTTATCAAGTGTAATGTTTACTCCAATTCTTTTAATGTTATCCTTGTTGTTTATTTATAATAGTTTTATTTTATATTATGTATAATAGTTAATTATGTTAATAACGTTGTTTTCCTGATGATGGTGATTTGTAACACCGAAACATGTCGAAGAATATATTCAATAACAAGAAATATGGGGAGCTAATTCATGACATAAGAAACCCGAATTTCAAAAAGAGTTTTAGAAAATTAGAAACATTTTCTACCAAACTAAATAATGTAAAATCGGACATTAATTTTTTAAATGTATATATATATATATATATATATCCAGTAACAAGAATTTCCACAATAACTTCAAATTAATTAGAGAGACAGGATCAAGTCGGTTTGGCAATAATTCAGAGTCTATCACCCTCTGATAGGACGTTACTTCGCCAAGTTAACCAACCTTACATTTGCTAACTTTTATTTATAATCATTAATTTAATTCTAAATTGTTTCAACTTTTTCATCTTATATAACATCAATTTTTTTTTCTTTTTTTAAATGTGAGACCAAAATTATAACCTGACGATGACTACTGTATAGTCGAAAGAGCTTGTGGGTAAATAAATTAGTTGCTTATTCGTTTAACTAGTCATGATATGTTATTCCAACTGGTAAAGTTCAAATATCTCTGACAAAGTTAATTTGGGAATTACCCCAAAATGAAAGAAGAATAATCAGAAAATTAGAGACAGTCAGTAAAAAGGTCTTAAATGCAGAGGCTGCTGCATATTTCAATTCTACATGTTTAAAAGAAGATTTGCTGCCTACCTATATAAATATATATATATATATATATATATGTGCCAGTCTTCAAATCGAATCAGGTTTATCTTCCTGGTGACGAGGCCATCAAAATACAGTAGTGAGTTTCTGAATTATTTCTCAGTGACCTTTTTTGAATATTGTTTACATATATATATAATTTTCCAATAAATTTGCAAAATAAAAATTAACGACTAAACCACATTAAAAAAATGAGAAGAAAGATTAAAATCTTTCAACCAAAACAACTGGTATTCGTAAAAAAAGCCTGGAATAGTTTTGAGAAGTGAGGGAGGTAAAAAGAGTATTTTAAAAGCAAGGAAAAGCATGGTAAGGCAAGTCAGGGCAAACAAAGGAGTTTAGGAAGAAATAAGAAAAGTTATCCGCCAGCTGTCAACCCTTGTACACAAGGCTATTGCCCTCGTTAACACCGCGTCTAACTTAAATAAACCACTAGTATTTGATTTATTATATTAAATCAAACAGGATTCAATAATCATTTTAACTTTTGTCCAGTTTATATCACGATTCTCATTACTTATATGTAAAAACAAGTGCGACAATTATGTTTCTGTTTTATTTCTGTGTGTTCTTTATGTCAATGTAGTTTTGTATATAAATATATTGGTGTATGGTGGCAGGTGTTCTCTCAAACAAGTATATTTGAAGTTAGCAGCAGCTTCTGCGTTGACTGATATTTTCTACTCCCTGATTAGTTTACTGTGATTTAAAAGTATTTTGCTAAGGAGTTTTGGTCACGATATAAAGGAACAATAATGTAGAACACTAAACACTGTTTAAAAAGTTTAATATCTACGACTACGTACTACTACTACGTATATATATTATATATATAATATAATATCTACATATTTCTATCTGTATATATATATATATACAGAATTAAAGTTTATTAAGACTCGGTCAGTTCGTCAGGCTCAAATTCAACTCCCATTTCCAACGTTTTGGTTTTCATTTAAAACATTTTCTAGAGGCAGAACTACAAAATTTTGAAACAGAAAGACTAAGTATTACATTAGAAATTGTTTTTGTTTGTAAAATAATTTCTAATGTAATGCATAGTTTTTTTTGTTTCAAAGTTTTATACTTCTACCTATGAAAAGTTTTTAAACGAAAACCGAAACGTTGGCAATGGGAGTTTATTTTAAACTTGAATAACTGACCGAGAGCTGTTAAACTTGAATTTTGTTTCTATTTCACGGTCGGTACTTTTATCAATATTTATTGGATTTGGATTAATAAAACAATCATTCCAACAAGACACAAGAAAAAATAAATTAAATAATAACAAAAATAAATGAATAAACGAAAACAAATTGAGAAAAAAAATTAAAATGATAAAGTAAATATTAAAAATTAATAAAAAAATTAATTAAATAAATGACAAATAAATAAAACAAATTTGTTTAAAATAAATAAATAAATAGTACTGAAAATTAATTAATGATTGGGGTTAAGCTCAGGAGCAGATCTACCAAGGAATAAATAAGTGCTTCTCCTGAAGCCTTCAAAGTATTATATATATAAAAAGATTTCACATAAACACGTGAAACAACAATCAATGATCAAACCACAATATTAAATTGGAAAACAAGACTAAGATCTTTCAACCGTAACAAGTGGTCTTCGTCAGAGTCAAAAACTCAACTGAAACACTAGATGCAGGAAACATCTGGTGAGGGATTGAGAAGAGTGGGAGGGAAGAGTGGTGGTGGGTGGAAGCGCAGGAAAGGACTAAAGTCCAGAAAGGGATGTTTGGGGAAACAAAGGAGTACAATTAGCACAATTAATGCCGACAATCAAGTTCACAATGAAGAAGAAGTAAGTGGTAATTTGCCCTTCTTAGATGTCCTCATCCCTAGGTTACCTAAAAAGTTACGCTTTAGTGTATATAGATAACCTACGAATCTACTTACATATGTTTACTTTTATTCTTACCATCCAAAAAATGTTAAAATTTTTGTTTTTAGAAATGTGTTTTTGAGGGCGTTAAGAGTGTGTTCTCCTGAATTTCTTAATGAAGAGATTAACAACATTAGATCAATTTCCTTATCATTAAAATACCCGTCCTCTTATATCGATTTAGGTTTGAAGGCTGCTAAAAAAACTTTCTCTAATACTTCAACAGAGCCCCGTCCATTGTCAAATTCTACTTGTCACAGTTGATTGTAAGTATATATATATATAATTTACAATAAGTACACACAACAAAAAGAAATATATGAAGCGCATTATGAAATTATGAGTTTTTTCAAGAAATTATTTTAATAATATAAAATTAATAAATTCAATACATCATTTTTTAATTGTTCATTATAATAACTTTTATGTGTCAAATATTAAGATTTTAGAATGATATCTATAGAAATTGTTTTTTAAAATAGTAAGTTAATAATAATATAGAATTGGATGGATATACCTAGCAGCTGCAGTAAGAGCACGAGTGAAGCAAGACCGACTTGAAAGATAGGGGAATTCTTGACAGATGGTAATGAGCTGTCTGAAAGAGAGAAGGGCCATCCTGACGCAAGACAACAGTTCCTCCAGGTAGCATTCCCTCTCTTCTATTAGGTCTAAGACCCAGTGGATGGCAGCGTACAGAACCTCCACTTCCCTGTACAAGCCCTGCCCTACTATAACAACCAGTATCAACTAGGCGTCTTTCTAACAAGTATGTCTAGTAAAACAATAAACTCACTTTATTGTTGAACAATAAATAATCAATAAATAAGAAAATAATTAAATAATGGGTATCAGTTTATTTGCCCTGCAACACCTGCGGTGGACTTTAACGAAATTGCCTTGAAGAAGATTTGCTGCCATCTTACACTAATATATATATATACTGTTAGAAGTAGCAGCAGCTTCTGCTCTCACGATTTCTGAGCTGGTGGCCTCGATCTTGCGGGCGATTCTTCTATCTTGTGGTTGGAGCTTCCACATTAATTGTCCAAGGGACACTAATTCATACGAGCTTTCGACCATAATTACCTTGGTCATCGTGGGGTAAAAATCTTCTTCTTGAAGGATGCTTATATAAACTTCCTTAGTGGATGTTCTGCTACTTTTAACAATATTTGCATAGAAGAAGATTTGCTGCCAATTTACACCCACCAATAAATATATATATATATATATATATATAACTAAAGTTTATCAGGACTTGGTCAGTTCTTCAGGTTTAAATTAAACTCTCATTGCCAACGTTTTGGTTTTTTATTTAAAACCTTTTTCATAGACTTACAAAACAGAGGAAATATAAGAAATAATTCAATCATTCAAAAATCAAATATACATAAAAAGCGCAATTAGTTACAAATAAGTTTTTAAATTAAAACCGTAATGTTTGCAATGAGAGTTTAATGCACCACCTCCTCGTGTTCCTCTGTTCTGCTCACTCGCTCTTTATCTCTCTCTCTCTCTCTCTCTCACTCTCTCTCTTCCTATCAACCAATCTCGTTTAGTACCGACGACTTTTTTCTGTTCAGTCACTGTGAATGTAATTACACAAATGTAATTCATTTCTAATTGTATGGTATTGACATTTATTGTGGATTTTTTTAAATAATCAAGTGTTTAATATATGTCATTAGGGTTCTTTAGTAAAGGTTTGCTTTTTTAATATGATTATCAAGGGTCCAAGTTAGCTCAGTGATTAACGTACTAGCCTCTGAACTGATAGGTTCAGGGTTCGATACTCACCTGGTTCTCGATTAATTCACGCGGGAGGTGAATAAATCTGAGCACGTTGTCCCTCGGAGAGGAGGTTAAGTCGTCGGTTCAGAACGCATATGATGTCAGGTACTTGTTAAAGATTCCTACTCTAAATACACTTGAGTTAGGCAAAATTTAAGACACTTAATTTAGAATCAACAGGTATTACTAAGATTCACCTATTACTAAAAATTGGTGTCAAATAATAAATGAGCCACAATTTTTTGCCCTAAAGCAGCACTAAAAGGTGAAAGCCTTGTAAGTGTGGGCGTTGGAAACAAAGAACGGTTGTACTAGCTAGGAGGACAGAATAGTCGATCAGTTCTTTCAAAAGACAATTGAAAACGCAGATACAGGTAGTGTAAAGTGATATCACATTAAAACTAATCAATCTACATATATGCTTCATTAATATTGACGTAAACGGCTCACGTTTTTAACGAGCTAAGGGATCAGTTTAAACAATAAAAAAAATATGATTAACACAACTTTAATTTATTTTATTGTAATTTTTACTAAATAGGTACTAACCCTGAAACATTGATGTAGTTAGATTCAAGAATCTGGGAGACTTCATGCCAATAGAGATTAAGGTAGTCATCAGTTGTGACGAGAGGGAGAAAACTGCTCTTGATCAGAGAAACAAGATACCTGAAACACGAGGCTTATTACACTACGGACATGAACCAGGTGAGAGCTCAGCTCTCACGACACTTGGCTCAGGCAAACTGCACTACAAATAAACAATCATCAAGTCCTGTGCGACAGACTTTAATGCACGAATGATCTGTTTATTGGAGGGGGGGGGGGGGAGCCTGCGGCTTGAGAGCCACATGAGGCTCTTTGAAGGATTATTTGAAGCTCTCAATAAATGTTCAGTCTGGAAATTGAAACCGGATGTTTTGTCTCAGGATTTATATGCAGATATTTTTCATGGCAAAATTACTCTAGCCTTCATACGATTTGACGTTGAATTTACGCCACTGAGAGGATGAAGAGAGTACCTCATCCTAGGCCTACAGCAATCCAAGAAAACAGCAAGTAATGTATGATAATGATGATAGAAAGAAGTGGCATGTTGTTTCAATTTCTCGTTTTTTCATTTGTTTTTGTTTTGTGTGTTGTCTGTCATGGACGCCCGCCCGCCTTCGCAAAGTCCACCTTTGTCACGCCGTGGATTGTTAGGTTGCGATGGTACTCACGAATCTCTAGGGCTTCCATAGCGCGTGGCTAAAAGGCGGCACATTATAAACAATCGAGCTGCTTTACTTTGTTCCATATCATAGTCTATGACAATAAATCAAAACAGGCTTTCAACAAATATACCCGAGTTTCCTTTTCTTTTTGTGCTATTATATTCTAAAAAATTTTACCATCGTTCCATACGTTTCCACATATATTTTTTACATACCTTTTAAATACGTATTTAACTGTGACTCGCAAAACATATTAAATTTTGAAAAATTGGTTAGGACTGTCAAGGAGCTTGATCATTTCTGAACTATAGAGTGCTTAAGCACTTTAGACCAACCATTGAAGCAGTTAAAAACAAAACGGCAACCTAATACACATCGCAACAAGCAACTATTGGTTAACAATGAAGTCAAAGAGACATAAAAGATCGAATTTTAAATGACAGAACACAAAAATCAAAACTAGTTGTGAAAATCAAACTATTCTTAGAAAACAACTAATAGAAAACTTTATAGAAAAAAATATAAATATATTAATAAACTTATTAACAAATATGAGGTCAGAAAGAATTAGTTCAAACTAAATAATCCAATAAAACATAACATAACTTTAAAAACAGAAAATAAAAGCTTTTTTAATGTAATTCTTTTTTGTTGTTTTACAATAAAGAAGTACCCTCTCGAGACTAAATGGATAGCAGTCTCAGCATTCACAATCTCCAGACTGAGAGATTTGATTCTACAAACTAACTTCCTGATAACACGAAACTAACTGGAAAAGCAGCTGGCCAAGTGATATGTTATATATATATATATATTTATATATATATATATATATATATATACAAAACTATAGTTTATCGGGACTCGGTTAGTTCTTCAGGTTCAAATTAATACTTTTATCAATATTTATATATATATATATATATATATATCATTGCCGTGTCGGTTACTAGCTGTTGCGTCTACAACGTGCTTGGTCTCCCTTTCTCTTTTCTCCCGAAGACGGATTGCCCGAAAATTTGACTTTGTAAGTGTGTTCCTTTACTTTGTGTGCTACATATCCTCAATTTTGGACTTTGAAAGATCTTACTCTATTTCATATTGTGTTTTGATCATTGATTGTTATTTCACGTTTATGTGAAATCTTTATATATATATATATATATATATATATAGATATATATATATATTGTGGTTTGATCATTGATTGTTATTTCACGTGTTTATGTGAAATCTTTATATATATATATATATATATATATATATATATATAGAGAGAGAGAGAGAGAGAGAGAGAGAGAGAGAGAGAGAAAATAACCACTGAAAGTGGTAAAAAAATAGAAGTTCTAAAGCACTTTCAAATCTTACATTGTAATGACTTATTTTATTTTACATTATTTTTGATTGAGAGGGAGTATAGCAGCACTACGTCCTAAGAACTATTGTAGTCCCCCCTTCTGTACTACAGTACCCCAGTTTATGATTATATAATCATATGTGTCCATTTTAACACTTCTATATATATAAATATATAACAAGATTTCACATAAAAACGTGAAATAACAATCAATGATCAAACCACAGTATGAAAAGGGAAAACAAGACTAAGATCTTTCAACCATAACAAGCGGTCTTCGTCAGAGTCAAAAACCCAACTGTTGGTTTTAGGGTTTTTGACTCTGACGAAGATCGTTTCTTACGGTTGAAAGATCTTAGTCTTGTTTTCCCTTTTCAAATTATAGTTTCGTCATTGATTGTTATTTCACATCTTTATGTGGAATCTTTATATATATATATATATGGAGTATATATATGAAGTATGGGGTTGGTTACTTGCCGTTGCGTCTACAACGTGCTTGGTCTCCCATTCTCTTTTCTCCTGAAGACGGATTACCCGAAAATTTGAGTCTGTAAGTGTGTTTCCCTACTATGTGTGTTGCTCTTTGTTAATCTTGAACTCGTATATATATTTATATATATATTCATTTATTTGCTTATGTTCACTAAAGTTTGTTCAACTCTTGTAAAAAGTAGTTCTTCTTGATGACACTAAGGTTTGAAATCCCATTTCATATTGTGGTTTGATCACTGATTGATATAAATATATATACAAGCAATTTGGTTTGATTAGCCAATCTTTTCAGATGATATATGGTTTTTTTAATATTTTATATCTTTTATAACATTTTTACTTTTACTACACAGTCGGTCTTTTCATTTCCTTTAATGCCAAAATTGTTAAGTAGTCATTAAAAAGTTTCCTACTGAGTTATCATCCAATAGTTTCAAAATCTTCTGCAGTCCGTATCAGAGTTGTGAGATATGTAAACGGTAAAACTTGTAAAAGTGTTTATAAAGCTGTATCATAAATCATCGAAAAAAACATTTCAAGTGTATTCAATGGATTTTAACGTAATGAATCCGTGGAAATCACAAAATCTATTTTTTTTTTGCTTTAACTTAAAGTCAAATGAAAACTTGTAAACACTGACTAATGCACATTAAAGTATAAACAGAAATCAAAATTAATCAAAAATAAATCTGTCAAAGAAATGAACTGTAAACATTTGAACAGTGTTGATTCATTAATAATCGATATAATAACAAATATTAAATATTTTCAAATATAAAAGTGAGTCTTTTACAAAGAGTGTTGTTTAAAAATTTGTGAAAGTCAACATTTTGGAAACAATATTCAAATCTGTTAATAACTCGAGATCGAGTTTGTTTTTAGTTAGTGAAATATTTTTCGAAATTGTTATAAACTTGCGTTTGAGGAGTAATTTTAACTGCCTAATCTTATTATAAAACATTAAATATATTGTTTGTCTATATTATTAGAGAAGACGGTAAAAAGGATATGTATGGATGGGGGAGGGATATAGGGGTGAGAGGGGGAGGGATGTAGGGGTGAGAGGGGGAGTGATATAGGAGTGAGAGGGGGAGTGATATAGGGGTGAGAGGGGGAGTGATATAGGGGTGAGAGGGGGAGTGATATAGGGTGAGAGGGGGAGTGATATAGGGGTGAGAGGAGGAGTGATATAGGGGTGAGAGGGGGAGTGATATAGGGTGAGAGGGGGAGTGATATAGGGGTGAGAGGGGGAGTGATATAGGGGTGAGAGGGGGAGTGATATAGGGGTGAGATTAGGGGGATGGTATTGGGGGAAAAGGAAAACAGGGTGTTACAGGAACTTCTCACTAAAAGTAAAAAGAAATCACCTTTTCTGCTTCTCTGAACGCTTTGTTATCAATTTCATAACTTTGACATTAACTTATAATGTCATATCTTATATTCGACTTGAAAAACTTGGCCCAAGTCAATAAAGAAGAATTTAAATAAGAGGACACAAGAATCAAAAATAGTAGTGAAAATCAAACAATTCTCTGAAAATAACAACTGGACAACGTCGTAGAAAAAATTATAAATAAATTAATAAACTTATTAAAAATAAGAAATTAGAAAGAATTGTTAATACTAAAAAATTTAGTAAACCATAAAATAACTTTTTTTCTGTATTTTTGGTTACTTCGACTAAATTTCATTTATTTAGAAGTAATTTTGTCTCAAGGTTTGTCCTTTAGCTGAACATAACTTTTAAAAACAGAAAATTAATGTTTTTTTATTGTATATTTTTTTTATCATTTATCAATGAACAAGTAAAATTTATATAATATTACCTGTAACAGTCTTGATAGACATTACCTGGGAAAAAAATCACCTTTTCTGCGACTGGGAACACTTTGTCATCAATTCTATAACTTTGATATTAATTTTATATACTTATAAAGTCATATCTTTTATCCAACTTGGAAAACTTGGCCTAAGTTAATATAGAAAAAGTTGAGTGTATACCACTCCAAATGTTTCATTATTTATTTGAGACTAAATACGTGATATAGGTATAATATTTTATTACTGTTTAGGGACTGTACCTTTCCAGTTCCTTCTCTCTGTAGCGGTGCAGCTTTGTATAGAGAAAGAAAGCTGTTTCTTCAGTGACAATCCTCTCGTCGGTGATATAGTTGTAGGTAACCTCAAGTAAACCTGCGCAATCAAATATGAAAATCATCTAAACTAATAACTAGCAAGAGAGAAGACTGTTCTTATACATAACTACCCCTTACACATGGTGTTAGAGTACTAAAAAAAAATGGCTTATATTTAAATGTCACAATTTAATTTCAGTTATAAAAATTTTAAAATGACATTTACAAATATTTGAAAAAAAAAGTAAGCAAAATAATTAAGTACATGTATATTGTTAGTACCACAGAGATTTATTTTTTTATTGTTTAAACCGATCCCCTAGTGGGTGATAACGTCAGCCGTTTACCGGCTATTTGTTCATCGGTGGTTCTACATTGGAAGTCCTACATTTTGCATTTTGAGTAGCGGTCTTGAACGAGTACCTGACATCGCACACGCTTGAAACCGACGGCTTAACTCAGACGTCCAGATTTATTCATCTCCCGTATGAATAAATCGAGGGCTAGGTGGGGTCGAACTCCGGACTACCAGCCCAGAAGCGATTACGTAAACCACTGAACTAACCTGACTATTATCACAGAGTTTTGTAAATTTCTTATTATCATAAAAATGTGTCATACCTTGCGAATAGTCCCTGTATGTGCTCCACCAGTTTCGCACTTCTTTGCATTTTTAAGTGCAACTGATAATAGTCCAAGGATACTAAAGATAAATAGCTTTAAACAAGTAGTGCCAATATATGCTTAAATTTCCTATTATTAATATTATTTTATTTATTACATTTCTTTATTTTATAATTTAAACCTGTTTTGATTTATTGTCATATATCGTTTAGCCTTTTGCCCATTTTTGGAACAAAGCAGTTTATAATATGAACCGTTATTAGGGTCAGATTAGCTCAGTAGTTAACATACTCGACTCTGGGCTGGTAGTCCGGGGTTCGATCCACACCAGGCCCTCGATTTATTCACGCCGGAAGTGAATAATTCTGAGTACGTCGTCCCTCGGAGAGGACGTTAAGCCGTCGGTCCCTAGCCTGTACGATGTCAGGTACTCGTTAAAGATCCCCTACTCGAAATAAACTTGAATTAGGCAAAATTTAGGACTCAAAGCGTATAATTCTTAGGCCTGAGTCTATACGATGTGTCAGCTACTCATCAAAGTTTACTAATTTAATAAACCTATTTTTATTAATAGATGTGATGTAAAATATAGAACTGTTAATGGAGTATCACGTCGGCAAATGGGTCACTCATAACTAAATAACAAATGGACTTCGGTTTCTAAAGGAACAACACTAAACTAAACAAAAAAAAAGCCAATAAATGTAAGCTTTCTTTAGAAAGAAACAAATATATTTTATAATTATTTCTTCCTTATAATTATATCAATAAATAGATACTAATTCTACCTGGTATTTCTAAATACTTTGCTGCAAGATATAACTCAACGATCCAGTGAAGATTGAGGAATTCAGATGTATCAAAACCCTCTTCTTTCATGTTCATCCAATTATAAACAAGGAAGAATGTCTCATGGTATACTTGTTTATCCTGAAAATAAAACTCACGTTAATGAGCCAATCACTTATCTAATAATAACAACATTATTACTGCTAAAAGCATAACTTACTAATAATATAAGTATCCTTTTGTACTGGAACGATTTCCAAAGTAAGAATCCAGGGTACTGTATTTGACACAATTACAAACAATAGACCTAAAGAAGGAGACTTTTTTTTATTTGTTAAACAAATCCCCTAGCGAGTGATAACGTCAGCCGTTTACCGGCTTTTTGTTTGATCGGTGATTCTACAGATTCTAGATTGGGAGTCCTACATTTTGCCTAAAACAAGTGCATTTCGAGTAGGGATCTTTAACGAGTTCCTGACATCGTACAGGCTGGAACCCACGGTTTAACATCGTTCTCCGATGGACGACGTACTCAGATTTCACTTACCACGTGAATAAATCGAGAGCCAGGTGGGGATCGAACCCCGGACTACCAGCCCTGAGGCGAGTACATTAACCACTGAGCTAACCTGGCCCCTAAAATAGGTTATTTGTTTTTCTACTATTTATATCCTTGACATTTTTATTTATTTATCATAAATAAATAAGGGATATAAATAATCAACGAGTAATATCAATTTATTTACTAATGTATTTACGACGGTATGAACGTTCATAATGGGACTTAACTCTTTCAACTAGTAACTTTCTCATCAGAGTTGCCAATCAATTTCTTCCTTCATGTTCATCATCAGGAGAAGAAGATATGAAATAGTCAGCAGAGACTGAAAGTTGTTGGAACACATGATTCAAAAATTGCTGACACCATACAAAATTGAAAACGGGAAAAGTAGGAAAATATACGAAGACATTGATATAGCTTCTCGACCACTGATTTTTACAGTTCAAATATGGGTTTCTTGAGGATTTTTAGTCTAAAGAAATAACACCCCTGTTTATACGCCGACGTTTTTGTTGGCCTTAATAAGTAGTGGAAAGTAATTATGATTAAACCACACTTCTTTTCTATTAAAAAAACAATAGCACAAGCTATGTTTTGTGGTTTTCTTTTACTTTATGTTTTTTGTTTTACTGTTGGTTGATATTCCGTGGATGTTTTTATTTTCACTACTTATATTCTCAATAAATTGTTTTTATTTAGCCTTGAAAATGCCGAACGATTATTGGCGAAACGTCATTGTATAAACAGGAGTTTTTTTTTTTGACTAAAACTCCTCAAGAAGCTCATCTTTGAACTTTGTATAAAAATAGTTTTGAAAAGTGTATACAGCAAAAAAAATCAATACATTATTAATGAAATAAGTAAACAAAAAGTATATATGGATTGATAATAAGGTGCTGGTTACATAATTGACTGGGTAGTCAATAAGACTGTAATTGGAATGCAGCATTCCCATTATCTGTGAAGCTTTTGTCAACGTAGAAACCTGACCACGCCATCCATGCTAATTTCTATGAGCTCTTGTTATGTCATTTTTCTGTGTAATTGATCATAAACAGGTCCTTGTTTCCAACACTTTTATTACTTTAATAGCTTCAGAACTTTGGGGACCTCAAAATATGTGATTCCGTCAAAATTTCAAGATAAAATTTTTACACCATCACACTATACTTGTGTGTGATAGACTTATGGGTGATATTTATGTGATAATCTTATATTATGTTACTTGTAGTAAAAAATATAGTAAATAGAGAACATAACACATAAAAATATAAAATAAAATACACATATAAAATAAAATATATACATATAAAAATATATAAATTCACTTAATAAACAGAAAGAACAGCCCAACTGGACACAATACGAGTTCAAAATCGAAGAAGAGTAACACACAGAGTAAAGAAACACACTTTCAAACTCGAATTTTTGGGCAATCCGTCTTCAGGAGGAAAGAGAAGGGGAGACCAAGCATGTTGCCTATACAAAGTGCTTGGTCTCCATTTCTCTTTCCTCCTGAAGACGAATTGCCCAAAAATTCGAGTTTGAAAGTGTGTTTCTTGACTCTGAGTGTTACTCTTCTTCAATTTTGAACTCGTAAAATAATATAAAAAAAAATACATGGAAAATAATACGTAGTAAATGAATATAAAATCATTCATTACGTTCATTTGAAATAAAAAAATAGTTAATTTTAAAAATAAATTATTGTGTTAATTTTGATATAAATTATTAGATCAAGCATTAGGTTGATATAAAATGTTTTTAAAAGAGAAGGCAGTTTACCAAGGGAAGATGAAGAGGTTTGGACGAATGAGGAAAGTTGAGAGAGGCCAAGACACCTGAATACTTCTTCAACAGTCTCTTGTTGCATTCCAAAACGGTATTATCTATTTCAATACTGCAGTCTGGTACACTAAACAACACTTTCAAAATTAAAAACAGTTAAAAAGTAATTATTAAAGTTGAATATTAAGGCAAATTTAATATATATATTAGTAAAAAGAAATGTGGTTTATAACCATATATATATAAAAAACCTTTCAATATAAAACATTTCTAATAGTACATAATCATATATTATTTATACAATGAAAAATGTTTCAATAGACATACCAGAACCAAGAAAATTGCAATAACATTAATAGAACTTGAAAAGAAAATGGTTTACTTTTAATACTAAATAACATCACTTCCAACGAGCATTCGTAACATCTTAGAACATATATTTATTTTTCTTCCTTAATATTTCGTATAATATATATATATATATGTATTGTATATACAAACTAAAGTTTATCGGGACTCGGTCAGTTCTTCAGGTTCAAATTGAACTCTCAATGCCAACGATTCGGTTTTTATTTAAAACCTTTTTAATAGGCTGAAGTATAAAACTTTGGAACAGACAAACTAAGTATTACATTAGAAATTATTTTACAAAGAAAAAAAATCTGTGAATTTCAACCTTCAACTGTTTAGTTTGAATGAACACGTTCAGTGTCACTTAGTTCAGTGTCACGTGTTCATTTAAATTTGACAGTTGTTGAAATTCACATACTATTTTTCTTTGTAAAAGAATTTGTCATGTAATACTTAGTTTTTCTATTTCAAAATGTATACTTCTGCCTATGAAAAAGGTTTTAAATAAACATCGAAACGTTGGCAATGAGAGTTTAATTTGAATCTGAAGAACTGACCGAGTCCCGATAAATTTTAGCTCTCTTTCTATTCCACGGTCGATACTTTTATCAATATTTTCATATATATTATATTGAAAATGATCGCAGTTTCTGCATTCACGACCTTTTTGTTAACTAACCTCCTGGCTATTTTCCTTATTGTAGTCGGTAAACTATAAATCAGGTACGCCAGTGATATTAACAAGTAAATAGGTCCAATAAAGGGAAGAAATTTAATAAGTCGGTCCCGAGCCTGTACGATGTCAGGTATTCGTTCAAGATCCCTACTCTAAATACACTTGAATTAAGCAAAATTTAGGACTCCCACTATAGAATCAATCTTGATTGCGTGGTATCACAAATCATTGATCGGTCTACGTGTGTCTCCTTGTAAGACTCCCTCTGCAATATAACCTAACATTCGTATAGGAGGCCAGCTTAGCTTAGTGGTTAACGTACTCATCTCTGGGCAAGTAGGTCAGGGGTTCAACACCTAACACCTACTCTGGCCCTTGATTTATTGATGCGGAAGGTAAATAACTCTGAGAACGTCGTCCCTCGGAGAAAGACGTTAAGCCGTCGGTTCTGAAACCTCTACGATGTCAGGTACACTCCGTTAAAGTTTCCTACTCGAAATGCACTTGAGTTAGGTAAAATATAAGACTCCCAATGTAGAATCTGTAGAATCACTGATCAAACAAAAAGCTGGTAAACGGCAGTCGTTTTCACCCGCTAGGAGATCGGTTTAAGCAATAAAAAACACATGGGTATAGTAGTCGTTCTTCTGTACTCACGGCAGTGGTTTGAAGATGGAAGTAAAATGGTGAGAGATCGACTGCAGCAGTTGATTCTTAAACCCATTCTTCACTCTGAAACTAACATCAAAACACGTTTACAATCTATCTAAAACACAACTGCATTGTGTAATTTAGTAAATATATATATATGCGTGTGTGTGTGTGTGTGTGTGTGTGTGTGTGTGTGTGTGTGTGTGTGTAAGTACAAAACAAGATATCACAATAAATACGTGAAATAAAATTGACATCTAAACCACAACAAGAAATCAGAACAGTGACTTCCCACCAAAACAAGTTAGTTAGTAAGAAAGATTTTCTTACTGTAGTTTAGACGTTGATATATATACAAAATAAATAATGTTTTGGCATATTTTAATAAAAAAAAATGAAAAGGAAAACAATGGAAATACATACTCTGATGCTTTTCGCTTTATGTCATCAGAGAGCAAACAAAGTAAGAAATGAGAAGGATATATATATATATATATATATATATATATATATATATATACACTTTAACACATAGAAAAGAACACAGAAAGACACTACAGAACTCACTTCGATATTTCGACATCCGTCGTCATCGGGAAGAAGTGCGAAGTACTCGCGTTGAGAAGCAAACTACTACTGGCCTCCAGAGTAACTCGTGGAACCACCGCAATGCTGCTCCCCAGCGGAGGAGAGGAAAAATAGAAATCCTTCCAATATTTATTTAGAAAACAAGATAAAAAATATATAAAATACGAAATAATAATAATAAAAAATAAATAATAATAATAAAATAATAATAATAATAATAATAATAATAATAATAATAATAATAATAAAATAATAATAAAATAAAAAATAATTAACGGTACAGGTTGAGACCAGGAGGAGAACGAGCCCCAAGGAGGCATATGAATGCCTCTTCGGAAGCTCTAAGGGTGACATGGGGATTAGACTCGGGGATTTGTTTGAGGATTTGTACCCTGAAACAATCATTGAAAGGGAGGTCATGGGAATTAGCATGGATAGCTATGGGTAGGTCTCTGCGCTGACCAACGGACGCCCTGTGATTGTTCATACGCAGGCTCAGCTTGGTTGAAGCCAAGCCAACGTAAAAAGCATCACATCGAGTACACTCCAAACGGTAAACGCAGTTACAGGAAGTGCAAGATGTATCAGAAGGAACAGGATAGGAGTCGTTACTGAGAGGGGAAGTAAAGTAAGGACTGGAGTTAATTAGGGGACAGGTTTGGCAGTTACGGCGTTCACATCGCTTCATCCCTCTGCTAGCACAGGGGCTGTTGGAAATATGGGTAAAAATGGATTTCAGGTTGGAAGGTCTACGGTAGGAGGAAGTAGGGGACTGACTGAAAATAGGAGAAGTAGACGAAGAAGAAGAAAGTATAGGAAAGAACTCCCTAATAACAGCGCCGAGCCTGTGGGAGCCTGGGAAAAAAGTAGAAATGAAGGGAGTAGTAATTCTACGATCCCTTCTAGCTGTAGGGCGGTGAATACTCTCAGCAGGAACGACGGAACTGTTGATTATATTACGAGGGTATCCTCGTTCAATAAATTTTTCTTTTAATAGATTAATTTGTTGGGTTCTACTATTAATGGAATTGCAAATTTTATGGATTCTAATTGATAGGGATCTAGGGATAGCTTTCTTTATATGTGAAGGGTGACAACTGTTATAATGGAGGTATTGCTGAGAGTTAGTGGCTTTTAAATGAACAGAAGTGGAAAATGATCCGTCTTTAAGGGTGACATCAACATCTAAGAAGGAGAGGGAACTGTTGGATATCTGATGGGTGAAGGAAATAGTGGAGGAAAAGTTCTGAAAGGACTCTAGGAAAAGGTCTAGCTCATGCTTACCATGGGGCCAGATTAGAAAAATGTCGTCAATATACCGGGTGTAGAAAAGGGGGAGAAGTTGACGACTGGAAAGGAAAGACTGCTCTAATTTGGACATAAAAAGGTTGGCAAAAGAAGGTGCCATGATAGTGCCCATCGCGGTGCCTCTGGTTTGGATGTACAAACTACCATCAAACCGAAAGACATTACGTGTTAGGACAAAAAGAGCCAGTTTTGTGAGGAAATTAGTAGAAGGGGTGTGAGGAGAAGGTCTGCAGTTTAAGAAGTAACGAAGAGAGTCATATATATATATATACACCTACTGGATCAATATTTCGAACCAAAGTACGTCTTCAGAAGGTGACTAGAAGGGTAGAAAAAGAGGTACATGCGTTCAAGACTATTGACCCAGTAAGTGTTCTCGTTCTTTATGTGTTGCTTTTTCAGTTATTTATCTGTCCGCATTGGACTGTTTGATAATTTTATATATATTAATATATATATATGTTCACGTGTTTATGTGAAATCTTTATATATATATATATATATATATATATATATAGTTAGCGGAGCTGGCGGTGGCCGGCATTGCGGCTCAAAGTCTTTGTTTACGCACAGAGACAGATTATCAAGGCTGGCCTCGAGGAGGGGCTCAGCCAGTCAGTGTGTCACGCTTATATAATAAACATTACCTTTCATTCCTGTGTCATTTACAATTCGAGTTCCTACTCGCTCAAATTAACTTATATATATATTATATAAAGATATCATATAAACACGTGAAATAACAATCAATAATCAAACCACAAAATAAAATTGGGTTTCAATCAGTTGGGTTTTTGACCCTGACGAAGACCGCTTGTTATAGTTGAAAGATCTTAGTCTTATTTTCCCATTTCATATAGTGGTTTGATCATTGCTATATATATATTGTATGTTTTGTTATTGAGGGCTAGGTCAAATACAAGAAAATAAACTCCTTCCTAGGCCAACGTTTCGATGTATTTGTACATCATCTTCAGGGCTAAAAATAGAGTAAGAACTATAATACATTTACCAAAACAATCTACAACTCACCTAGCCCTCAATAACAAAATATACAATAGAATAGAAGAGGTCAAGAACAATTTTTGGAGATTATATATATATATATATATATATATATATATATATATATATATATTGGGTCTCCAACCGTCTCTGATCTAGTGCGCTTGGTTTCCCTCTCTTATCTCTCCTGAATACGGTTCAAACCGAAAATTACTGTAAGTGTGTTCTTCTGATTTCTCTATGTTTCTTTGTTTATATTGACTATATATATATATATTTATATATATATCAATAATAATCAAACAATATGAAATGGGAAAACAAGATTAAGATCTTTCAACCATAACAAGCGGAATTTGTCAGAGTCAAAACCCCAACTGACTGGTTTTTAACTCTGAAGAAACTCTTAACAATCATTGATTGTTATTTCACGTGTTTATGTGAAATCTTGTTTTATATATATACAAGAAACAATCATTAACAACTATTAGTTACTTCCATATCTAGGTTTAATGCAAAAATGTTAGTTTATATCTATTCAGTATGACTAGAATAAAAAGTGGCAATATCCTTCACACCTCCACTGTATTAATTGATTACTTTTCATTTCCAAAATGTGTTACATTATGGTATAATTATTTTAATTTTATTTAGTTTAATTTTATTTGTATTGTTGAATATTTAATATAATTAGATTAATCTATTTTAAGTAATGAAATAATAGAAGAAAATATTATACAACCTTTCCGATAGAACTTTTTTCAAATCTTCATCGTTTCCCAAACTTCCATCTTTTACCTGAAGCAGGCACAATAAATTACATTGAATATTGTTTGTTTGTTGTTTTACTAATATTTTTATGATTTAAGCTAGTAAAAAATATATAAATTAATTTTATTGAATACGTTTTTAATAAAAAAATGGTAAAAATGTATAGGTTTGCTGCATTTTGACTGAAATTATAAAATATTTTGAGACTGTATTAGTGTGAAAATTAAGTTAGTGTTTATTGTGAAACCCACCACTTTAATGGTATTTTGCTTTGGTGGTATCTTTGAACGGTACTCCATAATGGCTTCGGGTTGCAGTGGCCTTTCCCGAAGAGATCCCACACAGGTCATAATTCGGCCCCATATGATACTACCACTCCATAATAACTCATGTTTATAGAACATAGTACTATTTTTTCAGGTAAAAACTCGCTTTTATAAACTATTTTTGCTGCACTTTTTTGAAACAGATATTTCCACGGAATATAAAAATAACAATATAGTATTGTAAGGAGAATTACTTGTCTGTTGCAGATCGGTGTACTATGGGCTCTCCTCAAGTCTTCGTGTTTTTTAATAAACCCTCCCGCTTCACTGTCATACTCCTCCTAAAATAACATACATGAATTACTTGATGATGGGGTAGTAATGGAGTGATGATGCACTTCTAATAGCGTGTAGCAATCAACTCCGACTTTCGGCCTTCACGAGGTTACCCTGTTAACCTGCTATATGCAGGGACAAAAGAAGCACGAGGAGAAGGTGATGAGGGGCTGGGCCTGACCACCTTCGTTTCACAATCCTTCCAACTTCCTAAATCCTCTCCTCTTATCTCAGCCCCAATCCAAGGCGCTATGCGATCCATGCCGAAGGATGGATGATACAGGGTTTACTGTATTACAAATAAAGACTCAAGGGTAACAGGCAACCCCCTTGAGTAAATAGCCTTTACTCCGATATGCGGTGCTCTGCCGGAGAGGGCAAAATACCACCGATAGAGCTTCAGGGATTTTCCCCTGTATGATACAGGCAGCATAGATGGGATACTGGCAGTGTTGGCCGATAGACCTACAAATTTTTTCCTTCAGTTGAGGCCAGACTGCCAATGACTTCCTTTCTGCCGGACTATTGGTTGACCCAGGTCTTGACAGGTTATGGTGACTTTGGGGCCTACCTTGTGAGGTTCCGTCTAGCCGAGAGTTCTGCTTGCCCATGTGGGGAACCAGTTGAATCGGTGGGCCACATATTGGAATGTTGCCCGAGATACGCCGATCTTAGATTTGGCCATGAGATGAACTGTGGCTTGTTTGTTGATAGCCTGTATAATGACAGGGACCTCGATGTTGTGGTGTAGTCTTTAGTCTTGGCTAGTTACCATTAGTGATAAATTAGTTTTAGTCTTTGTCCTCCCCCCCAAAGGGAATATTCCCAGTACCTTGAAGGTTTAACGTAAGTTGTGCTCGTTCTGTATGTTTATTTATATGTCCTCTGTTCTTTAGTTTAAGCAACCGATAAGGGAATAATGAGTGCCTTGTCGGACATTATATTAATTTTAGTCTTTTAGTATTTAGTGATCTTAGTTATAAGTTAGTTTAGTTAAGGGAATATTTTAGTATCTTGAGGCGTAGTGATAAGTTGTGTTGCTCTTGATTGTGTATTTATATGTCTTCGTTATATGTGTTCTTTAGTTAAAGTACAACCGATAAGGGAATTTTGAGTACCTTATCGGTAATCATCTCCGCACGTTACCTGGGCTTTAACTTGTATATTACTCGTGGCCTAGGACCGTTTTGCGGAGTAACTGTCGGAATTCGTGCTTAGCATTGCGTTGCTTGAGGTGCCCTCGGGCACCTCCATGCTTTCAATGGAGGTGGCTAGAGGGTAACTTGTCAACAAGGCGGCCTGGCTTGACAAAGCGGTTATGGCACAAAATGCCGAGGAACGCGAGGATCAAAACAGGCTTCAAGCCCTCTCCGAGGGACGACGTACACAGATGTATTCACCTCCATCGTAAATAAATTGAGGGCCAAGTGGGGATCGAAACCAGGAATTCCAGCCCACAGGCGAGTACGCTAACCATTGAGTTAACCTGGCCTCCTAAATTTAATCATAGATTAGTACTACTTGTTTAAAAGTTGTTTGTATTTGTATGTTAAGGTATTTTTATGCCCAGCATCCTTAAACTATAAGCAGTCTTACTTGAAGATGCACTATATGCACTATATGCAATGGGCGTCTACAAAAATGATGAATTTTTACAGTAATATGTCTCAAATGTAGCCAAATTTATAAAAATACTACTAGTCATAGTAGTATACTGGGATGATAGTGTACGATAGTACTACTATTGCATTTTTTTTTTTTTGGCAATTCTAAGAAATACTGGGCAAATGGGTTGATTCAACCACTGTTGGGAGTTCTGAATTTTGTCACATTGATCAAGGGTGTATAAAAGGGAGTGATATCGCCCTCGAGGGGGTGTTTAGAAGAAATAGGGGAGGGCTCTTACTTGGAGTAGAACATCTGGAATAGTACAAAAAAAAAGAAATATTCCTTTCCTGAAAAAAACAATATTAGTTTATATAAATAAATAAATTATTAAGTCATTTCTTTATTTCTTAATAAAATTTTACTTGGTCCAAAGTATATTTGAACAATGAAAGTCGTACGTAAATTATAGGAATAGTAGGAAAGTTTAATATTCTTAGTTATTTATTTTCTTTAAGACATGTATGTTATAGGTAAGTATGATAAACAAATTACAAGTAAGATATTATCAGGCGTCATACCTCGTCTATCGCTGGTGGTGTCACCCGATCGGTTTCGCAATGGCTGCATCATCAATGGGACTAACCTTACCTTTCGGAATCACGGATATAAATACCTATTTTAACACAATAGTACAAATACATGCCTAAATTTCTTACCTAATAGTTCTTTATTACTGTTTTTTTTTCTTTTACAATTTAAGTCGTCTCTGTACAGTACTCATGCCATCTTTTCATGTTTTTTATTGGTTTGAATATTACGTCTATCTGGTGATTGATTTGTTAAAAAGAAATATTAAATTCATGCATTTCGCCATTACCACAGAGATTAGTATTATTAATATTAGAAATATAATATACCGTCTTACCTCGTACACTGCTGCCGTAGCTCTCGGATCGTTTCGGGTGTCACCCATCTTCAACAAGAAATGATCTAAGGAGTCTTACCTTTCTGATTATATAACCTACCTACTTTCCCAATGCTGCCTAGATTTAGTCAATAAAATAAAAGATATAAATATAAATAAAAACACAAAACTAGTATCATTTGACATTTATCTGTATACGTCAATCCCTAGTTCGGAAGTAATAAACATATTACGGAAACTAGATAAACAATATCATCAGAATAACAATATAAACGAAATAATAAAATTAACAAATACAACTCTAAAACAAACCTATTTTCAATTTAATAATGAATTTTATTTAGCCAAAGATGGGTTAGGAATGGGACATTCAACTTCTGCTATATTATCTGAAATATTTTTACAGGAACTAGAAAAAAACCTATGTCTATAAAATAAAAGAGAAATTCAACGTAATCTATTATATCAGATATGTGGATGACTCCTTCCTAATTGTAATTAATGAAAATTAAGAAAATATAATAAATATAAAAAACTACCTAAACTCAATAAATAATAAAATCAAATTTACAAACGAAATAGAAGTAAACAATAAATAAATTTTATGGATCTAACTATTGAAAAAAACGGTAAAAAAACTTAGTTTTAAAATATATAAGAAACCCACCGCGACTGATATAATCATACATGAAACTTCAATCCATCCTAGGCAACAAAAATTAGCAGCTTTCTGGTGTATGATAGATAGATTACTAGAAATTCCGATGAATCAAACTAACTTTTTAATAACGAGTTAAACATAATAAAAACAATAGCAAATAACAACGAGTATAATGCAAACGTAATAAACAAAATGCTAAAAACCAGAAGAAATAAAATAAATTTTAATAATGAAAGAACTAATAATGATAAATACGCGTGTATAACGTTTATAGATCAAATAAGTCATAAAATCGCGAACTTACTAAAGTAATACAATATAAATATAGTGTTTAAAACATATAATTCAATAAACCAAAGACTAGATAACTCAACGGAAAATAAAACTAATAAATATGAAAAAAAACGGAGTATATAAACTAAAATGTAAAAATTGTAAACATATTTATATATTGGACAAACGGGAGGAACGCTAAAACTAAGGTATAAAGAACACATTAAAGATTATCTAAATAACACAAACAAATCTAATTACGCAAACCACCTAACATAACATGGTCATGAACCGGACAGTTTAGGAAATTCAATGGCCTTAATAAAGACAGGACAGAAAGGACAAAGACTTAACGTAACTGAAGAATTCAGATATTTAAACATAAAGAATCGGGTAATCTAATAAATGAATAAGTAAATCATCAAAGTGATATATTATTTAAACCCTTAAGGAAAATGAAGCGACGACTTGACAATGACGAAAATAATAGAAAAAGAACTAAACTAAAGAATAGTAACTAAAATAAAAATAAAATAGAGTTAAAATAATTAAGTAATAAAATCTAGGCAGCATTGGGATAGTAGGTAGGTTATATAAACAGATAGGTAGGATTCATTAGATCAGTTCTTGTTGAAGATGGGTGACACCCGAAACCCGTCCGAGAGCTACAGCAGCAGTGTACGAGGTAAGACGGTATATTATATTTTTAATTTAAAAAAACTATTAGGTATGAAATTTATTTATTTAGGTAAGCTGCGCGCATGTGTAATCGCGCACTGCTCGTATATGCTATGCGCACAAAAAAAGTCAACATACAGTCGCCAAAACAAAAAAATGCCTAACCATTGAAAAAAATGAAGTAGCATTTTGAAAAGTAAAATACACCATTTTTCTTATGTTATCAACTTAGTAAAATTGTGAAATGCGCTTTATTTATAGTTTATTATTTTTTTAAATTCAACAGGGATACAAAATAAAATCGAGATAAAAAAAAATTGCAAATAAAGTATTTTTAAAAAACTTCCTACAGTCACTTCTGTTTTTTAGACAATACATTTATTAATTTCATTTATCATATTTCAAATTTTTTTCACAATTCACAATTTTTTTGTGAGTAATATATATATAATTAAATGAAACGTTCCAATGGACTTTTAAATAAAAATCAACTAAAAAAGATAGCACACAGATAGACACAGGAATGACTCACTTTTATATTTCGACCATCGTCGTTATCAGAAGGCGAAGAGTCCCGCAGGAAGGCAGAGCGGCGACTCTGCTATCTTTTTTAATTGGTTTAGATATATATATATATATATATATATATATATATATATATATATATATACACTTAAAATAAACAGTGACACATAGACTGAAACATAACAAACGACTCACTTTTCAATATTTCGACCGTAATTTTAATACGGTCAACCCGCAATATTTCGACAGTCAACCCGTCGTCCCTCCGTCAATTCACTTCTTCTCCTGAGGACGACCGCTATTACGGTCGAAATATTGAAAAGTGAGTCTTTTGTTATGTTTCAGTCTATGTGTCACTGTTTATTTTAAGTGTTTTCTGTCCTGCCGGACCGTTTTTCGTTTATCATGGTATATATATATCACTTACTGTGGTCCCTAGTCTCCTCAGAGAGCTTGTGCGTGTGTGCAGATGCATGAAAATTTAGAGGGAACATTGGTACCATTGGGTTAAAATAGGTATTTATAGCTGTGATTCTGGAGGATAGGTTTAGTCCCACTGATGATGGAACCATTGCGAAACTGGTCGCGCGACTTCACCAGCGATAGGCGAGGTATGACGGTTGATATTAATATGTTATTTACTAACCTCTGTGGCACTAACAATATGCGTATATGTACAAGTGGTTCCACTATTCCTAGTTTACAACATCAACTGTCATGAATAGTTAGTAATAAGCAAGTACAGGTGTATTAATAAGACTAAAAATCAAACTCTAAATAAAGTAAACTAACCATCAGATGTAAATGTGTAGGAAAAGCATGGGCCGGACAACACAGATGGAGGCGATTCTATCAAAAGTAACCAGTCTGAATAAACACGCTGCCGAGGGATAATCCTTCATTTCAACTGCAATAAACAAGCACTTGTCTATGACAGCCAGTGCTGCAAACGAAAGTATTTCAAAAGAAAAATGTTTTAAAGCAGCACGCCTGATGAATAAGCTCTGCTACTTAAAGTATATTCAGAAATATTCAAAAAGTCGAATTATAAGAGCTTGAAATGTAGTTACGTTGTACTTTGTGTCTGATGCTCAAATGGCTTCTTCAGTTGTTTTGAAAAACAACTTACCTAAGGACATTAGGTCTTGCATTATAAAGTTATTGTAAAGACTGCAAAAAAACTGGTATAAGTTTGGGCATTAGAAAGTAAAAAAAAAAAACAAACACAATTACATTTGCAGAATAATTCACAAAATATTAAAAGTTAATCAATGAATTAAATTGATTGTTTATAATTTCTGATACAAGGTTATTTACAGTCAAGTTTAGTGTAGGCCATTCCAGGCTTTTTTTTATTTCTTGTTTACAATTCTGAGTTTGATTAAAGTTTTAGATGGCAAACAGATCAATGTAAAAAGAGCCTTAATTTAGTTTTCGCTGTTGTTAGGATGACCCTCATAATTTCGTGGTGAGGGAATGATTTATGTCCTCAAAGTCTTGTTTACGTTATTAATGTTGATTTAATAGCACAACTTAGTTTAAAGTGTAACTCGATCGTTTTGAGTCAGTTGTTGATCCTTTTGATAAACAGAATAGACAAAAGGTGTAGGAGATGGTTGTTGAAGAGAAGAATTTGATGGTAATAGAGATTTGTTTTATCAGTGTTAGCCAATGCTTAGCAAGTATGAAATTGAAGAGAGATTAGGGTGGGTTGTAATCAGCCCAGTCAGTGTTACCATGGAGGGAGGGATTTGTGGGAACCGGGCAAGGATGCCTGTCAACGGGTCTGCTCCAGATAGTGGAGAAGCGTGTGCCCTCTCCCCTAATTGGGTCTCGGCGGACATCTGCCCGAGTTATTATCTCCTGTTGAAGAGATCGTGTTTCTTCAATCGAAACACCCTCCCATCCAACGCGCTCACTCTCCTTTGAATCTTTTCTGCCTATTGTAGTAATTCCTTTGAAATATAATAACCATTAACAAAACAATCCTGACTGGACTCTCTAAGTGCTAGCTTTTGTTTTTTGTTGTTTTTTTTATTATTTAATACCGATCCCCTATCGGGTGATAACGTCAGCTGTTTACCGGCTTTTTGTTTGATCAGTGATTCTACATTGGGAGTCCTAAATTTTGCCTAACTCAAGTGCATTTCAGGTAGGGACCTATAACGAGTACCTGAAATCGTACAGGCTCGACGTCTTAACGTCCTCTCCTAGGGACGACATACTCAGATTGATTCACTTCCTGCGTGAATAAATCGAGGTCCAGGTGGGAATCGAACCCCAGACTACCAGCCCACAGGCGAGTGAGTACTTTAACCACTGAGCTAACCTGGCCCCCTAGCTTTTGTTTACTCAAACTATAGTTCAGAGATGGGCATTACAGCCCATACGAAAATTACACTCCATTTTTCAATATATCTTTATTGTAAATATATGGGTACAAATTTGTTATTTTTGATACAATGTGTATCAATTTAGTATTTCAAATTGGTACAAAGGGCATGTACCCATTTAAAAATATGTTACATATATTTTTTTTCTTTTAGGTACAAAGGTACTTGTCTAAATAATCAGTTGAAGAAATGAAACTATTAAATCCATGATTCAGCTAAAATATCAGTATATTTTAATCATCATATACATATGTTTTTCTAGAATATGTTGATCTTTTGCCACATTTCTTTGTCATTCCTCCTGTAATTAAATATAATATACTCGTATTTCTGTTTCTGTTGTTACTCTGCCTAAGGAAATGTCTTAAATAGAAACAGTCACTCGAATTTTGATTGCCATCTGAAAATTTGAATAACTCTGAATCTTCTTAGCTCCATCCACCAAACAGTAGATATATGTTTCATATATTTATATACGAGTAGTATACATATATAAAATAAATAAAACTAGATAGATAAAGCACACAAAAGATGATACACAAGCAAGTTACATTTTAACATTCGTCATCATCAGGAAAGTAAACTGAGCAACTCTTAACCAAAAGCGATATATAGATAGATAAATGTAATGAAAGCCGTTATATAAGTATCTAAATCACTTAAGGTAGATGAGGTCACGTAAGTACGTACGAGTACGTCACTACCTACTAATAACATCAATGTATATTTAAGCATAATGATTAATTAATAATAGATCAATAAATATATGATTAAACCACAATAAGAAAATGGGAAAACAAGACTAAGATCTTTCAACCGTAACAAGCGGTCTTCGTCAGAGTGAAAAACCCAACTGACTGGGTTAGGTTTTTGACTCTGACGAAGACCGCTTGTTACGGTTGAAAGATCTTTATCTTGTTTTCCCATTTTTTATTGTGGTTTGATAATTGATTGTTATTTTACGTGTTTATGTGAAATCCTTTTATATATATATATACAAAATTGTCACAATAACATATGATATAAATATTCAGGTAACTCACCACAAATGATTGAAGAATCTTCAAAAAAAAAAAAAAAAAAAGGCCTCAGAGCGATTATCTTCATCATTTGTGGTGAGTTACCTGAATATATATATATATATATATATATACATAATTTCAGATAAACACGTGAAATAACAATCAATAATCAAACCACAATATAAAATGGGGGGAAAATCTAAGATCTTTTAACCATAACAAGCGGTCTTCGTCAGAGTCAAAAACCCAACTGAAACACTAGATGCAGAAACATCATGGTGAGGGATTGAGAGGAGTGTTAGGGAAGAGTGGTATTTTAGAAGGGTGTAAAGAGCAGGAAAGGACTAATGTCCAGAGAGGGATGTTTGGGTAAACAAAGGAGTAGAGTAAGAAAATGTAAAAATCTATCCACTTACTGTCAACCCTCTAAAAAGAGGCTATTACCTCATTAAGACTGCGTAAAGTTTGAACAAACCGTTACTAATGTTTATAACATTTGATTTATTAAACTTAATCACAGAGGACTCAATAATATTTCTTAACAACACTCTTCTAGGAGGGTTGACAGCTAGCGGATAGTTTCTCACCTTTCTTACTGTACTCCTTTTTTTCTTTACCGAAGTTTAATTTAGTAATTGTTAGAAGAAAAACTGTAGAATATATGTGATTGAGATAAGAAACTTTGATATATGGAAACAGACGAGTTTGATGAGTTAGTGGCTTTTAGTTACTGTATGAGGGAAGATAGTAACAAGCAAATTTTAAATGTAATAACAGTTACTGAATAAATAAAGTGTTAACAGAGCTTGTTTTTCGTTATTGAAAGCCAAAATGGGCTTGAAGAAAAAAAAAGAAGAGAGGTAACTGTTACAGGCTTGACTGAAACAGATGGTATATTGCGCCTGCGCCGCCGATATTGTCAAATGTGTTTTATATGCAGAGTTTTTGACAAAGTGAAGCCATAATGGTTATTGGAAGGTTTAATAGAGAGAGAGTTAATTTGGACGTAGCAGGTGAGAGCGCCCCTGGGGAAGTCCTCCATGAATACAGGACGCTTACTGCTTCCCCAGGGGCTACTAATACACTGCATTATGTAAGCTTATTTATTTCGTTATGGCCGTCGTACCCTGAATCCGTCGATATCCTACCTACCCTTTCCTATTACCCATATTCTAAGTACTTTTTTTTTTTTTTTAGTTTTTTTTTTCTAATAACGTATAATTGCCAAATTTTCAAACTTTTCATCACCGAATATTTCATTGATTTGAAATTATTTTTTTTTTCGTAAGTTTTCTTCTTTACGAAGCCGGTGTGGACACGTATCTATTTTCAAAACCCTACTGACTATGTGGAAAAGACTTACGAGGAATGGTGCATTTAGTAAACCCTTGATAATATCCCATGTGCGATGAAACATACCGTGAATTAGTTTTGTTTTGTCTCAATTATTAGATACAGATACTAGATAGGTTAGAGTAGATTGCAGTGCCAGTCCCACAATGGAACAAAAATAAACCAAACATTGGCCCTTTGTAAAACGACACAATGAAGATTGATTCTACATAGGGGTCCTAAATTTTGCCTAACTCAAGTAAATTTAAAGTAAAGATCTGACATCGTACCGACTGCTGAACCGACTGCTCAGTTTTATTTACCTCCCGAAAGCCAGAATGAGTATTGAACCCCAGACCTACCAGTTATGAGGCAAGCACGTTGCCACTGTGCTAGACCCTCTGCTAGAGAAAGTTTGCATATGCCTCTGCAGTCGAAGCACTGCAAAGAACCAGTTCGCACTGGCCTATATACCCAGTCAAGTGGGTACTGACGATAATTTTATTGCTAGCAGAGCATGAATAGAATTATCTTAACATTTCTGTTTTTAGGGATATATGATACAATAAAAATACTGTAAATCATAGAACAACATTCAGTTTTCTTCTGACATTGAATGAATTATATAAATCGTCTAGATGTGAGGATAGTTTAAGAAGTAAGATGGTATATTTTTATAACAAAAATTAAAATAAATCAAAATTTCTTATAATTTCAAAAATATGACTGATCAGACTATGTAATGGAAGTTTAATTGAAGAATGTGGATGGGTCATGACCTAAATAGTATATTCTAGGTCTAGCCCAGGGTTGGGGAATCATTCTTGGAGTAAAGGCTATTTTAGCACCGTCCACTTCCCCAAAAGGCCACCACGAATGGATGAGAAAATTCTTATATAATAGTTATATTGTAAAATCATTGAATTTATCATTATATTACTTGATCAGTGCTTTTAAAACTGTTTCGCGTCTTTTAAAAGATTCAGCAGTGACCCCACTGCCGTCGTTTATCACTTTTGTTAACTCAGGAAAATGATTTTCTAAAAGCTTAGACTTTTCAAGTAATGATTAATGAATATTCTTCTTCCTAAATGCCAGATGCCTGAATTTTTTTTTCATTATTACCATAATTGTAATTCTTTATATTTTGAAACATTATTCTCAAAAAACCGCAGAAGGCCACATTTCATGGTTTAAAAGTACACATGCGGCCTTAGGGCCGCAGGTTCCCCACGCCTGGTTTAGATCTTCTAGTAACGTCACAAGAGGCTGATATATCTTATACTCGTATTCTAATTAGAATACATATGCAACTCAGGTGAAAAGCACCATTGACAGTCGGGGTAGAGGTTACCAAGAAAAGATAGCATCTTTTATAAAACTAAATTAAAACTATAACTAAAAGTTTAGCCAACATGATAGAATGTCATGCTAACTAAAAGTAAGCCATATTTACTTAACCTATGGAAAACTATAACCCAAAGAAGAGAAACGATCCTCAAACATGAGATGTTTTGTCAAGGATATTACAGTTGATATTATGAAATTTGATAGAATTTTAAAAACATTTGTCAATCTTGGTTTGGAGTAAGTTCTGAAGTCAATACACTGGTTTCCTTTCGGAGGTTCAACAGTGTCTTGGTTAGTGTACTCGTGTTTATGGCATCAGGACAGCATGATCTATTGGCATATCATGATAATCCACGACGCTGCAGTTCCGTAGAGCCTGGCCTGCACCTACTCGTATTTATATTTATGCTTAAGAGTTAGCCCCTCATTTCTTGAGACATTTCGTTATATAAAAAGGGTGATGTGTGTCACTTTTGAAAAGTTTTATGAAGTTATGTATGGTTCTTGTAAAGTTGTAAGTCTGACTTCCATGAAAAAAGACTTCGTGAGTGACAACTTTGTCATTTCTGAGCCTAAGTCGTCTCTAAGGATAAAGCTCGCCATGGCAGTCGTGGGTGTTTACCATTGGCTATGGGAGTCTCTAAGGATAAAGCTCGCCAAGGCAGTCGTGGGTGTTTACCATTGGCTATGGGCAAAGCGCACCATGCCAGTTGTGGGGGTTTACAAAGTGCATGGACAAAGTGCACCCTACCATCTATGACATCAAGGTTCCTATTTTCCTTTCACGAGGAATTGCTTATTGAAAAAATTGCAATAAAAACAAAAGAAAATACATTATGCAGCTTTTTAAAATAGTAATATCAGCAAGTTTGTGTAGTTATTAAGTGGTTTCTATTGTTAAGTGATTACATAGGACACGGTGAGGGGTGCAAGTTGGGATTATCACGTGTAGGAAGCGATAATGCGGGAAGAGTCTTTGCCCAAGTTGATCAGATATAAGCCACGTGCTGCAGACCCCCACTTGACATTACGCGAGCTTTTCCCTTATCAGTCTCACCTCCACGTCTCCACGTTCTAACAGTGCTAAAGAGTAGCTAAACCCCGGGCAAAGGCTGGCTTAAAGCAGTGGTTGCCCGACTAGTCGCCTGGGGCGCTAAGTGCAAGAGCATGAACAATGTATGTATGTATATTTCATTATGCATTCAACATTATCAAATATACAATATATTATAATAGCCAGGAGTTATAAGAAAAAAATATTATTACTTTACTATAAGTCAAGTATAGTGATCGTGAAAAAATTCGATCTCCAGATTTTGACGGAATTACAAAATAGAGCTTTATGTGAAGAAGAGTTGATGTAATCTTTTTCAAAATTACATTCACCAAAGAGGTGTGTTACACTACATTTTCTATTTTCATTAAAAAAAAACAATGAAATTTTGCCCAAAAATAGAATAGAATATTAAGAATTATAAAAAAAAATTCATGAAATTTCAATACTGCATAGAGCAATAAAGCTATAAAAACTGATTGTTTATCCCAGACTTACGGATCCCTTGTTATACTTGTGGAATTTTTCCTAGAATCCCTTTGCACTACTCTCAAAGCCCCGTGTACCTAAATACCTTTTCTAACTCTGCAGTGACCAGTGAGACTTACTATAATATTTCTTAATTTAATCCTACTGAGTCCCAAAAAAAAAAAAAAATCTGGAGTGGCCTACACTCTACTTTACTATAAGTAACTTAATGTCAAATTTCTTGAGTATATAAAACATAACGTCTCATTTAAACATAACGTAAACATCTAAATGGGATATGATTAAATGGAGAATGAAAACATTAATTTTTTTGGAAACAAAGTTGCGCAAAACATGTAAATAATAAGAATTGTCTAAAAAATCTATTCAATAAAAATTGCTTTTCTTTTCATCTGTCAAAAAACGTATATTCAAATTTACTCTGAGCGAGTGTTACCTTTTTCATGCTGCTGTACTCTGTTATAAGGTTGCTTTGAATGTATATTGAGAAAACAAATTATAGTAATTATCAAGTTTTCCATACTCCATTCAAAGTCAAAATCGGCTATTCAGTAAAATATAAACCTTTTATAGCTGGAAGTTTCTAATTTTTGAAAATAATAAATATCAACTATTAGACTAGAATAGTGAAAAAACTGGATATTCGTTAACAAATATAAATCCTCTTTCTTGAGGAAAGAGTCCATTCCTCACATTTCAATATCATGGTAAGATACTACAATTCACAAAGATGAAGAAACTATAACTGTTATTAAGTTTTGCTCAAGAGTGCAATATATAGATTTATTAAAGCAGTTTATGAGACAAATCCATCATACCATGGAAGACAGAGGAAATTAATTCATGTTCGTTGGCGGTGATTTTTTACATGTAATAATATTATTCCTCTTACATCTCTTATAAGTCAATAATATATTTTCATTTTTCCATTAGAAACATCAATTTTGTCTCAGTGGATTCGCTCAAAAAATTTCTAAGTCAATGTAAACAATGTAAAAAAATACAAAAAATTCGACAAGTATAGCAGGTGATCTCTTAGTCTAGGATAAACAAAGAGTTTTTATATCGTTATTGCTCTTTTCCGTAATTGAAACTTCATGATTTTTTTTTTATGAATTGCTAATTTATTGTTCCATTTTTGGTAAAATTTTCATAATTTTTAAACGAGCCGTTTAGCGTCAAAAAAACATTTTCTGAAAACACAAATCGTACTCTAACGCCCCTTTAGCAAATGTAATTTTAGAAAAAAATATCTCAACTCATTGTCCATATAATGTTCTATTTATAGGCATAGTTTCATTCTTGTCCGTCAAACAGTATGGCTTGCATCGCTCTCACAAGGTTTGAGATTGATTTATAAGTCAAAATTTGTACATTTTATTGAAAAAAAAATATTTCCTGTTGTCTTAAAATTCTGAATATATTTTTCGTTTGTTCCATTTGTAACCTCAAAGATAATGTCAAAATCTCAAAACTCTAGGGTTAGTAGTTTAGGAGAAATAAATGTTTTAAAAAAAACGGTTTTTGGCAAAAAAAGTGACTTTCCCATCATGCATAATTCTTCCCAAACAATAGGGATCTTCGTCTAAATGGGGCCCATTTTTGTGTAAAATATCAACTTGATCCATCAAAGATTCTGGACCGTAGCGTGGTTACAAGCAATGCTAACACACGCACCCACCCACGCACCCACCCACCCACCCACCCACCCACCCACCCACCCACACACACACAGACATTATCGTAAAAACTTCATAAAACGACTTCTGGGACCTCAAAACATGTAATTCCGTCAAAATCTCGAGATCGAATTTTTTCACGATCACTATACTTTACTTATAGTAAAGTAAAAAACTTAACTTCCACTACTGAAACCCGAAATAAACATTTAAACCTACCTGTTGCCAAAACAAGTCAACTTATTTTTCAACAGTTTCTTCTGCAGCCAGACATTTAGAAGATGCTCAATTCTAGTATGTAGTAGAAAGAAGAAGCGCAGATTTGTGTCCTACAAAAACTCTATTGGCTCCATGTTTAGCAACCCAGACCGTACACAACTAATCACTGTAAATTCTATATCAATAAAACTGATTATCTTAAAAAAATATTAAACATTAAAAATAAATAAACAGAACATTTTGGGTTTTCCTAAAATTCAAAAGCATTTTTCTAAACTTTAAGACAATTTAATTAATATGCATAATATTTAAATACTTAATAAGTAAATAAATATGTAATGCTTATTTTATTTTTATTAATATTTCCTTATCTTGTTTTAGTTAGTTTTTAACAATTTAATTTTAAATTAACTTATATGGGTTTAACTCCTATTAACTGCATGCAGTAAACGAATATCATATCTGTTAAATTTAAAATAATTATTTATTTTATATTCTATGGTTGAATATCAGGTATTGGTTTCATTGTTAGTGTTTTCTTCTTTTTTTTTTATATTAATTTGTCATCAGATTTCTTTCTATAGCTTTTGTAAATAGTTTTATACATTTCTACTTGATGTATAAAACTATAGAATAATATAGATTAGTGAAATATAATATTATTCTTTTCGTAATATTTAAGATAGTTACAAAGTAATTACAACAAAAATATACTCTTCGTAAACAAGATAAATAATATAAATAAACCTATTTTATGAAATGAACTTTGTTTTTCTTTCAAAACAATAGTGTTAAAATAATAATATTGAAATTTGGTGATTATTATTAAGTTAAGAATGTACTCAGCATTTAATCATGTTAAAAATACAAGTAATTATATTCATAATATTAACTTTATAATTTTTTTATGTTATGGTAGTAAAGAAGGAAAAATAAGATGGGAAGGACATAAATAAGCATGGATTAGCCGTAAAATTCATTTATAAAATAGGGATTAGACACATGTATGGGTGGTTTAAAGAGTTTTATCAATATTTGCTCTTGATTATTGTGAAAAACATTACTCATCAGTGTTTCCAGTTAATTTTTTCACTTCTCAATTCTTTTATGATTACTATGCTACCAAATAAAATTATATACATATATAGTAGACGGCATCTGACAATTGAAATGTAATTCACACTACCTGCGTTAATTCTTTTTTAATGAATTATTGAGAAATAAGTGTTTAGTATTGTCTTTTTTTTATTAATTTTCTAACAACTTTCTTTCGTAGCATTATTTGTTTCACGTGTCAATATTTGATAATATATAAACTTATATAGTGCACAAGATTAAAATGATATAGATAACAGAAATATGGACATAATATTATATATTTTTTTAATAAGCAAAACATTTTTAAGTAATGCACAATATTGAAACCAAAATTGATTTATAATCTATGAATATTTGAATTAAAAACTAAATAAGAATAAACTACATCTTGTGGTTCTTTTAACCAATAATGTGATTGTTTAATGTGATATTTTCATTTATTAATGACATCATGCTATTCGTGATTGTCATGTTCTAATGTATAAACTGTCAAGTAGAACCCTTTGAGTCTTTATTAGAATCCTTTTAATATCTGTTTAAACATAATCATATTTTAAATTGGTCTTTTTTAGTTGTTAGCATTAAGAAGTTCTCGAAATTTAATCTTATAAATCTGCTTTCAATTAAATATTGAAAGTTAAACCTCATTATCAATATATCAAGCTTCTTAATCAACTTGTTAATATTAATTGGTATAATTCAATCTTTCGCAATTATAATTAAGTTAATTAATTCATTTTACCGGATCAAAGTTTAATTTTATATTACTACTTATACAATTAAAATCGAGTTTAGATTAACTCATTATTAAAGAAGTCAATACATAGGAAACAAAGTAATGACTGTGTTAATTAATATTGACAGCTTAATTAATACTATTAAGTTAATTTACAAAAGAAATATGTGACACAATGTAGAAAAAAAAATGATTATTTAAATGTTAATTTAAAATTGTCTCTTAAGTCTATTCGTAAACTTGCATATATTATAATCCTTCAATATTTTATGTTCTCTATAATTCTACTGCAATATAAGTACTACGTTTTTTTAAATCTCTTAAAACCAAATTCAGTAGTTTAAGTTTGTTAAACGAGGTTTTTGAAATATTTTCTTTGAATGGAAGACAAATGTTTAATGCGGTAGGTGCATTTCAATTAATAATTTTCTTTCTGTACATTTTTACTTTACTATAAGTAAAGTATAGTGATCGTGAAAAAATTTGATCTCGAGATTTTGACGGAATTACATGTTTTGAGGCCCCAAAAGTCGTTTTATGAAGTTTTTTCGATGACGTCTGTGTGTGTGTGGGTGGATGAGTGTGTTAGCATTGCTTGTTACCACGCTAAGGTCCAGAATCTTTGATGGATCAAGTTGATATTTTACAGAAAAATGGGCCCCATAGCGTAGAAGATCTCTATTGTTTGGGAAGAATTATGCATGACGGGAAAGTCACTTTTTTTTGGTCAAAAACCGTTTTTTAGAAAACATTTTTTTCTCTTAAACTGCTAACTCTAGGGTTTTAAAATTTTGGTATTATCTTTAAGGTTACAAACGAAAAATAAATTCAGAATTTTAAACCAACGAAAATATTTTTTTTTTTAATAATATAAAAATTTTTACTTATAATTCAATCTCAAGGCTTGTGAGAGCCATACAAGCCATACCGTTTGGCAGGTCAAAATGAAACTATGCCTAAAGATAGAAAATTATGTGTAGAATGAGTAAAACTAATTTTTTTTTAAAATTACATTCTTCAGATGGCGTTAGAGTACGATTTCTGTTTTCAGAAAAAAAAATTTTGACGCTAAACAGGTCATTAAAAAATCATGAAAATTTGTCCAAAAATTGATCAAAAAATTAGCAATTTATGTAAAAAATTCATGAAATTTCAATGACAGTTTTTATAACGCTATCAAAACTGTTTGTTTATCCTAAACAAAGGGATCACCTGCTATACTTGTATTTTTGATATTTTTTTACAATGTTTACATTGACTTAGAAATTTTTTGAGCAAACCACTGAGATAAAATTGATATTTATAAAAGGTAAACTTTAAATAATTTATTGACTTATACCAGATATAAGAGGAATAAATTTTTACATGTAAAAAATCACCGCCAATAAACATTAATAAATCACCTTTGTCTTCCATAGCATGATGGATTTGTCTCATAAAATGCTGTAATAAATCTGTATATTGCACTCTTGAGCAAAACTTAATATCAGTTATAATTACTTTATCTTTGTGAATTGTAGTACCTTTCCATGTTGTTCAAATGTGACGAATGGACTCTTTCCTCAAGAAAGAGGATTTATGTTTGTTGAGAAATATCCAGTTTCTTCACTATTCTGAGGAAAAAGATAACACTCCCTCAGAAAAAATTAGTATCTATGATTTTTGATAAACAATAGAAATAAACAACACACTATTCCACTTAAAATCTCCTCTTATATATTATATTAATCTTAATAAAACAATTGAACACAGTATTATAAAAAGAACAAGGACTGCTTCATACTAAAATCTCCGAGATATCCTATTCACATTTTGAATCATAAATTAATTTTGAATTTTTTATCAAGAAAAGTATTTTATCTTAACAAGTGACCAAGTGACTTTTCACATTCAGCCAGTTTTTACTCCTTTACTTAATAAATATCAGAGTTTTTAATAAACTAGCACATTACCATGATTCTCTCGGATTATAAATAATAATGATTTAATAAACAGATTTTTTTTAAAGTACTAAGTATAAGCTTTGTCATTTAAGTATTGTAGAAAATCTAAGATAGATTACACGTGAATTAGAAATCATTAAAAATCAAGTATAAAATAAAAGAATAACAAAATTCATACTGATAAATGAAAGCCTTTATATGGAATTGTGTTTCTTCTATGAATATATAAAAAATAATTTAAAACAAGGTTTCCCATAAATAAAATGCGTATCAAATAAGAAATGAGCTAAATTTTCCACCCCTTGAATACGGTGTTAAAGTTGGAAGTGTATAAGAAATTATCTAAATTTTCCACCCCTTGATCGAATCAATGACTTGAAAATTCTGTTATCTTGCTATTTATTATTTTAATTAGTAATATCAGTTTATTTGAATAATGTTGTAATCTTTCTTATTCCTAGTCTTTTTTTAAAAAAAAAAACAAAGTTTGACCTTCAGATCTGTTTCAGTTTTATTATTAACTAGGTAGAATTAGTTCCTGGTGATGCCTAGAAATGAAATCCACATCAAATATCTTAGAATAAAATTTAAACTTTTTAACGAAAACTATTATATTATTTTTAATGTCAGGAGATTTTTTCATGAAGTATATTTATTTTCAATTCCCTTTAAAGAAGAAGTAGTTATCTTTTTCTAGAAGACTATTATTTTTATTTAAAAAAAGAAGGAACTCATAATGAAGCTAAAAAAAAATAAAATAGAATAGAATGATAAAGTAAAATTAATTGTTTATATGTCAATCAGAGGTCAGAATTTATTTTCTATATTTTTTTTTTGTATTTTAATTTCAACTATCCCACATTAAATTTCATCTATTTTGAGATTTAAATTGCAAAATTTGATAAAGTATAAAACAGAAAAAAAGTAGTTTATTCTTCTCTTATATTACAAAGAGATCCATTTATTTATTTTATGGAATATAGTAACGAATTCAGAGAACTGGAATTTTAGCAATTGATTAGATTCAGTTTCGTCAAAGCCACAGTTAAATAAATGTAAATAAGAATTGAACATCATGGCAAAAAGAATTGATAAAGGAAAGTATTATTATATCATATTACATTACATTGAAAAGATTAACATAAGCGTAAAGGACTGAACAAAATTTTTAAACATCTATTCATAACTTTAACCTGGATTTTCACAAAGGAATAGAGCCTGGAGAATATTATTTCAATTTTTTTTTTAAACAATAAACTCCACAACATTGTTGGCACGTTAATGTCAAATTGTTAACCAATATGTTACAATATTTAACCTATATTAGTATATTTAACCTTCCCTAAACAGTCATACTTATTTTTTCTAAATATATTGAAACCCCTTTTCAAGACATTTTACAAATCAAACTTTGTCATACAGATTTAAAAATGGGAACACTATCATCCAACTTGGTTTGGTTTCTATGTACAAACAAACATACATTCACAAATGTTATATAGATATGTTCAATCCAGGTAGGAGTAGATAAAACTAATAATTCCATAAGAAACTAAATTTTTTTTTTGAACATTTACTTAAGTTTTACTATTTTTTTGTTTTATGTAGCCTCTTTCTAGATAGACAATTCCGTAAATTTGTTACCAGGTACCTATAAAAAAAAACACGGCGTTGTTTGGAGTCTATTTAAAAAACTAATAAGTAAACAATAACCGGTAGTATAATAAAAAAATACTAGAAAAAAAATTTGTAATATCGACAGTGTAGAAGTTCACTGATGAGACCAGGATAGGCCAGTGGTTTGAGTGTTCACTTCTGTTCTGGTTGATTTAAGTTGAATTCTTACTCTCCCCCCCCCCCCACGATTTTTTCACAGACGAAATGAAAGAATATGAGCATGTCGTTCTCGGAGAGGATGTAAGCCATCAGTACCGAGCTTGTATGATATCAGCTATTTATTAAAGATCCCTACTCTAAAGACCCTTGAGTTAGGCAAAATTAAGGATTTCTCAATATAGAAACGTGAGTAGATGTAATAATGTTTCCTTGATGAATCAGAGTCAAAGTTTAGCTTTGAACAGGCCCTCATTCTTACCCTGACAAAAAAAATAAAATAAAGTTCACTGATTAGCAGCATATAGTATAGGACCTTGGGTCTATCCTTACTTAAATGAGAAAACAAAAACTTTAAAGTTTTGACATTTTTTTTTCTTTGATATTGTCTTAACTTAGATGAAGTCACAAATAATAATGTTTTGAATGAAATGTATCGGTCATTAATTTCTAATTTGTTTTAAAATATTGAATCATATTTTCTTAACAATATTTATGTTCCTTATAACTTTTAGAGTTATAGATAAGGTCAAAAAAGTCCTGCAGTTAGTAAAATGTTTTACCAGGGAATACTACCGATTAGGTTCTAATTCAGTAAATCCCTATTTCAGTGACTAAAAGCTACGGGAGCTAAAGGAGTTGGAGTTAGAAAGCTGTTTTTAAAATTTCACATCAATTCAGTGTTTGATTAAATTTAAATCTTGTGTAGAAGACACTAGATTTAAATTTTTAAATTTAGTTTTAAATGCAAAAACATTTTTCAAATAATTGTACGATTGGAACGATTGACGAATGATTCTATACTTTCTGGAATACTAGATGATAAAATATTTTCTCCAAAAAATAAAATAGCAATAACAGCTTGTAGATTTACTCCTCCAAAACTTTTAATAATATCTACTTTCATAAATCACACCGTTTGACGGAGCATATAACGACTTCCATTTGTAGGAACTGCTTGTGAACCCAGATTGTATTTTCTAGTAATTCATAAAAACCATTCAGACTCTTTATAATTAAAATCCTTTATTCAAACGAATTCATTCAAATGATTCACTTCTAAAATTTTAATATCTACTTTATTCTTTTAATACGCAAAATAGTTTGAAGTTAGTATAAATATAGAGTAAATACAGATAACATATAAACAACCCGTTATATTCAACCAATTATGGCTGACATCTAGTGGTGTGTATAAAAACCATCTGATTTCTCATGTAGACTTATAGATGTCGGGCCAAGCTTCAATTACAACCAATTCCCAGGTAAACTAGTAAATAATAATTAAAATTCAAAGCTAGATTATTAAACATATTTTTTTTACTTTTACTTCACTGTAAGTAAATAATGGTAATCATAATAAAATAAATTTGAGATTTTGATGAATTTGCACTTCTTTAAGTCTCTGAATGGAATATTTTTTTGAATTTATCTATCTGTGAAGAATAAAAAAAAATTGTCAACACGCTACACAGGTCACTTCGTTTGATGGATAATTTTTAGAACATATCAAAAAATAGCCCTTTTAGAGTAGCAGTATTGCCTCATGGAAAGCCACTTTATAACCCAAATTATATTTCTACACACTTTTCTTTTTCTCCTGAACTTCTAATTCTAGTTGGTTAAATTTTGCGGTCATTAAGGAACTGACAAAAGTTTCAGAATTTTTCAAAAAAAAAAAAATAAATAAATAAATAGGTCAGTTGTGTAGAAAAATATAAAATATTTTGATTTATGAACGAATCAGAAAGTTTGTGTACATAACACTGGTAATACCGTTCTATCGATCATATGAAATAATAGACAACACAATTTCTTTTTCTAGACAATACTGCTAGAATAAAAAGGATTCAATAATAAGGCCAACTCGATTTTCCTTTTTTAACAATAGCACCCTCTTTGAGGAAGGACTGTGTTCATCAATATCGCAGGGATGAACACTCCTCATTACTTTACAATACATAAAATATATGAAGTATGATTCAATTTAATGCCAATAATTTTACGGATGTAAATTAATTATTAATTTTTAACTGATATTTAAAAATTAATAATAAAAGCAGTAAAAAAAATCTGGAGTGACATACACTCAACTTTACTATAAGTAAATATAATAATGCATTTCCTGAAAACCAATTAAGTTTTGGTTTAATTTTAATGCTTCTAACGTGTTCACGTAATATCAAACTCTCAGATAAATTATTATCAAATTCACTGAAAACCAATATGACGATTTCTTTTGTTTTAGTTTGACTACATCTATTTCATTAGTTATAACAAATTTGAAATAATCCATCTAGAATAGTACTGTTATTATTAAATTGAGTATTTTAGTCTATTATCTAGTACTTGACTTTTCTAATTTAGTCTTTCATCTAAAGAAACTCCAAAGTATTCTCGTCCCTCTGAGAGAACTAGTTTAGTGTTTTGTAATAATGAGGTTTTTAATACTAATACTTAAATACTTTCATATTTAATGAAACCCATTTCTTTCTTCCAAAGAAAAGAAGAAGCTTACCATATCTTCCAAAGAGGATAAAGCTGGATTTGTATCCAGTTTTCTCTGCTGTAACCATCTTTCAACAATTTATAGTTATTAGCAGTACTATGAAGAATTTCAAGTTCATATAGTAACAAGGTCATATGCATATCGTAACTTTCATTATTTCTGAGTACCCAGAAAGTTATATACAAATAATCATCACAATAAGGGCAGCAGTACAACTTCCTTATGTAGGCCCTAGTTCCTACAATTTCAGTTGTGCTAGATACTATACCTACAAAAGATATTGTTGCATTATATTATTGTAATATATTCTATAGTTGTTGATTTAAAGCCTCTATATTTTAGTTCTGATTCACTTCTTTTTAAAGTATGATATCTAAAGATCCTTCAATGTCTAAAAAGCAGACCAGAGTGAATAATATGATACTGGGGAAACTTTATATTTTGCTAACCAAAAGTTTTTTGAACTGACTCTGTTAATTTGCCATTCTGTTATGTAAGTTTTTCCTTTTGAAGATAGTAATTTCCCAAAAAAAACATCTAACTTTGCTTATATAAAACATAAATAGTTGTCATATTTTGTGTAATATCTCTACCAAGGTCTGTTTTTGGTAAAATATAAATTTGATAAATCAAACAGTATGACCTGAAGGGTTTTTACAAACTTTAAAGATACTAATCGACTACATACACAAACATCAAAAACAAAAAAAGTAAAAAAAGGACTTTAGAACCTCAAACAATGTAAATCCGTCATAATATAAAATTATTGACTAAAAATATTGTGATTAAATATTTTCCTTTCACTATGCTTTATAGTCAGTAAAATAGTATATGAATCGTTTCCGTCTGATTTTATAGTTCTATAAATGACATTTTCTACAATTAATTTAAACACTAAAATATCTTCCATTTCTTTTATTACCGTTCAAAGAACAATTCCATTTGATATTCTGATATAACAATTGTCAGTCAATATAAACAAATGCAACAGGCACTCTAGGCCATTCATTACTCCAAGTTGAGTTTACAGTTTTTCGAATAATTTATAATAATAATAATTTTTAAGATAATATTTATTGGTATTTCCCATAAAACAAATTAACTGATTTTTTATCTGAAAATTAATTATTGCTGTTTCTTCTTTCGAAAAAAATTCATTCTTTTGTATTTAACTGTTTAGGATAAAAATAGTTTTTCTGGAATAATAATATGTACTATAACTCCCTCTTTATGTGACTGGTAATGTATAATTTCAACATAAAAGTGCTGAGCTCATGCCTGCAAAGATTCTATTTTGGGTATAATTTCATTATAATCTATGAAGCGTTGTGATCTTTAGTGTCTACAAGTACCCTAAATCAATCATAGGTTAAAATATTTTTATTTTAACTCATAAAATACTTTTCTTGTTGTTTTAAAAAATCTAAGTTTTTCCTTTTTTGTTATTACATGAGATAATTTCATAATATTTCCAAAGCCCCATCACTCTAGAGCAGGGGTTCTCAGTCTTGCTTGGCCCATTCACCTCTCTCACCATTTCTCACAATTCAATTCCCCCCACCACCTCTTCATTGATTATTTTTATAATAGAATTTTACAAATTAAAAGCTAATTACAATCACTGATGGATATATAAAATATTAATTCAATAAATTTTTGTGATTTATAATTAAGAGGTTAAAAACTGTAATAACTTTCCTCACTCTGTAAACTACTGGTGTCCACAGTAAGTTTATGTGTTAGTAAGTAATGCTGGTGTCCCCCCTTAATTCTCAAAATTCACTCCCTGGGAATGAATTTCACCCCCATTGAGAGAACCCCTGCTCTAGAGCCAAAAGTTGGGGGGGGGGGGGGGGGGGGTGAGGAAGATGTATCAAATACAAAAATTCTCAAAGAAATGCTTATCCATGATGCAATATTCGTCATAAACAATAATGTACATTTACACTGAAGGGTCCTATACCAATATGTGGTGAAATGAATTATCAACATGATCCATCAAATAGTCTCTCAGATATTTACAAGCACTAATTACTCTTTGTTTTAGCATTGTAATAATCTATTCTGAACTTGCTGGATTAATACATCTATGTACTTCCCTAATTCAATGGATACCAAGGATATGAAAACTTCTTTTTATATCCAATAAGTACGCAATAACTTTTTTAAAACTTATAGATTTTTCCATCAGGTTAATAAAAATTTGTAAAACTGATTCTGCTGTTTCGTCCTGGTAAACAAATACTTACATTATTTTAATGTAATATTGTTCTTTTAAAATTGTAAGCTCATGAAATATTCCTAGGTATAGCAATATTTAAAATAAAATTTTAAGTTTAAAGAATCACTGAGAAATGGCTTATAAATAGTAGCTGTATAGTCACAAAGAATAAAAAAGTACTTTTTCCATGATACATTGTTACTCAAAAATTATGACAAATCCGTTGATACAAATTTATATTTAGTTTTGATGTAAATGTTAGAGTGTTGTAATTTATTACTTTACTATAAATAAAGTATATTTTATAACGGTTATTAGTTAATGTAATTGTGAATTAAGTAAGTTTATGTTTTTTCCTTGATAATGGTCTATGTAGACCGAAACGTCGGATCTTTCGTAAATATCAAAATTAAATCATTTGGTGAACTGGTGTACATGTACCAATGAAATAGAAGACTCTTATAAGACAATTAGAGAAGGTATATAGGAGACATACAAAGTTAGAAATAAGCGAGGCATTTAATGAAATGTGTTTAAAAGGTCTGCTCCTAAAGTATACTAATATTCGTACTCATGACCCAGCAGTCCACCATGGAAATTTCACCTCAGAATATAGAAGAAGTCTTCTGAAATATGAACTAAAGAAACAGGTAACAGGTACTTCACTATGCAAACAACAAATCTCTGATATTAAAAAAGAGTTAGAAACTTAGAATGATAACCCAGAACTGAAAAAAGAACTATTTAGACAATCAATGAGTTAAGAGATCGAGAACACAGAGTTACTGCTAGTAGAACATCAAGAAAGTTGCATAAATTGTATGGAAGTAGAATGTGCTTACAACAAGGAACTGATACATATTTGAATTTATCTAAATATAAACTTACGGAAATTGAGCATGAATTCTCACTCAGTACAAGGTACCATTTTAAGAACAAGTTTAATATAATAAGGAAGAAGACTAAGCTTGAAGTCCTGTATAATTCGTTACTTGAGTTGCATGAACAAAAATTCATCACGATTAAATCTGAATTTAAAAGTTAGAATCTGAAGAAACTAAACTCAGAGGTTATCATAACAACATATTATTCACTAAGAAAACAAAAGAAGCTGCTAAAAGTCTTCGAAACAACAATGATATAGTTATAAGGACAGACATGGCGAATACATTTGTCATCTTAGACAAATCTGAATATAAACAAAGTTAGACTTTATATTATAAGACAGCTCTAAGTTCAAAAAGATTTCAAAAACCCAACCAATAAATTGAAAGTTGAGATTAATAAGCTAATTAAAGAAGCAAATAAAGGAAAGAAGGAGAAAATTCTGAAGCCCACCATCGGTGAATTTAGTCCGGGATGCATATATGGAAGTGTCAAAACACACAAACCAGGTAACCCCTTACGAAACATTTCTAAAGTTAATACAACCACCTATAGTACTGCCAAAGCATAAATAAAATTATTACTCCTTACCTACCAGTTAAGTATACTTGAATCGACGGATGAATTTTTAGAAATACCAAGAGCCACTTAACCTAAAGGAACCATGGCCTCTCTAGATGTTGAATCTCTTTTTACCAACGTTTCGGTACAAAAAACTATCGAAATCATTTGTGACTTAGCGTATTAACACCCAACTCTAACCCCTTCACCTTTTGCATGAGTTATTATGGAAGATCTACTTCGAAGCTGTACTACCAAAAATCCTTTTACACACATTGATGGGAGTTTATATTATCAAATAGGTGGAGTTGCTGTGGGTTCTCTCCTGGGAGTGACTTTTGCAAATTTTTACATGTATCATGTAGAGAACAGTGTTCTGGCACAAGTCCCATGTATACTGCCGTTAAGTTGACGACTGCTTCTTAGTGGTGAATAATGAACAAGAGATTGAGTGTTTGAAAAAAGTTCTGGAAGCGGCATCAGTATTAAAATTCACTAAAGAATTCAGTGACAACAATAAAATCCACTTTCTGGATGTAAACATCAACCAGAATAATAGAAAATATGAAACATCAATTTATGCTAAACCAACAAATGCAGTTGTTTACTTAAATGCAGAAAGTGAGTGCCCTGAAAGATATAAAGACGGAACAATTAAGGCACTTATACATAGAGCATTCAAGACGTCATCTGATTAGCTTCTCTTCCACAAAGCAGTAGAAGGAATAAAACAAGTATTAGTTAACAATGGTTACCGTAACCAACACTTCAACAATACTTTAAAGAAATATATTAAGAATGTAACTTCAAGTAATCACCAAGAGTAATCAGCTGGTTGAAGAAGGAAGAACTCTGTATTATAAGAACCAATTCTCTAACGAATATAAGAAAGATGAAAGAATTTTGAAGGCAGTAATTAAAAGAAACACGTGTTAACTTAGCAGACAAACTAAATATTAGCATTTACTATAGCAGTTATAGCAGAGCAAATTTCCTAATTAAGAACAATTCACAAAAAAAAACACAACTACAGAAAACCAATGTAGTGTAAAGATAAAACTGCATCATATGAGACTGTGAGCTTCTTAAATCAAGCTATATTGGTTCTACGACTACAAAACTTTCAGTTAGACTAACAATGCACTTTGTAGCCGGAGCACCGAAAGAACATACAATGAATGTCCACAAAATTAAGCTAAATAAGAAAACACTAGAAGACAATATTGAAATATTATATCAAGAAAATGACCATAGGATTGAAATGACATATTGAATCGTTGAGTATAAAAGAGAAGAAGCCAAACCTTAATGATTTGGCCATTTGTTTTTCTAGAATTTTAAAGTTACATACGTTATAAGAACTAGATAGTGTAAATAATGTTGTGTAAGTTTGTTGTAGTATAATTTGAAGTGGCTTAAGGTAAACCTGATGAAAACAAACCTGTTGATACAGAATTATGTACAGTTTTGATGTAAATTTTAGTGTTTTAATTTATTTTAATTATGGTTATTAGTTAATATAATTGTGAATTAAGTTAGTTTATGTTTTTTCCTCGATAATGGCCTATGTAGACCGAAACGTCGGATCTTTCGTAAATATCAAAATTAAATCATTTGGTGAACTGGTGTACATGTACCAATGAAATAGAACACTCTTGTAAGACAATTAGAGAAGGTATGTAGGAGACATACAAAGTTAGAAATAAACAAGGCATTTAACGAAATATATATATACATATATTGATAAAAGTATAGACTGTGAAATAGAAACAAATTACAGTTTTTCAGGTTCAAGTTAAACTCTCATTGCCAACGTTTCGGTTTTTATTTAAAACCTTTTTCATAGGCAGAAGTATACAATTTTTAAACAGAAAAAACTAAGTATTACATTAACGATTATTATACAAAGAAAAATAACCTGCAGATTTTTCTTTGTATAATAATCTTTAGTGTAATATTAATTTTTTTCTGTTTCAAAATTGTAAACTTCTGCCTATGAAAAAGGTTTTAAATAAAAACCGAAACGTTGGCAATGAGAGTTTAATTTGAACCTGAAAAACTTTAATTTTGTTTCTATTTCACGGTCGACACTTTTGTCAGTAGTTATATACATATATATATGTAGTTTTAAATATTTCATGATTATTACATATAATATTAACTGTTTAAAATGTCTTCATTTTTTTGTATTAAAGCCAAATTAAAACGAATATTCTGTTCAACATGATTCTAGGAAGTAGTTTCTACGTTAACGTAAACAAATCAAACAAGTACAGCAGATAAATATTAATCTAAGTTATCAGCTTTTATAGCTTCTTCATTGCCTTTTATTGTAATTGAAATTCATTGGCTATTTTCTATATATTACTACTATTAGTTTGCATTTTTTGCTCTGCACATTAGTCCAGAGGAAGATCCTATATTATGAAAAATAATTGACTTCGAAATTATTTCAAAGAATCAAATTGAACAGATCTCTTGTTTTAAAAAGGAATACAAGAAATTTTAAGAAAAAATGTTTTAATACGATGTAAGAATATACATATAATTAAAGACTTTGATCTCCCAGAGATTAATTTTTGGAGGTTTTTTGGCTATGCCTATCTAGTTGGACGGTTGTGTGCAATGATTGATAGTTCATACTTCTATTTCACCAAATAGCTCTTGATATGAATATTGCACTATAAATTATAACTATTAATTTTATATTTATTACATGAGAAGTTCTTGGTAAATAAACACTTCATAAGTCTAGACATAAAGAAAAGAAGGAGAAATCAACAGACCTAGTTCAAAAAAACTTTGATTAAGAAAATAGAGAATTTCCTAAGTCTTATAGGATTCACTGTGGTCTACTTTTGGGATATTGAAGGAACATTAAATATCATACTTTAAGGACTAGTGAATGAAGAAAACTAAAATATAGAGGTTTCAATTGATGATATAGAACTAAATTAAAGAATGGATCAAACAATCTAAGGTAAGAATGAATAGTGTAAATATAGCGTTTAGCATAACCGAAATTATGGCACCAAGTACTGGATAACCTGAGTAGGGTATACTATAAGCAAGGTCATGCAAATGACTTGTGATTATAATAAGTTCAATACTTGATTGGGTTGATTTGCAGCTTAGCTTATGCAACATGCAGTTTAAATTGGTAAAAAATGGGCAAAGGAGAAAAGCCTTAACATAAATACATCCAAAGACCTCCAAAATTCCTTTTTCTAGGAGAAGGAAAGTAGTTGTCAATGACCTGTTTGTTATAAAAGCTATGGAATGTAATGCTATTTCATGGGGGCCAGGTTAGCTCAGTGGTTAACGTCCTCGCCTCTGGGCTAGTAGGTCCAGCATTCGATCCCCACCTCGCCTTCGATTTATTCACGCGGGAGGTGAATTAATCTGAGTACGTCGTCGCTTGAAGAGGACGTTAAGCCGTCGGTCCCGAGCCTGTACGATGTCAGGTACTCGTTAAAGATTCCTACGTAAAATGCACTTGAGTTAGGCAAAATTTAGAACTCCCAATGTAGAATCACCGACCAAACAAAAAGCCGGTAAACGGCTGACGTTATCACTCACTAGGGGATCGGTTTAAACAATAAAAAAAAATGCTACTTAATGTAAAATAAAAAAGCGTTTTAGTTATTCAAACCCATATATCTTCCAAATAGGCGACGTCCACATAACACTAATTCAAAGATTAGTACAAAACTGACAGTACTGTTATGAAACAGTTATTCTCTGTCATGAGGTTCATATGTAAAATTAACACACATAAACGTGTAGAATGTGAATTTGTATGTCTATAAGTATTTTTGTGCATATTTATATGTATATGTATGTGTAGGGGGTACGTGTGCTTGTGCGTATATGTATATTTATGTCACTTTGGATATGTATATGAGTAAATGTATTTGTATGCGTTATTGTTTATGCATACGTTATGAGATGAGTGTATTTGTATTTGAATGTGTATGTGTTAAAAGTAGTTGGTATATAATATTTAAGACAGTATACATGACAAAATTCAAAATATATATATATTAGGGGCATTTTCAACCCCCCCCCCCCCCCCCCCAAAAAAACAATAAAAGATGCACAGTTTGGGAGTCAGCTATAGAAATAAGAATATTGCTTCAATGCGACACTTCTTAAATTCTATTTTAACCCGTCACCATGCATGATACTTAAAACAGTACACTTGAAACACATATATTGTTAATATTAGTCAAGTCATGTTTGATACTCGTTTTATCAAACCAACATTTGTAGTTCTTGAGAAAAGACATATGACGTGCACAATATAAAATTACTGTGAGATACCTTCAAAACAGGTTTATACATCAACAGTATATGACCTCTATGAGAATACTGGTAAATACTACATATATTTTGTACCATTCATCATTAGCAATTACTTTTGTTTTCACAATATCAGACATGTGGCAGAATACACTTGAAATAACCATAAATATTTTATACGAGACATCATTATACACATCTTATATCATCATATGGTCCCTCGGATAGGACTTGAAGCCGTCAGTCCCGAACCTGTACGATGTCAGGTACTCGTTCAAGATCCCTACTCGAAATACACTTGAGTTAGGCAAACTTTAGGACATCCAATGTAGAATCACTGATCAAACAAAAAAAAAAGACCGTAAAGGGCTAACGTTTTTAACTCGCTAGGGGATCGGTTTAAACAATAAAAAAAAATACCACCATAAGTATGACTGAAAGATTAAATAACTATATGTAATATATGTAAGACATTTTGTCTACACCTTTCATATATCCACTACAAATGCTATTGAAGTCATTCCCATTGTAACAGGACACCTCAAGGGGTAAAAGAAATATTACAATGTTCATTTAATACAAGATACATAAATTCTTTTCTACACCATCTCAATGTATGATAGTTCAGTATGAGCAGAGCAGGTGAATTAGTTTTATTCCCTTAAATATGAGACATCTTCAAAACACATTTTATTCCTCTAACGTGAAGAACATATGACTGAGTAAACCTGAAAAAAAAAACAACTCCATTTGTTTAGTATAGCATATGTTTAATACACTATATATCCCCACACAATATAAATGATGCTTAAACAGTCGTACCTTTACTTTACTTTTTATACCTCCATAATTTTGTGATCCTTGATTAAGTACACGTTTATTAACTATATAAATATAATGAGTCATAAATAGACTACACATTGAAGTAGTCTTATATTCCAACGTTTTTGTAAAAAAAAAAAGGTCGTTGAAACCTACTTTCTCATTATTTTGATTATTTTTTTAACAAACAATTTGTTCTTCCTCCATGTTCGACATTTGACTGGGTAAAACTGAAAAAAAAGCAATATGGTTAGCATACCACATGTTTAATACGCTTCATACTTGATATTTCAGACAGTTCATCTCTTGTTTATTTAATATACGTTATATACCTAAATCATTTATGTGAATATATGGTGTGTTAACTGTATGAAAATAATATGCGAATCTTTAATATATATTTTATTCCTCCACCTGTTTTGATTTCTTCCCATAAACCATTCAGCCTTTCGACCATTATATGGAACAAGCAGAGCAGGTTGATGTTTTTTACGTGGCGCCCTTTAGCCACGCCGTGATACTCAACAATATTCGCAAATCAAATTTGCGATCTTGCATTCCACGGCGCGCCCAAGGTTGAGCCTTGGTGCTGCATACAAGGCGCAAACTTCCAACACATGTTGAACGGTTTCAGGACCCTCCGCACAGGAACAGGTGGGATCATCCAGTTTATTTAAACGGTATAAATAACTCTTAAAGTCCCCGTGACCTGTAAGAATCTGCACCATCCAGTAATCAATGTCTATCTTTCGAGTTCTAAGTCTTGAACTCACTGTAGGGAAGAAACGTAAGGTCTTCCTCCACCATGAATGACATTTGTCTGTAAAAACAAAAAAAGACCATACGTTTATCATGACCTATGTTTAATGCTCGATATCACCACACCATCCATATGGCATCCAAGATAGTACATGTTTTGTATATTTCATATATGTTATATACATCCATCCCTTTCCAACACTTGAGTAAGTACACCTCCATTAACCATATAAAAGTAATATGAGACACCTTTAATACATAATCTGTTCCTCTATCATGTATTACATCAAATGACAAGGTAAACCTGAAAAAAACTTCTTTAGCATAATACATATTAAACACTTTATATCCCCACACCAAATAAGCAATACTTAAGACATTCAACGTCTTGTAGCATTATTATACTTTATATCACATCATATTTTGTGGCACATGATTAATATAAATACAAATGTATAAATATAAGATGAGATAACTTTATAATACTTCTTTTACATCCACTGTGTGACCACTCCACAGGATATGCTGAAAAAACAATATATTTAATATATCGCATATTTAATACATTTTATATTTCCACCCCGTATATGTTATACTAAAGAGAGTATAAGTCTTGAATCTTTCAATCTAGATATAAATTTCCATAATTTTTTAATTCATGAGTAACAATATAAGCATGAACTATATACATTTAATACGAAACATAATTCAAAACATTGTCACGTTCCAGTGTGACAATTGACTGGAAAAACCTAAAAAAAAAAATTATGTTTAACTTAACACCTCGTTACCATCACAAATTTAAAATTCTACACTCAAATCACAAATATGATATTAGAGGTTAATTATTGAATCTACATATACGGTGTATATTTATATCATTTTGTGATATACATAAGTAAGTGAATTAGCATCAACTAGATGTAAGATATACTTGAATAAGTGTATCTGCATTAACCAGATGCAAGATATACTTGAATAAGTGTATTTGTATTAACTAGATCCAAGATATACTTGAATAAGTGTATTTGCATTAACTGCATAAATATAATATGAGACAACTTTTATTCGCATCATGTTCATCCCACAAGAGCCACCCTTGATTGAAAAAAAACCTGAAAACAGTATATATTTAACATAGGCCATGTTTAATACAATTTACACTATCAAATCGTCTATGTGATATTAAAGAGAGTATAAGTTTTGAATTGACATATACGTTATATATACCATCATTTTCTGATACTTGCATAAGTACATATCCATTAACTGCATAAAAATAATGCACAATTTCAAACTCATTTTCTTTCTCCAGTAGGTTTGACACTTGACTCGGTAAACCTGAAAAAAAGTTATATCTTTCACATTGCACATACATAATATTTTTAAACCCCACATGATATAAGTGATGTTAAAGGGAGTATAAGTTTTGAATTGACATATACGTTATATATTCCATCATTTTATGATACTTGCATAAGTACATATCTATTAATTGCATAAAAATAAAGCACAATTACATGAACATTTTCTTTCTCCAGTAGATTTGACCCTTGACTGGGTAAACCTGAAAGAAAGACATATCTTTGACATAGCACATGCTTAATAAACTTTACACCCCAAATAATATAGGTGATTTTAAGAGATAATAGGTTTTGAATTGACATATACATTATATATTCCATCATTTTCTGATAGATATGTATGAACATATCCATTAACTGCATACCAAAATGCACAATTTCATGCACATTTATTTTCTCCAGTAGATTTGACACTTGACTCGGTAAACCTGAAAACAGATAATCTTTGACATAGCACATCCTTAATAAACATTCCACCCCACATGATATAAGTCATGTTAAAGACAGAATATGTTATGAATTGACATATACATTATATATTCCATCATTTACTGATACTTATATAAGTACATATCCATTAACTGCATAAAAATAATGCACAATGTCATGCACATTTCCTTTCTTCAGTAGATTTGACTCTTGACTGGGTAAACCTGAAAGAAAGACATATCTTTGACATAGCATATGCTTAATAAACTTTACACAACACATGATATAAGTGATGTTAAAGACAGAATAAGTTTTGAATTCACATATACGTTGTTATATATTCCATCATTTTCTGATACTTGTATAAGTACATATCTATTAATTTTATAAAAGTAATGTACAATTTCATGCACATTTCCTTTCTTCAGTAGATTTGACTCTTAACTGGGTAAACCTGAATGAAAGACATATCTTTGACATAGCACATGCTTAATAAACTTTACACAACACATGATATAAGTGATGTTAAAGACAGAATAAGTTTTGAATTGACATATACGTTATATATTCCATCATTTACTGATACTTGCATAAGTACATATCCATTAACTGCATAAAAATAATGCACAATTTCAAACTCATTTTCTTTCTCCAGTAGGTTTGACACTAGACTCGGTAAACCTGAAAAAAAGTTATATCTTTCACATTGCACATAACATAATATTTTTAAACCCCACATGATATAAGTGATGTTAAAGGAAGAATAAGTTTTAAATTGACATATACGTTATATATTCCATCATTTTATGATACTTGCATAAGTACATATCTATTAATCGCATATAAATAAAGCACAATTACATGAACATTTTCTTTCTCCAGTAGATCTGACAATTGACTGGGTAAACCAGAAAGAAAGACATATCTTTGACATAGCAAATGCTTAATAAACTTTACACCCCAAATAATATAGGTGATTTTAAGAGAGAATAGGTTTTGAATTGACATATACATTATATATTCCATCATTTTCTGATAGATATGTATGACAATATCCATTAACTGCATACTAAAATGCACAATTTCATGCACATTTTTTTTCTCCAGTAGATTTGACACTTGACTCGGTAAACCTGAAAACAGATAATCTTTGACATAGCACATGCTTAATAAACATTCCACCCCACATGATATAAGTCATGTTAAAGACAGAATAAGTTTTGAATTGACATATAGGTTATATATTCTATCATTTTCTGATACTTGTATAATTACATATCTATTAATTTTATAAAAGTAATGTACAATTTCATGCACATTTCCTTTCTCCAGTAGATTTGACTCTTGACTGGGTAAACCTGAAAGAAAGACATATCATTGACATAGCACATGCTTAATAAACTTTACACAACACATGATATAAGTCAGGTTAAAGACAGAATAAGTTTTGAATTGACATATACGTTATATATTCCATCATTTTCTGATACTTGTATAAGAACATATCTAAAATTTTATAAAAATAATGCACAATATCATGCACATTTCCTTTCTCCAGTAGATTTGACTCTTGACTGGGTAAACCTGAAAGAAAGACATATCATTGACATAGCACATGCTTAATCAACTACACACAACACATGATATAAGTGATGTTAAAGACAGAATAAGTTTTGAATTGACATATAGGTTATATATTCCATCATTTTCTGATACTTGTATAAGTACATATCTATTAATTTTATAAAAGTAATGTACAATTTCATGCACATTTCCTTTCTTCAGTAGATTTGACTCTTAACTGGGTAAACCTGAATGAAAGACATATCTTTGACATAGCACATGCTTAATAAACTTTACACAACACATGATATAAGTGATGTTAATGACAGAATAAGTTTTGAATTGACATATACGTTATATATTCCATCATTTTCTTATACTTGCATAAGTACTTATCCATTAACTGCATAAAAATAATGCACAATTTCAAACTCATTTTCTTTCTCCAGTAGGTTTGATACTTGACTCGGTAAACCTGAAAAAAAGTTATATCTTTCACATTGCACATAACATAATATTTTTAAACCCCACATGATATAAGTGATGTTAAAGACAGAATAAGTTTTGAATTGACATATACGTTATATATTCCATCATTTACTGTTACTTGCATAACTACATACCTATTAATTGCATATAAATAAAGCACAATTACATGAACATTTTCTTTCTCCAGTAGATTTGACCCTTGACTGGGTAAACCTGAAAGAAAGACATATCTTTGACATAGCAAATGCTTAACAAACTTTACACCCCAAATAATATAGGTGATTTTAAGAGAGAATAGGTTTTGAATTGACATATACATTATATATTCCATCATTTTCTGATAGATATGTATGAACATATCCATTAACTGCATACAAAAATGCATAATTTCATGCACATTTTTTTTCTCCAGTAGATTTGACACTTGACTCGGTAAACCTGAAAACAGATATTCTATGACATAGCACATCCTTAATAAACATTCCACCCCACATGATATAGGTCATGTTAAAGACAGAATAAGTTTTGAATTGACATAAACATTATATATTCCATCATTTACTGATACTTACATAAGTACATATCCATTAACTGCATAAAAATAATGCACAATTTCATGCACATTTCCTTTCTCCAGTAGATTTGACTCTTGACTGTGTAAACCTGAAAGAAAGGCGCATCTTTGACATAGCACATGCTTAATAAACTTTACACAACACATGATATAAGTCATGTTAAAGACAGAATAAGTTTTGAATTGACATATACATTATATATTCCATCATTTACTGTTACTTATATAAGTACATATCCATTAACTGCATAAATATAATGCACAATTTCATGCACATTTCCTTTCTCCAGTAGATTTGACTCTTGACTGGGTAAACCTGAAAGAAAGACATATCTTTGACATAGCACATGCTTAATAAACTTTACACATGATATAAGTGATATTACACATAACACATGATATAAGTGATGTTAAAGACAGAATAAGTTTTGAATTGACATATACGTTATATATTCCATCATTTTCTTATACCTGCATAAGTACTTATCCATTAACAGCATAAAAATAATGCACAATTTCAAACTCATTTTCTTTCTCCAGTAGGTTTGACACTTGACTCGGTAAACCTGAAAAAAAGTTATATCTTTCACATTGCACATATCATAATATTTTTAAACCCCACATGATATAAGTGATGTTAAAGACAGAATAAGTTTTGAATTGACATATACGTTATATATTCCATCATTTACTGTTACTTGCATAACTACATACCTATTAATTGCATATAAATAAAGCACAATTACATGAACATTTTCTTTCTCCAGTAGATTTGACCCTTGACTGGGTAAACCTGAAAGAAAGACATATCTTTGACATACCAAATGCTTAACAAACTTTACACCCCAAATAATATAGGTGATTTTAAGAGAGAATAAGTTTTGAATTGACATATACGTTATATATTCCATCATTTTATGATACTTGCGTAAGTACATATCCATTAACTGCATAAAAATAATGCACAATTACATGAACATTTTCTTTCTCCAGTAGATTTGACCCTTGACTGGGTAAACCTGAAAGAAAGACATATCTTTGACATAGCAAATGCTTAATAACCTTTACACCCCAAATAATATAGGTGATTTTAAGAGAGAATAGGTTTTGAATTGACATATACATTATATATTCCATCATTTTCTGATAGATATGTATGAACATATCCATTAACTGCATACAAAAATGCATAATTTCATGCACATTTTTTTTCTCCAGTAGATTTGACACTTGACTCGGTAAACCTGAAAACAGATATTCTTTGACATAGCACATCCTTAATAAACATTCCACCCCACATGATATAGGTCATGTTAAAGACAGAATAAGTTTTGAATTGACATATACATTATATATTCCATCATTTACTGATACTTATATAAGTACATATCCATTAACTGCATAAAAATAATGCACAATATCATGCACATTTCCTTTCTCCAGTAGATTTGACTCTTGACTGGGTAAACCTGAAAGAAAGACATATCATTGACATAGCACATGCTTAATAAACTCTACACAACACATGATATAAGTGATGTTACAGACAGAATAAGTTTTGAATGGACATATACGTTATATATTCCATCATTTTCTGATACTTGTATAAGTACATATCTAAAATTTTATAAAAGTAATGAACAATTTCATGCACATTTTTTTTCTCCAGTAGATTTGACACTTGACTCAGTAAACCTGAAGGAAAGACATATATTTGACATAGCACATGCTTAATAAACATTCCACCCCACATGATATAGGTCATGTTAAAGACAGAATAAGTTATGAATTGACATATACATTATATATTCCATCATTTACTGATAGTTATGTATGTACATATCCATTAACTGCAAAAAAAATTGCAAAATTTCATGCTCATTTTCTTTCTCCAGTAGGTTTGACACTTGACTGGGTAAACCCGAAAAAAAAACCATATCTTTGACATAGCACATGCTTCATATACTTTACACCCCACATAATATAGGTGATTTTAAAGTGAGAGTATGTATGAATTGACATATACGTTATATATTCCATAATTTTCTGATAGATATGTATGAACATATCCATTAACTGTATAAAAATACTGCACAATTTCATGCACATTTTCTTTCTCCAGTAGGTTTGACACTTGACTGGGTAAACCTGAAAAAAGATATATCTTTGACATAGCACATGCTTAATAAACTTTACACAACACATGATATAAGTGATGTTAAAGAGAGAATATGTATGAATTGGCATATACGTTATGTATTCCATCGTTTTCTGGTACTTTAATAAGTACATATCCATTAACTGATTAAAAAAAATGCACAATTTCATGCACTATTTCATTCTCCAGTAGGTTTGACATTTGACTCCGTAAACCTGAAAAAAAGTTCTATGTTTGACATAGCACATGCTTAATAAACTTTACACCCCACATGATATAAGTGATGTTAAAGAGAGAATAAGTTTTGAATTGACGTATATGTTACATATTCCATCAATTTCTGATAATTGTATAAGTACATATCCATTAACTGCATAAAAATTATGAACAATTTTTTGCACATTTTCAACCTTTAGTAGGTTTGACACTTGACTCGGTAAGTCTGAAAAAGAAATTATATGTTTGACATAGCACATGCTTAATAAACTCTACACTCCCACATGATATAAGTGATGTTAAAGAGAGAATAGGTTTTGAATTGACATATACGTTATATATTCTATCATTTTCTGATTGTTATGTATGTGTTTATCCAATAACTGCATAAAAATAATGCAGAATTTCATCCACATTTTCTTCCTCTAATAGGTTTGACACTTGACTGGGTACACCTGAGAAAAAAATCATATGTTTAAACATGTTAATATATTAACAGAGGACATGTTGAATAAACTTTGCACCCCTGCATCGTATATGAGTTATTAATGAGAGCTTAATTTTTGAATCTACATATACTACAATATATATTTGCATCATTTGGTATTATATGACTAAGTAAATTTGCACGGACCTTATAAATAATATAAGACACAGCTTTCATACACATTTTCTGTCTACAGTAGGCATGTGTGAGACTAGGCAGGGTGAACCTGAAAAAAACCTATGTGTATAAAAATCATTACACATCCATATGATATATGCGATATTAGAGAGAGTATAATTTTTTATTCTACATGGACGTTATATATGTTTATCATTTTCTGTTACTTGTGTAAGTACATTTTCGTTTACTCTATAGGTATTATATAAGACATGTTCCACACACATTCTCTTCCTCCAGTACATGTGTACTTGATTGGGTATACATATCTAATAAACTGTATATTTAACATAGCACATGTTTAATAAATTTAGCCAGCTTCAATCTATTGAAGAATATATTAAAGATATTAAAGAAAGTATTAGTTTGAAATCTACACAAACATTATATATTTCCCTCATTTTCTCTTATTTGAGTAAGTACATTGCATTAACTGTCTAAATATAATATAAGACATCTTTCATATATATTTCGTTCCTCCTCCAAATGCGACACTTGACTGGAAAAACCTGAAAAAAGACACATATGTTTAATCTAGGACATTTATAAAAAATACTTTACCACCCCACATATGAAATGCTGTATTAAAGAGAGTATAATTTTTGAATCTACATAAAGGTTATAAATATCCATCATATTCTGATGATTGATTAATTACATTTGCATTAACTGTATAAATATAATATGATACATATTTTCTTCCTAAACCATGAGCGACATTTCACTGGGTACCCCAGAAAAAAAAACTATATGTTAACATAGCACATATTTCATAAACTTTGCTCTGAGGCAGTGGTGGGATTCAATTTTTTTTAAAGAACCGGTTCGTGCGAACTGGTGCTTAAAATATTATGAGTTCGGAAACTAAACTAAATATATTGTTTAGTTATATATAGGCTATATGCTGCGCAAATTACGTTGTTATATACCATATGCACAAGTTACGTGAGTCACTCGATACTTGTGGAGTTTGATAGTGGGCTAATTAATACAGGTCTGAATAGGGCTTTACGTAATTTACAACCATTTCGCTGAACTCAATATTTTAAGCACCGGTTCGCACGAACCGGCTGAATCCCGGTGAATCCCATCATTGATCTGAGGCCTTTCGTTTTCACGTCGTCAGAGAACAAGAAAACGACGTGAAAACGAAAGGCCTCAGAGCGATTATCTTCAATCATTTGTGGTGAGTTACTTGAATATATATATATATATATATATATGAAAGGTCCGTGTGGACAATAAACACTTTAACACATAGAAAAGAACACAGAAAGACACTACAGAACTCACTTCGATATTTCGACATCCGTCGTCATCGGGAAGAAGTGCGAAGTACTCGCGTTGAGAAGCAAACTGCTACTCAAACAGTTTTCTTCTCAACGCGAGTACTTCGCACTTCTTCCCGATGACGACGGATGTCGAAATATCGAAGTGAGTTCTGTAGTGTCTTTCTATGTTCTTTTCTATGTGTTAAAGTGTATATATATATATGTATATACGAAGCAGCCCAGAGTGATTCCTTTAGTACTAAAGAGGTTTTCTATTTTGTTAAACAAAATTTTTGAGATAGATTTATCCTTGTGGTTTGTTGTAAAGATGCTATGATGCTGCTAGATAAAAGCAAGGACAGTTAAATAGTGTTTCCTCAAAAACAAGCTTTGAAAATGCCAAACAACTTTTGGCGAAACCATCGGCATATAATCAGGAGTTGAATTTTTTTATGACCAAAATCCTCAAGAACCCCTTCTGCGAACTTAAATTAAGATTTTACCTTTACTATAAACTGAACATTAGTTACATTCATAATCAAATGCATTGTTAATTAACATTATCATCTACAAATTGATTACACACCTTTGTTTAGATAACTATAATCACTTGCTGGTAACATAATATACAGTTGATTATCACTTCTTTAGTTTTAGAAATTTCATTCTTCTTACATACAATATAAACTACTCATAAGAACCCAAATCTTTTTTGTTAAACAATAAATAACATTTCTCTTTAACGGGATTCTACTTAAAATTTCTGTCAGTGTAAACAAGACCTACAAGTACAGCAGGTTATCCATTATTCCAATACGAGTTCTCATTTTTATCATTTCAGATAATCAAAACTTATTGACTTTTTTCTTTAGCTTATTAAGTTTAAGTTAAATTGTTTGAACAAAATTTTATTATTCTATAGTTAGCTCATTAACTTAAAAAAATGTTCTGTTATCATAAAATTATTTCAATGATATTAATGTTTATGAATTTATTTCATATTTTATTGTTTCTTTAATTTTATTCCATTAAAATTAATGTTTATGGGCATGAATTGTTTATTTAATTTGATTTCATAGTTACTATTTTTATGAGTATTTATTGCGTATTTTATCAGGGCTGTGCAGTGGGACCTTGTAGGGCCTACTCCGACTCCACAGCTCTGTATTTTATTGTTTATTTAATTCTTTTTAATGTTTTTTTGGTGTTCTTCTATTATACTGTTCGTTTGTTTTGAAAAAGTTTTAATAATTTCGTCTTACTGTATAAAACATAAGTTATTATGTTTTATTAATTCTTACCCCTCCTGTAAGATCCTGAGATGTAATTAGTACTGAATATAAATTAAACTATTAACTATTTTCAACTGGTTTGGACGTTGATTTTTATTTTACGTGTTTATTATGAAATGATGTTATTATACGTGTGTATGTATAACAAGATTTCACATAATCTCTTGGAATAACAATCAATGATCAAACCACAATATGACATGGGAAAAAAAGACTAAGATATTACAACCGTAACAAGCTGTCTTCGTTGGAGTTAAAAACCCAACAGATCCAGAGTTGTGTCACCATATTGTGGTTTGATCATTGTATGTATGTATGTAAAAAAATATGACAAATGATATGAAACATAGTATTCTATTATCAACTTTCTTAATAAATGATTAATATATGAAATTTTATGTGGTCCGTGTATTTGTTAATTTTAATTAACATTTTTATATTTATGTTTGAGCCAACTCTAATGGACAAACTGAATGCACCGACTTTTGCTATATCAGTGAAGTAGAGCAACATGCCTGGTTAGTAGTAGAATGGTATATTACGTGGTATTTGCGAACATTTGGGGGTTTATATGATGGACATCGGTTAACTTAACGGTTAGCAAGGTTCATAAAATAAAACCTCTAACTTTATGACGTTAATCTCATAAAAAGTACATTTCAACAAACTGCCTAGAACACAAACAAACAACTTTTTGTTGTGTTTTGTTACAACTAATCTTACACGGATAAGTTAACAGTTGAGAACCTACTCAAAAGAGTAACACTTTCATGGTTTGGATAGCACAAAAGGTGTATAGCCTATTTAGTAAGAAAAAAAAATATTTATGTCTGAAAAGAGGTTGTGGTGGTATAAGTATTTGTCATTGTAGAGTGCAGCGGAAGGTAATATAGAGTGATGGATTGAGGGGAGGTAGGTTATCTTGCTCAGGCAGTCGGCACACTTGAGTGGTTTCAAAGCTATTTTACTACTACCCACACTTTCAGGCTATCCGGAACGCCTAAACACCTTTCTAATACACCTTCCGTCTAAAGATTCTCGTTTTCGTTTTTCTTCAGTAGGTCCAACAATAATATCCAAGCAACATAAAATAAAACCTCTAACATAATGAAGTTAATGTCATGAAAAGTACATTTCAAACTGCCTAGAACACAAACAAAAAACATTTTGTTGTGTTTTTGTTACAACTAATCTCACAGGGATAATTTTACTGTTGAGAACCTAATCATTTGTAAATATTCTTAGAAATTATAATTAATCCAAAAAAAAAAGGTTTATAGTTTCATTTGAGTTTAGTGCTCGTTACATCTCAGAATCTTAGCCCAGGAGTAAGAATTGATAAAACTTATTAACTTATAAAGAACAGACATATCGTAATTGAAATTAACGCCCATAAACATAAGAAACAATAAAACGTGCAATAAATGCTCATGAACATTGATATCATTGATTTAAAATTAAATTAACAATAAATTAGACAATGCATCTAATAAACGTTAATAACAATTAAATTAGAATAAACCTTAAAATAGGCAACAAATGCCTATCAATATTAATAAAAAATAGAATAAAACAAATAGGCAATAAATACTCATAAAAATTAATAAAAGTAAGTAACCATAACTAAACGTATTAATAATTAACTCATTACACTAAATTTAAATGCTTTATTTATTATAACGTAGGCACATCAATTTTGTCAATTATAACGAAAATTAACTTTTTTTTTTCAATTCCAGTTTTAATGAAGATATATAATTTAAAGATTTATAGATTCAAATTTCATTTAGATTTTCCATTCATGATTTGTGAAAACGATCTTATGTGACAATGAATGTTTAAAATGATGTATTATTCTAACAAAAATGAAATATTCTTGGTGACTCACTCTGAGTTGGCTTGTTTCATAAACTGACAAATGGCGTCGTCATGCATTACTAATTGTATTCATGACATTTAAAACATCTTTATTGAAAATGAAATAACTTTTTTTTATACACAAACATAACATTACTAGTATAATTATTTTAATTTTGTATATAAATATATCATATAGATGGTAAAACTAAAAAAAAATACCTGGAGTTCTGGAAAAAGACGCGTATACTGCTACTCCTAAGAAAACGGAGCTACAACTGATTCGAAATCATGTATCTGCAAATGTTATTGGTTAATTTGTGATGATGAGATATATACTCAACTATTATTGGCTATCATAGTATGACTAACGCATGCGCATTGACCAGAACACTATTTAAACAAACTTCAAGTTAGCCAAATAATGAGAAATATGTGATATTAATTCAATCGAAATAGATAATCTAATAAATAATTTTGTAAATAATATTTTGCTTAATATATCACATAGAATCTGAAAGTAGACTATATTTTGATTTAGGAATATTTGTCAGATTTAGAAACTGATAGAATTATTATTTTACAAAATCCTACATAATTATTTGTATTTCATAATTATTATTTTAATACAATTGTTATTTTATTTCTTTTTATAGAAATATGGATTTGGTAATATATTTAATCAAATTATTTCGACATATTTGATAAAATTACATTTAACAAATAACCGTAGGTTATCTACATTAACAACAACGAATATTTTAGGGGTATGGCCTCCAACTAAATGTAAGAAATTTACATAGCACAATAATCCCAACGTTTTTTCACGTCTGTCATCATGAGAGTTAACAAATTATTAAAACATATAATTATTACTCTTAAAAACAGTTCTACAGTTTAATGTGATAACAATAAGTAAGGCATTAATTCTTAGCTTTAATGTGTGATTAATTACATATTACTGATACAATTACTATTTATGTCATAACCTTTAATTATTCACTCATTTAAACTGCAGAATAGGTTTTAATGATTGTTAATTGTTCTTTTTACTAATTTGTTAGCTCTGATAATGCCAAATAAGTCATACTAAACGTTGATTACTACTGTCAAGACGTATTTTTTTATAACCAAACTCTTAAGGAATACTTAGCTCTTCTTTATTATTATTATTATTATTGGTTGAGAGTCAACTATAATTAAAACTTTTAAACCATAAACAGTTTAACGAGGGTATAAAAATATCTGCCCTGCTACAACAATATTTAATTATAATATCCAACAAGAAATAGTAATTTGGAAAAGCCCTCAGATTTACTTTTACATAACTTTAATTAATCAAAAACAAAGTACAACAACATTATGTTTCAATAATTTATTAATTTAGAAATAAATTATTGAAATTAAAACAGCAAACAGTTTTAGAAAGTCTAATTTTCTAAAGCTGTAATAGGAATATTCATTACAGATACTGTAATTAACAGAATTATTAATTATACTATATTATAATTTTTCTATTGAGGGTTGAGATCTTATGATTCAAACTACTTCTCTATGATTGAAAGTAAAGAAGTAGTTTCAATCATAAGACAAAATTACGGTACAATTACAGTATAATTTAAACTTTTAACTGTGCATCAAAATTTATGTTTAATTTAAATTAACTAAAGTTACACAGCAATTCTAACAAGTGATTGAGATCTTTTTCGTTCCAATTAATTCCTCCAACAACATCTACTGAATCTGGAATCTTGGTGCCAGAAGAAAAGAATAAAATGAAGCACAGAGAAATCAATCCATATTACTTTTAGACTAAGAAGACACGCTTGCCCTCCAATCTACATTAACAACTTTCCCTTTCCAATTGCTAACATAGTGCGATATCTGGGGATGTACATTAACAAACGACTGACATGGAATCCACATACAAGACTGAAACGACAAGACTTAATGAGACGATATAAGTTAATTATAATATCCAACAAGAAATAGTAATTTGGAAAAGCCCTCAGATTTACTTTTACATAACTTTATAAACGTTTATAGAGTCTAGACTTCTCAACAAAAGATCGAACTTGACTCTACACAACAAAAGACTAATATATAATACAATACTTAAACCGATTTGGACTTACGGACTCGAAATCTAGAGGTCAGTCAAGCGTACAAACTTCCAATGAATGCAAACAGCCCAATCCATAATTCTTAAAAATTGTAGAAGCTCCCTTTTATGTTTCTAATGATGCAATTCATAACGATTTAAAAATTCCTTTTATCCACCAAGGAATCCAATCACGATACCGTAAATTTAACAAATCTTTACCCTCCAACCTAAACCCTTTAATTCAGCAATTATCAACCTACCAGATTACTACCAACCCTACCAGAAGGCTAAAGATGTTGGCCCTGAGATTTACTCAGCAATACTAACTGACTTCCAGTGATCAGAATAATTTATATGGGGTACCACTAATGGGTGGTTTTTCCACTCTTTTATTTCATTTTGTTATGTATCACTTATCAATATTACTTGTTACCTGTTCGGCAGTTGTAATAAAATAATAAATACAAAAAACCTGAAGGAATTATTCTCGATGATATTTTATTAGCAGAAAATAAGATTTATTCTTAAGAAATTATTGTTTACTTTGTAAAGAAACAGTAAAGTTGTCTTAAAGTTAATTTTAAGTTGTCTTAAAGTGAGCAAAAATATACTATTTATTACTAATATGGAAATATAATAAATTTGGCGTGTTCATTCATATAGATATTTGTAAACAAGTGTAATTCCTTTAGAAAGACTATTATAATCTTTATAAAATATCTTATAATCCTTACAAATGGATATTTGTAAACAAGTTTAATTCCTTTAGAAAGATTATTAGATATTAATAAATTTGAGTTTGGAATGTGATTCTTTGTTATCTACTGCATTTAATAGTAGATAACCTAATTTATTTTACATGAATCAACTATTTATTCTTCAGGAAATAGCATCCAGTTATTAGTTAGTGACTTTGTAACATTTTAAGCTACATGTTAAACCTTAATAAATTTAAGGTTTATTTATTTAATGAACTCTGCGTTAAACCTTGTCCATACAGGCAAATGGTGCTGAATAATATGATGTTTTCTTTTAATTATATTTATGTAGAAACTTCTAAATCAATAAGTCATCTCGGTGTCAATCAAAGGAAGACTATTAAAGTATTGTATTTATAGCCCAATTAAAAATATTAAAGCTTTAAGTTTAAGCATGGAAAATTAAAGTTTCCTTATGAAAGCTCTACCTTCGATTGAAATAAAGTGAAATATCTACGTACAGAAAATCAATTTTTAACGACATCGTCAAAACTTTGATGTTCTCGTTTAAGAATTAGTTTTGCATTACATCAATATTCTAGTAAAGTATATTTGCTTTTCAAACAGGTATTAACCTACTGTTAAGCACATAAAGATATATTTCTTTTGTTTATTTCTTTTCTGTTTTACTCTTATCAACCCCATATTTACGAAATAATAAGATAGAAATAATGTAATTAAAATGCAAATCATACATTTGTTTACTAGAAAAAGCATATATTTGTCATATAAATATAACATATTTCATTTTAATTATCAGTCAATTCTTTACAATGAAATAAAATATTGTAGTTAAAACTGCTCAGATTATAATTTTAGCTGATAAATTATTTCAGCAACTGATAATATGGATTTATATTAACAGTAAAAAGATGCCATTTTCATAATTTGTATGAAAATAATACTATTGATTACTCATTTCCAGTCTAATTAAATTAAATTTCATCGATTACATTTATTCTTTACTTATCATATACATCAGTTAATAAGTTGTTCAAAATAAGTAAACAGAGTAATGATAAATTACTAGTTACTGATTAATAATTATTAAATAGATTTCTGTTAAATAAATGGAAATAAGAAAGATTGAAGAATAAGTTTTCGTTCTCAAGAATCTAGAAAGCATAATTTTTACACTGAGCATAATTTAAATGTTAAGAATATTTGTACTAAGCAGTACAGAGCCTTGCAGTTTTCATTTAACTTCTTAAACAGTTTCGTTAGCTAATAATTTTACATATACGAATTGAAATATTTATTTTAATAATAATTCTTTTGCTATTAGTTATATTTGAATGCAGAGCTTTCACTTTTTATAAGACGATTTATTCAGTTTTCAGTGGTGACCTTCAGAATTCAATTCTAGGGTTTGAATAGTCTAAACTTTTAATTTTATAGTTTTGGTTTTTAAAAAAGTCTAATGTAGGTTACAGGTAAAGTGGATGTTTTTAAGAAGAGAATACAAAGTCTCATCTTGTTAGTGGCTCTTATTATGTCTTCTCGTTATCATACGTCCTTATCACTTGAGGATGAACCCAAAATGTGTGAAATGCGTTGTTTATCTATAAACTGAAATTATAGCTATACTGAAATAGAGATTTGTTGTTTACTTTTTTTTTATTTTTTATTCTCATAATGAATACAATAGCTTTGAAAGTGTTTTTTTTAATGTTGACAACTTAAGCTCCCTCCAAGAGCCACCTCCCACCTTAAGCTCCCACCTTCCAGACTTCATCTCTCTCACAATCAGAATCTAAGGTTTACAATTTTGATTTATACCTAAAACCTTCAGCCCTAATACAACAATGACACTTTATACAGCTTATAGTTTTAGTTAATGAAATGAATTTTAATTCAACTTTATTGTAATCATATCCATGGAGAATATTCCTTAATACGAGTACATTTCCTATGTCACAACATATCATATAACCTATTTTAGAATGACAAACTCCCTTCTGTAGATATGTTACAAGTGAAAATTCGTCTCATGATTACAAATATTGATTTATAAATTTCAATTCATTTTTGTAGTGCATTTTTATGTTAATTTTGTGCAATAAATTAACTGCAAGGTATATTTTATCTAAAAATCATTTATTTGTCGTCCATAAACATCTTCAGCATTTCAGTGTCAATGAATAGATGATACTTAATAACACTTAAAATTTGAATTGATTCTTTCAAGTTCATTGTTTTAATTTTAATGTTATTAATGAGCGTAACATTGAGTGCTATGCAGTCTTATAATTCATAAAGTGTTAATTAAACAAAATTATATTTTTGAATAAATTTTGTAGTTTACTAATACAGAGAAACAATTAAACCTTTGTTTTGTTTGATTTCTTTTTTATAGTTACTATGCAAAGATATAAGGCTATGAGGAAACAGATTTGCTGCCTACTATATTGTGAAAGCTCATCCGAAATCAAGGAAAATGTTGGGGCTTTTCACATATCACAAGTTTAAGCTGTCAATCAAAGGTGGAAGTTTGTAGTAATTGAGATTTAACTCAGTAAACATCAAAAGAATAGTTAATTTCTACTGCCATTACCCATATATTACGAGAAAATTTAGATTCATTGCTTTTATTATTTTGAAAATGTAGAAACCAAACAAATTATTCAATGATTGCTACTTCTGTATGATTAAATAACTTAATAGAGAAGAATCAAATTCATATGGCAACACTGACTGTCCCAGTATAGCTTACTCTACTCCACTAGTTCGTAACATAACAGATGCCTTATTATCCACTACCTAAGAAGTTTGCTAAATTTATATATATTAAATGTTTTATTAAAAGTAAAACATTTATAGCTTTTGCAGATATTTCATAAAACTCACGATTGTTATGCTTGCTAATCTAATTCATTTAAAATACGAGTATATTAATTATAAATTGTACATTTATTTATAGTACTCTCTGTGATAGTTTCTCCGCTCATTCTTCTTGTGTTGTTCACATATAACTATTACTTATTACTACTGTACTGGTAGTTGTAATAATAAAATAAAAAAAAATAAAACAGGTTGTATTTAAACATTAAAATTAGTCAAGGTGAATAGAACCTTGGAAGGATTGGCAAAGATTCCATCAAGACATTCAATAGATGGAAAAAGATATCAAGATGATACATGAATCATTTCGATTTCTTGACGTGGGCCTGTTTGGACCTTTCAGCTTACCTTGGCCTGTCAGCCATACCACTTGAGATTGTAAGCCTGTTATGACCTTTCAGCTTATCTTGGTCTCTCAGCCATACTACTTATGGAGATAGTAAGCCTGATATGACCTTCAGAGTACCTTGGCCTCTCAGCCATACCACTTGGAGATGGTAAGCCTGTTATGACCTTCAGAGTACCTTGGCCTCTCAGCCATACCAATTGGAGATTGTAAGCCTGTTATGACCTTCAGAGTACCTTGGCCTCTCAGCCATACCAATTGGAGATGGTAAGCCTGTTATGATCTTCAGAGTACCTTGGCCTCTCAGCCATACCACTTGAGATGGTAAGCCTGTTATGACCTTCAGAGTACCTTGGCCTCTCAGCCATACCAATTGGAGATGGTAAGCCTGTTATGACCTTCAGAGTACCTTGGCCTCTCAGCCATACCAATTGGAGATGGTAAGCCTGTTATGATCTTCAGAGTACCTTGGCCTCTCAGCCATACCACTTGAGATGGTAAGCCTGTTATGACCTTCAGAGTACCTTGGCCTCTCAGCCATACCAATTGGAGATGGTAAGCCTGTTATGATCTTCAGAGTACCTTGGCCTCTCAGCCATACCACTTGAGATGGTAAGCCTGTTATGACCTTCATAGTACCTTGGCCTCTCAGCCATACCAATTGGAGATGGTAAGCCTGTTATGACCTTCAGAGTACCTTGGCCTCTCAGCCATACCAATTGGAGATGGTAAGCCTGTTATGACCTTCAGAGTACCTTGGCCTCTCAGCCATACCAATTGGAGATGGTAAGCCTGTTATGACCTTCAGAGTACCTTGGCCTCTCAGCCATACCAATTGGAGATTGTAAGCCTGTTATGACCTTCAGAGTACCTTGGCCTCTCGGCCATACCAATTGGAGATGGTAAGCCTGTTATGATCTTCAGAGTACCTTGGCCTCTCAGCCATACCACTTGAGATGGTAAGCCTGTTATGACCTTCAGAGTACCTTGGCCTCTCAGCCATACCAATTGGAGATGGTAAGCCTGTTATGACCTTCAGAGTACCTTAGCCTCTCAGCCATACCACTTGAGATGGTAAGCCTGTTATGACCTCCTTCAAAGTACCTTGGCCTCTCAGCCATACCAATTGGAGATGGTAAGCCTGTTATGACCTTCAGAGTACCTTGGTCTCTCAGCCATACCACTTGAGATGGTGTGGCTGTTATGACCTTTCAGCTTACCTTGGCCTCTCAGCCATACCACTTATGGAGATGGTGAGCCTGTTATAACCTTTCAGCTTACCTTTGTCTCTCAGCTATACCACTTATGGAGATGGTGTGCCTGTTATGACCTTTCAGCTTACCTTGGCCTCTCAGCCATATCACTTATGGAGATGGTGAGCCTGTTATAACCTTTCAGCTTACCTTTGTCTCTCAGCTATACCACTTATGGAGATGGTGAGCCTGTTATAACCTTTCAGCTTACCTTTGGCTTCTCAGCCATATCACTTGAGATGGAAAGCCTGTTTTGACCTTTCAGCTTACCTTTGTCTCTCAGTTATACCACTTATGGAGATGGTGTGCCTGTTATGACCTTTCAGCTTACCTTTGGCTTCTCAGCCATATCACTTGAGATGGAAAGCCTGTTTTGACCTTTCAGCTTACCTTTGTCTCTCAGCTATACCACTTATGGAGATGGTGAGCCTGTTATAACCTTTCAGCTTACCTTTGGCTTCTCAGCCATATCACTTGAGATGGAAAGCCTGTTTTGACCTTTCAGCTTACCTTTGTCTCTCAGCTATACCACTTATGGAGATGGTGAGCCTGTTATAACCTTTCAGCTTACCTTTGGCTTCTCAGCCATATCACTTGAGATGGAAAGCCTGTTTTGACCTTTCAGCGTACCTTGTCCTCTCAGCCATACCAATTGGAGATGGTGTGGCTGTTATGACCTTTCAGCTTATCTTGGCCTCTCAGCCATACCACTTATGGAGATGGTGAGCCTGTTATAACCTTTCAGCGTACCTTGGCCTCTCAGCCATACCACTTATGCCGGTAGTCCTGATCCTGTACATTGTTAGGAACTCGATAATGATTCCTAGTCTAAGTACATTTTAGTTAAGCAAAATTTAGGACTCCCAATATAGTATTTTCATTACGTGGTAACACAAATGACCATTCTTCAGCCTATGTGTGTTCTCACATGGGACCGTCACTATAACATAACTTACCCTTCCACGTCTGATATCGGCACAGTTAAGGTGCCGATATTTAATGATATCTCTCACAAGGAACCACAGAAAGTTATAGAAGTTTAATCACCACTACTCAACAAGAAGACGATTTATCATTGGAGTCCTATTTAGCAGACTTCCTCTGCACCAAGCACTCAACACCAGCACCAAATAGAATTTATTTTAAAAATATATTAAAAACAACTATTTATGTTTTAACTTCATCAGGAACATATGTCTTTTATAAAAAAAAAAGTCATATGAAAATAGCCTATATACATTTATGATGCGATGGAGGTGAAATAAAATTCTAAATAAAATTAAGGTGAAAATTGTAATAATGCATATGGGAAAGTTTATTTTGAGAATCCAAAAAAAAACAAGCTATTAGTCATACTCCGCCCCTATAGTGATGCTTATTCCATTGGATACTATCACGGTCTTGTGGTACCATCTGTTGGTGTCCAATACAACTAAAACAAATGACACATGAATGAACAAGCACAACTTTGATAGCTATGTAATTTAGCTATGAATATTGAAATAGCTGATGGTGTAGTCAATATAATTTGTGAGAGAGTTTGCTCAGTAGTTTAATATAATTCAGTAGAAATACTTTCTTAATTAAGTCACGTTTCTGAATTTCTTACTGTGGTTTATATGTTGATGTGTATCGGTAACATGATTTCATAATAATCAAGTGAAACAAAAATCAACGTCCAAACCACAGTAAGAAATCAGAAAAAAAAACTTCCTCAGAGTCAAATCTAACCGAGTCAGTTGAGGAGACCATTTGTTACGGTTGGAAGATCTTAGTTTTTTTTCTGATTTCTTTACTGTGGTTTGGATGTTGGTTGTTGTGTATATAAAAGAAATTTCATAGTAAACACATGAAATAGAAATGACCGTCTAAACCATAGTAAGAAAGTCAGAAGTATAACCGAGATCTTTCAACGAAAACAGCTGGGTCTTCTTCAGAGTCTCATTAATAATGAAATAAATGATGTAGGACATCTGGTGTGGCACTGACAATGTTAGGAGGTAAGAGGGGCATTTTAAAGGGGATAAAGTAAGAAGTTATCTGCTAGCTGCCAAGTCTTGTAGACAAAGCTATTACTCTCGTTAACATTGATGAAAACTTGAATACACATTACTATTGTTTATAGTACTTGATATCAACTTTAAATAAAAAAGACTTGTAATATTTTTTAACAACATCGATCTTTGATAAATGATCTTTTTAGCTTCTGTCCAAAATGTATCATAATTCTCATTATTGATGTGCAAAAATAAGGGACTGCTTTCTTCACCTCTAGTTACCTTGTATTGTTGTTGTGTGACACGCATTTTTAATGGTTTACTAGTAGAACTTTGTATATTTTATGAAAACATTTACACAGAGTCTGTTTTAAATAAGCTGTCACTGTGCTTGAATCAGTTCTCATGACACAATGTGATGGCATGCTTACTTATTTGGCCAGGCTCCACAGTCACCTGAAGAGTATTGCACTGAAAGTAACACTCCGGAGGCGGCTCCAGAGACCATTCTTTGAAGCCAGTCAGCTGTGCTTGCCAAGAAGGGCTTCCAACATTGTCAACCTGAAAACATCAGTTTTTTGATCATGGAATCTCTACTGTACAATAGATGCTTTGCCGACTGAAACTGCATAAGCAACCAAAATTCTTTTTTCTTACTTTCATTTACTCTCGATATGAAATATAGGGAGATGGAACTATTGCCTTGGGCTCATATTCAAAAATCGAGTTTTGAACTGAAATACATGTTTTGAGATCTCCTGAGTCCAATAAAATAAGTTTTGCAAATTGGTGTATGCACGTGTGCTAGTGTGCTGTGTGGTAGTGTGCTAGTATGCTGGTGTGTGTGTATGTGTGTTCATTGTGAATTCCAGTTTTCAAGGAGGAAATAGATGATGCCAACAAGATTGCTCCAGGACTGCACTCTTTTTGGAGGTTTGATATAAGAAATTTTTTTTTTCTTTTTTTAGATTTGTTAAACATCATACTAGTTTGATTAAAATCACTCTTATTCTGGATTTTTGTTGTGATTCAATATTCATAAAATGCGATAGGCGAAAAAATTTGTCTCAGGGTTAAAAGTATAAAAACCAGTTATAGTGGAAATAACGAACCAAAAAAAGTAAAATATAATCTTAAATATCATATAAAATTATATATAATTATAAAATTATAATATAATAAAATATAATATAAAAAATATTATCTCAAATTGAATCTAAATTGATTAAACTGAGGAGAGAGAGTGTGTTGTGTGCGTGTGTTTGAAAGAGAGAGAAAACGAGAGGAAGAGGAAGAGAGAGAAGGAAAGAGGGAGAGGGTGTGTGCGCGTGTGTTTGAGAGAGAGAGAGAGAGAGAGGAAACAGTGTGTGTGAGCGTGTGTTTGAGAGAGAAAGATAGAAAGAGAGAGAGATGTGTGTGCGTATGTTTGAGAGAGAGTAGGAAAGACAGAGAAGGAAACAGAAGAGTGTGTGCGCGAGTGTTTGAGAGAGAGAGAGAGTGTTCTGCGCATGTGTTTGAGAGAGAGAGAGAGAGAGAGAGAGAGTGCGTGTGTGGAGTGTTTGAGAGAGAGAGAGATCACAGAAAGAACATTTATTGGGAAATTAAGAAGTACTAAAAGTAAATATAATGAACACAGGAAGAATCTATCACACTCATAGGTTTTCACCGTGCTACAGAAATTCATACCCGATTAGTAGTCTATTCTAAACAATCATGGTTATAATAAAATTAGTCAAGTTCTAACCTAGGATGTAGAATGAAGCCTGAAAATATAAGTCATTTAAATCCAGAAAGTCAGTTATTTGTTAGTTCTCACTTAACAAATAAACCACTCTTTCTCCTCGAATCTGAAAACCTGGAATCCCTCTAAATGAGAGCGTTGAGTAAAGTGAAATATATTTCTATCAGCAAATAACAATACTTATATATGAAATTAGTTCAAAAAAAGTGAAGATATTTCAAGGAAATGATATACATACGTGCATTTGGGCACCGTAGCCTGGACTACCCATGAAGATCCAGTCGATGTTCTTGTTTTCCGACGTCTCAGGCAGGAAGTAAGGCCTTGAGTAGTGCTCTCGTAACGTCCTCGCTATACGGTCGTTACAATTGCTCCTGAAAGTTGTAACATTAGGTCGAAAAGTCGTAAAAATGTTCCATCAAAATAGAACAATTTTTAAAATTAAATCCATTCGAATTAGTTGTTGCTTTTGTAAAAAAGCAGTACTTGAATAACAATCATACGCACCGTTAGGACTGGCACTGTTGCATGACCCAGTAAGAATGGTAAAGTTCTTTATTCAGTAGACATTTCATTCCGTACAAAAGTAAAAAAATTTCATTGTTGAACATTATTTTTCAAGTCACTCTTATGCCTGTTTATATTGAAATCGCATATCGATCCAGAACCATATTGTGGTATAGGACCACACACTAGGCAAGAACTCCTTAGGAAAGAGGATATAGAAAACAGTAAGGAATACTGGGATTCTCCTCAAGAGAACAGACAATCAAAGATAGTTCTTAATAAGTTTGAGAATAGGCAAATCTTGTATTGTATGGAAAGAAGCAGGAATAATCTAAGGATTTTAACCGGATTTCTAACGGTTCACTGCAAACTTAATGGCCATAAGCGAAGAATGAGAAAGAGTTACTGTCCAATTCACTATAAATACGAGTATAAAGAGAGAGAGAAAGAAAGTTACTCTTCATTGTTCATGAAAGTTTGAGCAAATCTTTCTTTCCTTCTTCTCTCTCTCTCTCTCTCTCTCTCTCTCTCTCTCTCTCTCTCTCTCTCTCTCTCTTTCTCTTCTGTCTATCCGTCTAATTCTTGTTTTTGTTTGTCTATGTGCTGTGTATGTGTGTATGTCTTTTTAAAAACATAGATTATTGCAACATAATTCACAAAAAGTACTACTTGTTCTTTTGACCGAATGTGTAGTCTTAGTAATTAATGTCCCCAGAAGGTGTTAGACGTCTACCGCCTACAGTTGAAGCCTTCATGTCTCCACAAATATTTCGACATACATTCAAACATTCAACATCATTGTCCATATTATCAAAAATTTCTCTCTTATAGAAAGTAAACGAACATTTCTAAAACATATTAGAGAATCTAATACAAGAAAAAGTAAATTACTTACCATCCAATATACCAAGGCTTCTCCTCAAGTTTAGCTCTTTTTGATGACATTGCAAATACTTCATCCAGTGATTTGAACTCAGTCTGATAGGGAAAGAACTGACATCGAGATGATAACTCTGCATCTTTGTATAGCTGTTTAAGGAAGTCAAAACTGAAGACTCTGGGAGCAGTCCAACCTTGGGTTCCATCGGACACGACCACAGGGATCCCACTGTAGGCGTACCTGCCCAACAAACTCTCATTTCACCTTCTAATAGTTCATACAGGTCCATTCCTATTTTCCAGAGATCTGGGTCATATATATGATATGCATGTACACACACACACACACACACACACACACACACAATATTATATATATATATATATTATATATATATATATATATTATTAAAAATTATGCCAATTTCAACTTTAGTTCTTTTCCGAGTTAATTTTTCAAGTTTCCTCACTATGGATTTCCACCTTTCTGGTAAAATATAAAGTAATTCACCAAAAGATTTATTCTTGACTTCCATTTTATTCACTAAACAAGTTTTAACCATAACAAACAAATTAACAATACATACAAATTATATACGACGTTTCGGTCAGCTCTGACCATCTTCAGGGACGAATAAATAAAAACCAAAGGTATTAGTTTTTAACTAATAACTAAAACTTTAGTTTAGGATAACTAAATATTCTTATAGATTTATATTATAAATATAAATAAATTATAAATTATTTATATTTATAGAATAAAATGTTTATAGAATAAAAAGATTTATTCTTTTTCTATTTTATATAGAAAAAGTGTAAATCTTTTGGTGAATTACTTTATATTTTACCAGAAAGGTGGAAATCCATAGTGAGAAAACTTGAAAAATTAACACGGAAAAGAATAAAAGTTAAAATTGGCATAATTTTTAATAAAACATGTTTGATTGAAGGTCTGCTCCCAAACTTTTTACGGTTGAAAGATCTTAGTCTTTTTTCTGATTTCTTACTGTGGTTTGGACGTTGATGTACATATATGATATATAATAAATGGATAATATGTATAAAGTTAAAAGATTAGTGTAGTGAAATAAGGTGTTTTTTTTTAAATAAAAGTAATATTTGGGTACTTCTCTTCGAAGATTTGAGGTGTGATTTGCGAGACGACGTCTACTTGGGTCAGGTTGACGCACATGGAGCAGTCTTCAGGGGGCCTGAACAGCCATGATGCCCAGTCGGGGACCCATAGAGCACACTGTAACAATCACTTCGATCGCCACCTCTTGTAATGTTATTGATAAAAGAATGACAGGCTTAACCAGCATAGCAAGCAAAAACGTATCAATAAACTAAACCGAAATGACACTATTTTGTGTTCAACTTGAAACACACTAGAAAACTGACCGAACCATGATTTATTTTAGCCCTATTTCATTAGATGATCATACATCACTTGAACTGTATATATATATTATTTTATTTTATTTTATTCTATGTGTGATAATTAATTATGCTAATAACATTTTCCTGACGATGGTGATTGTAGCACTGAAGCATGTCGAAGAATAAATTCAATGGAAAGAAATATGGAGAGTTAATTCATGAGATAAGAAACCCAGAGGTAAAAAAGAGTTTTAGAAAATTAGAAACACAAGCAGAAATACCCGGCGTTGCCCGGGTCTAGAAGTTTTAAGTATAAAATTTGAAATGATCGAAATGAAAATTGGGTTCAATATTATTTTATGCATTTGTGTCTTACGATTCTTCATTCTTGATCTACAGTCCCTTGGACGTTTTTAACATTTTCAGGAGAATAGTGGTACCTAGGCTATGAAAGAAGGGTCCTAGAGCAAAAAATCATTATATAACTTTGAGCTCAATTTTTATTTCCAACATTTCATGTTTTATGCATTAAGGCCGTAGACGCCATATTTCTTGAGAAAAAATGCAAAAACTAAAAATTGGCAAATTTTTGAGGTTTTTGGGCCCTAGGGGGCCGGGATTAGGCTGCCCCCCAGAGTTTAATAGCCTAAAACCACCCCAAGACCTATAGTAAGTGCCTTGCGAAAGAATTTTTGAAAAATGTCCATTGTAGGCCGAATGCATAAGGTACAAACATACATACATACATACAGAGCCACGAAGAGAATTTATATATAGATTTTCTAACAAATTAAATAGTGTGAAATCGGACATTCATTTTTTAAACGCATATATATATATATATCTATATATTGATAAAAGTATCAACCGTGGAATAGAAACAAAACTAAAGTTTATCGGGACTCAAAAGTTTATGTTGACTAATAGTCAACATCCAATCGACAGTAAGAATGCAAAAATGCATTACAATTGGGCCACAGATATGATCCAGGAATAGTTATAGATAGTATCATTTAAATAACATTCAGCATCCAACTGTTTTGAGTAATGGTAAAAGTATTAAACAAGTTACAAAGGCATTTTCTATCTTTTTGAAACATTTTACTTATTCCATTCAAATTGTTTAGAAATAGGTTTAAATGTGCAAGTATAAATTTAAAACACCTTACACCAAGGTTACAATGATTTAATTTTTATTACCTTATTATATTTGTATATAGACCCGAAGTTAAAAAAGCGCAATATAAATTTTGAAGGGAAAGATAACACAGCAGTCTCAGTCTTTTTCATAATGAAACAGTAATATATATTAAATTTAAATCTAAGGAAGACAAAAGAAAATATACACACACATATTTTTTTTTCATTTTTTTATTAACATCCTCAGGGGAAGAAAATACAGTAGACTAGAAGAGTCTACTTTGCTAAGGGCTGAATAAACTTCGCAAACTTAACTATAAAAGCTAAACTAATTCAGATAACTTAGTGGTGGATTAGTTGACTACATCAACAGAAAGTATACTATAGTATCCTAGTGCTTGATTAGATACTATGACTATCTCTCAAATCCAGTGGCGTGGCAACTATTTTCGCCACGGGGAGGCCGTAATATTTGACAACCAAGTATAATTCAACGTATAATTGAAATCATTAAAAAAATGGTTAAATTAAACTAACTGGCTACGCAAACAAATAAACTTTAAACCTCTTTAAAAAAAACTAGTTTCGAAAAAAATTTAAAAGAAATTTATTTTTGAATTGCAAATGTTACAGTTGAAAAATGCGTTTAAAAACAGTATTACACAAATAAAACATAAAAACAATTACGACCTTAAAAAATCATGTTGGTAAAAAAATTCAGTTTTTTTACGGTTTTTTAATTTTTTTTCTATTTTTACACCCTTAAAATGCCGTCCTCATTCCCCTGAAAAATTTAAAATACATTTGTTTTTGATTTGCAAATATTACAGATGAAAAATCCGTTTCAAACAGTATTCACACATTAAAAACAATTACGACCTTAAAAACTCAATTTGGTAAAAAAAATTCAGGTGTTTTGTTACGTTGTTTTTTAATTTTTTTCTATTTTTGCATCATCAAATTGCCTCCCGCGCCCCTCTTGCTACGTCACTGATCATACGACATTCTAAGCATAGGCACTTGCCTTCTCCGCCTCCGGAGGAAGATGAGAAGTCAGCCGGAGCCAAGCAGCTGTGACAGTCTCGACAAAAGGACGCTCTTGGAGGAGTGCCAGACAGAGGACAGCAAAGGCCAGCGTGCCTAGACCCATACCACTGCCTCCTTTCGAGGGCTTCGTCGCCGTCAGGAGGCGACGAGCTGCCTCGGCTTCCAGCCCCGCCTCTCGCGCTCGCCCTAACACCTGCTCCACTCGCTTGACCACCTCTGTCTCGTCGCCCATGCTCGCAGACTGCCGTAACCATGCGCCCATCCCACCTATCGATACCACTTATCGAGACAACCAATCGATTCGACTTCAGTCTATCTTCAAATATTATCATTATTACATATCCTTACTGCATAAACACAACGAAATCAAATCATATATATTATTATACAACAAAGATTTCACAATAAGCACGTCAAACAACAGAGTCGGTTGTGTTTTTGACTCTGACGAAGACCGCTTGTTACGGATGAAAGGATCTTAGTCTTTTTTTCCCATTTTTTATTGTGGTTTTAACATTGATTTATTATTATATATATATCAAAATGCTGTTTCAGTATTGGTTTTCCCTTAAGTCATAAAATGAGTGTTCCTGAAAAAAAGTTACAAAAATCAACTTTTAAAGGACTTTTCAAAAAACAATTATCCACATTTAAACGAAAATCATTGATAATATAAGTATAGAAAATAACATGATTTTTTTTTTATAGAAGCTCAAAAACAAGATGAAGTTTAATAAATGTGATGGATAGATTGTTGAAAGAAACAGAGTGCGTCACGTGACTACCTTGCCAATGAAGTGGCACAATTCTAATCTGTCCCAACACCTGAGCCTAGCCACTTCCATCGACCAGACAAATTAAGACAAATTAATTGTCCTTTCGTCTCACTCGTTGTTTTCTAAGCTTTGTAGGACTATTTGATAAAACTGTATTTTAAGTCACAAGCTCTTATATATAAAACGTACTTAAACTCATGTTTATAAAAGTATTATTTAATGCCAATATTAAGTGAAGAAAGAAGAAATAACCGATATATAATGGAAAAGAACTTACTTTGATTATATTTTTCTAACAAAAAGATGTGATTGAGAAAATGTAATACATTTACTATGCATTTCTTAGTGTGTGTGTGTGTTTTGTGTGAGGGTGTATAATGTAGTTTATTTAAACTTCTTTCCTTTTGATTAATCGTTACACTTTTTTTTAGTAATGTTTTGTGGATGGTATATCTATAAACACGAATGTCAAGGGTGTGCCTGCCTTTGGGTCGGTTTTCAGTACAGAAATGCACAAATAATATCCAATTTGAAAGAAGGAATGATTTAAAAAACGCATGTGTAATACCAATACGGACATTGCCTTCTTACGTTAGGTTAGGTTGTGTAATCCCACAAGGGAAACACACAAAAACCAAATATCAACCCTTTGTGATCCACACAATGAATATTATACATTGGGAGTCCTACATTTTGCTTATTTTATTTTTTTTTAATTGTTTAAACCGATCCCCTAATGGATAATAACGTCAGGCGTTTACCGGCTTTTTGTTTAATCGGTGATTCTACAGATTCTAGATTGTGAGTCCTAAATTTTGCCTAACTCAAGTGCATTTTGAGAAGAGATCTTTAATGAGTACCGGACATCGTACAGGCCCGGGACCTACAGCTTAACGAACTCTCTTTGAGGGACATTGTACTCAGATTTATTCACCTCCCGTGTGAATAAATTGAGGGCCAGGTGGGGGTCGAACCCCTGACTACCAGCCCAGAGGCGAGTACCTTAACCACTGAGCTAACCTGGCTACCCACATTTTGCTTAACTTAACTTTATTTATAATAAGAATCTTTAACAAGTACTTTACAACGTATAGGATCAGGACCGACAGCTTAAAGACGTCTCCGGAGGTCAACGTGCTCATATTTTATTCACCTCCCGCGTGAAAGCCAGTGTAGGCATTGAACCCAGGATCTAGCAGTCCAGAGGCGAGCAAACAGCCACTCGGGTAACATAATCTCCCTTACCCTGTTAACTTCCATTCATCCAAGCTGGTATTAACATCATACAAAGAATGCAGACTCTGTCAGGAAGAGCCAGAAGAGTGGACACATTCCAGATAAATGCCATTCAATATCTTTTAAGTCACAAATTTTTAGCAAACATACCCAAAACCAATAGAAGAGAAGATATTTCTAAAAAAAAACAATTACAAAGTTTATTAAATAATTTGAAATCTGAACTTGATTTTAGAAACTACAAAGAGATACAAAATAGAATAGATACAAGAGTACAAGAGTTTCCATTTCCCGCGTACACAAATCTGGAATCATGTCCAAAACTTTAAACTCGAATTGTGAGTACTAATTTAACCACTTCTCATCGTCGTGAAAAATGTTTATTTGATATTTTAGGTAATAACATTGAAAAAACTAAACACCCAAGAGGCATTGATTGAGAGCTGAGTATTCGTTTGTTAGATGTTTCACAGTTTTGAATTATTCATCAATAGACGGACGGCTAGAAATTAACAGGGACCTAAATGCTATAAATGAATCAACGTGCTCGAAGTCGGTAGTGGGTAAAAAACAACAATATTTTGTTCATTTCAGTTTAATAAATTTATCAGTTGAAATATATTACATCATTATAATTAAAATATGTTGCAAATATTTTTAAATTACCAATAGGATTACATCACTACTTATTTTTCCACAAAGAATAATAAATATGTATGTACTTCATAATTCTTTGACGTTATTATTGTGTATATCTTTGTTTACGATTCTGGTGAAGGCCGTTACTGCTCAAAAGAGCTTGATAACATTTTAAACTTGCATACTATGATTTATATCTTGAAAAGTATACTTATAAATAATAAATAAGTAAATAAGTATTTATTCAAAAATACGATTCTGAAATATCAAAATGCTATCAAAATACAATGGAAATAGAAATGACATTTTTTTACTTTTTTTTACATTATTCTAACAGTTATATTAAAAACAAAATATTGAAATATATATTTTATTTAAACAATTTTAGTGCTATTATATTGAACGAAATTAAAGTCTCCACAAGAACCAATGTTTACTTTTAAGTCAGTCCAAATATTTAACACTGATACAGTTGGTAAACATGACTGTCAATGCTAGCAGATTATTTGAACCGTATCATTTTTACTATTTAATTTTGAGTACCAATATTTTTAATTTGTGTAATACATGACTTTTCCTTATGAATTCTGTGAGCTTATATCATGGCAGAAGAATATGGATTGGATTTCATTTCTCAGTATCGAACAATCTCAAATAAGCTAAAGAAGTATGTGTTTGGTGTATGTAAATATGTGTTCATATTGCGTTTATAACTACAGTACATTTTTTTTAGGAGATTTCTTCGAAAGACAAATGCAGCTGAACCTAGTGACCAGTTTGGTCAGTTCTTTTTTTTTTCGAATATGTTATATATTCTGAAGTATGTTTCCTTCAATTATTGTGTTAATAACATTTACAGCTTCTCTGGCAGTACAATGTGAAAAAGCAGATATGCCAGAATATGCTGCCCTTAGCTGGCTAGGAGTAGCTAATTGTGAATCTAGTCTAGGACATGTTAAAGAAGAGGCAAATGCTCTTTGTAGTGCTGGTCGTCAGTTCGTAAGTGCTGCAGACAGTACTGTTGTTGGTTGTGCTCATCTTACTCAGGTACATATCTATATTCCTATTTCCTAAAATTTCACAATAAACACGTGAAACAGAATTAACATCCAAACCACAATTAGTAAGTAGTTAAGTTAGTTTTTTTTTGCTGATTTCTTACTGTGGTTTGGACGTTGACTATACAACTTAATACGAAGTCTACTGCTTCAATTTTTCTCGTACACTTAGCTAGTGGAATATGCTGATCTACTATCCATTCTTCATGTTAATTTAGGTTAGGACTGTATTACAATGAAGAGCATCTCATTTATAATTTTAGCAGAATTCTCATTTATTTCGTTTGGTGGCCTGTCACCAAAAAACTGTCAAGTTGTTTTTGTTTTTAAAGCTATTGTATAGATTTAACAATATTAAGGTACTCATTATTTAAGTAAACAGCGAAAATACTTAGCAAATAATTTACATTTCTTTTATAACTTTATGTAAACGATTCATTCGATTTTAAGCCTAATTCATTCAATTCTTTTTCCTAATCATGAAGCATGCAACTATAAATTAGATAGAGCTCATTTTTGTGAGCTGTAGGGTTGATTTTACTGTTATTTTTCTTCTGTACTTTGAACAGACTAAAAAGATTTTACAAAATAAACATAGAATAGAAATCCTCTTAAAAACCACAGAATGATTGTTTTTTATATGGACTGTGACGAGGACCGCCACTAAGATCAAAAAATCTTGGTTCCACTTTAGACTTTCGTACTGCAATTGTACGTTGGTACAGTAGAATGAAAAGACGATGATAGCCGTATAACTATTTTCAGTATTTCCTTATATCAGTTGAATCCTTGTGCTTTAGCTTTTATACTTTTTCAATTTTACTATACAAGGATTTAGTAAACCTTTATAACTGGCATTACTTTTATTTTCTATTTAAAACGTTACTGCCTTTTATTGAAAGGTTTTACATTCCTATTTTAAATTTTGAGAAAATCATGTATACTTTCCTATCTAATCTTTGGTTTCATGTATCAAAAAATTGAATGCTTCTTTTGTTTAAGGTTATAAAAGTAAAATAAGTTATCAGTTTAGCATTTTTGTTGCGCCCTGAAGTAATGAATACCCTAATTTTATTGTATTTGTTCCAATGAATTAGATTTATATTGAAGAACATTTTATGATTGCATATAGAATTAATATGTTCTGTTTATTTTCTTAACGCTGAATTACAAAATGTCTTTTGGCTCTCAGTTCAGTAATCATTTTAATTAAATATAATAGCTGATACATAATTTTAGTTGAAGCCTTGGTTATGAGCATGCGAATATTTATAAATAGAAATCAATATTATAGATAATCAATATTAATAGAAGATGTAGAACTTCTCATTTTTATTATTTACTTTTAAGCACTAAAATTCTTTATTTACACTATGAAGTTGCTTTTCGTTATGTTATTTTATGAAAATATCTGTAAAAATATCTTCAAAAATATAGAGGAGGAATTGAGGTTGTTGGTCTCTTAAGAAACAACAAACATTATATTAATGTTAGTAAATTATATTAGACACTAAAGTGTAGTTCATATCTTACTTGTGTCAAAAATATCAAAATTAGTTATCTTCTCCTCAATATTGTGGTCAAAAATTAACTTTAACTAAAATAACATTGTTGTATATCAATTTAAGACTTTTTTTAGTTTAGGATTTCAATGATTTGAGAACACAGCATTGATATTCATAGAGTTGGTAGCCCTGTACTATCAAGAAAGTATATTGACTGATATTTGTTTTAACCTATTTTGTTTTCAGGCTGCAAATTGGTGCTTTGACGAGGCTGTTAAAAAGAAAAGAGATAATCCCGAGTTACCAAGTACAAAAGACTCCTTACTGCCTCCTCCACAGTCTCTTTTATTCCTTTCTCCCAGTGCAAATAACCCCCATCATCGCCTTTCTCTTCTTGAAAGTTTAGCAAATAATAAACTAGTATCAGGTAAATGTCAATTTTGTGTTATACTTTAAAAGTTGTTGTGTAAATATTTTCCTATTCAAGGAGATAGGTCAAAACTAGCTCTAAAACAATTAGAGATAGAGATAAACGAAGATCGATCGTTTATCTCAAAAAACGTGAAATCAAAGAAAAAGTATACATAAAAGAAGATTTTTTTGTGAAAATAGTATTTCGAATTTTCCTCAAGTTGTATATATATATATATATATATATACATCATGATTTGTTTTCTTGACCCAATATTTATATGATGTAATTTTCTTGAGGTTTGAGGTCCAATGATAAAAACTAGTCCATTTGCCGACGTTTCGACATATATTTATGTCATCTTCAGGGCTACAACATGATTGTTTTACAAATGTTGTAATTACCATTACATGATTAAATTACCAAATAGTAGTAATAGTAGTGCTAAAAATTACCAAATAGTAGTAATAGTAGTGCTAATTGTAAAACAATCATGTTGTAGCCCTGAAGATGACATAAATATATGTCGAAACGTCGGCAAATGGACTAGTTTTTATCATTGGACCTCAAACCTCAAGAAAATTACATCATATATGTATATATATATAATATATATATATGTATATAAACTAGAATTTAAAAAGAACACATAGAAAGGAAATCACTGAACTCACTACTATATTTCGATGTCCTCGTCTTCAGGAAAAGAAGTGAATCGCTCCAAAGGCTGATAACGACTCCTTTATATATATATATAAATAAATATATATACATATAATATATATACATATATATATATAATATATATATGTGTGTGTGTGTGTGTGTATTTTGGGAACAGACCTTCAATCAAACATATAGTTATTAGTCCCTGAAAATAGTCAGAGCTGACCGAAACATCGTATATAATTTGTATGTATTGTTAATTTGTTTGTTATGGTTAAAACTTGTTTAGTGAATAAAATGGAAGTCAAGAATAAATCTTTTGGTGAATTACTTTATATTTTACCAGAAAGGTGGAAATCCATAGTGAGAAAACTTGAAAAATTAACTCGGAAAAGAACAAAAGTTAAAATTGGCATAATTTTTAATAAAACATATATATATATATATATATATATATATATATATATATATATATGATCAAACCACAATATGAAAATGGGAAAACAGGACTAAGATCTATTCAAAATAAGACTTTGATCATTGATTGTTATTTCACGTGTTTAAGTGAAATGTTTATATATATATATATATATATATATATATATATATATATATGTGTGTGTGTGTGTGTGTGTATGTGTTTGTGTAATTAGGGAGCAGATTTTCGTCTGGGTTATTGTTTTTCGTAAAATTATTTTTCCTTAGTTAATTTCGATTTATATTGATGATGTTTATATTTCTAGCATTAGCAAGTAACATTAAAATACCCTGAAGATGGTTGCTGATGACTGAAACGTCGGCGATTTGTATAAAGTGAATAGTGTTAATAATGACGAGTATTGAAGGTAACACATTTGGGCAACTGTTATTTGATATACCAGATAACTTCAAAACACTTATTAGAGAGTTGGAAAAGTAAACGAGAAGAAAAGTGACAAAAACAAGGATTCAAAAAGAGTTTAATGAAATATATATATATATTGGGGAAAGAGGAGATCAGATGACTCGGTTCCTTTTTCCATCTTATATCATAAGCTAAGGGAAAAAACTACTTACTTAAAAATACTCTTTGTTTTTATTATTACTTTTTTTATATAGCGACTTATTGTTTGATTACCAAAAATTTTGTTTGTACAACCAACTATGCAGTTTTCAATATGTTAATTTATAAATTTGGATATTGATGTAGCTTATTGACCACGATTCTTCAAATACAAAATAGGTTTTTGATGATTAGGTCCAAAGATTGATTCTCCAGATTTCTGGAGTAAAATTTTTAGGCATTCTCAAGGCTTTTTGAAGGGAATTATTTAACACATCTCTTCTTCTTTTTGTCAAATTTATTTTTGACAATAAATATTCCAAAATGAAGAGATATGGTAAATGATTCCCTTTAAAAAGCCTTGAGAACGCCGAACAATTTCCGATGAAAGATCGGCGAGTAGTAATTTGAAGTATTTAATTTTTGAACCTAATCATCAAAAACCTATTTCGTATTTCAATTCGGATAGTTTATTTTTTCAAAAACCCGCACTCGGCACCAAAGGCATTCGACGACACAAACTTAAGTAAATTCTGGGTCTTGACTCAAAAGTTGTCTGTCTCTTCAAGTTCAATAAAAGGGACTTGTTGTTCATAGATGGTTACAGTCGTGCAACCCTAGTCTAATCCATCTTTGAACTAACCTTACTATGTGATAAAATATACATCTTTCATTCTTTTGGGGTTTCCACAAAAAAGTGTTCCATGAATTATTTTACTGAAAGCATTTCAGGTAGGAAAAGAATAGAAATGATTTTTCCTAAGGCACTGAAAATTTTGCATACGTGTTCTCTAACTCGATCCGTAAAATATAACTTTTAAAAATCTCCTTTTTTAAAATGATATATCTAACTTGAATGTTTAAATATTTTAAAAATGAATCAATTAGTAATTATTTTTTTTTTTGATTTCAGGTGATAATGAAGGTGCCCTGGATATTTTTACAGAAATCGTATCTACTGTTAATAAAATTACTTCCAATCCTATTGGAGTCTACAGAGATATATTATTAAGGTATGCAATCAAATAATGATACGTAAGTTACGGTGAAAGTTTTTAGAAAAGCTAACAACGAAAATAATGTAATCGAACCATTTTCGATTTATGAATACTACTCAAAATTGAATCTCCTCTACAATGGAACGGTGTGTCTCAACTAAATCATTTGGAATTTATACCTTTTGTTCACGAACACCGGCAATATCTACCACCAAAACACAAACCTGCTGTGAAACAAATGACTAAGGCAAGTGCTAACTGAAAGAAGAAAAGAAATAGGAATGGATAGTTCTTCATTTATGAGATTTACGATTACATTTTCAAGGAGAATTACCCATTTCATGGAGAGTAGCAATGTAGCTCTAAAACGGCCTGAACTACACTGGGTCTAGACTCTCTCAGTATTTAATTCCAAAAATTCCTAAACCCCTTCCGGATATTAGACTGTTTGGAGTGCTTTATATATTTGATTATTTTAAATGTTTAGAGTTTGTTGATTTTTAGTTTTTCTTGGCAGGCATGTATGCTGTTATTCCGGAGCAATGTAAAATCTTTTTTTTTTTACTAAAATAATCTATTTAATGAAGGGGTTTGTTTACAGCTTTGAAGTCCTAAGTACGTCCAGTGCATTGTAAAAATGTAATGGAATATGGACCCAACTTGAACATATATTTGCTTATTATGTATTTTCTAGTTTCATCACCATTAAAAATACTAACATTTAAAGACTGATTTAGCTACCTTAGGATGAAGAACTGTGGGCAGAATTAGAGGTTTAGACTTCTAAAAACCCAACTGGGTTGGGTTTTTGACTCTGACGAAGACCGCTTGTTACGGTTGAAAGATCTTAGTCTTGTTTTCCCATTTCTTATTGTGGTTTGATCATTGATTGTTATTTCACGTGTTTATGTGAAATCTTTTTATTTATATATATATATAACCAACTAACATTAAACACAATGCGGCGCGCAGTCATTTCAGTATCCAGTAGAGTACCTATATACCCCTCTGGCAAAGCCATTTTTCTTCTGATTGCTCTTATGTCGAATATAGCAGTGAATTTGCTGATGACTTCTTTTTCCTCGTGTTCTTTTCTCTATGTCTTGTTTCTGTTCTAGTAGATCATTTCAATTTGGATTTTTATATATCCCAGTGGTGTTTATACATAAGTATGTTACTTTTTAAAGAAATATATATATTAACTGGGTATCAGAAAATCTTTTACTTGTCTGACCTCTAAGAGTCTGTAAAGTTATACTCTCTCTCTCTCTCTCTCTCTCTCTCTCTCTCTCTCTCTCTCCCCCTCTCCTATATATACGCTTCACGATGAATCACAAACACAGAACTAAGGAACTCTCCTGATGACGGTTCAACCGAAAATTAGAGACAGTAAGTGTGTTTGTGATTCATCGTGAAACGTTTGTTGTCCTTTTGGATCGTTTTCCTGTTTACAATATATATATATATATATATATATATATATATATATAAACTAGAATTTTCAAAAGAACACAGAAAAGAAATCACTGAACTCACTACTATATTTCGATGTCCTCGTTGTCAGGAATAGATGTGAATCGCTCCAAAGGCTGATAACGACTCTATATATATATATATATATATATATATAAGAAGGTGATGAAAAATCTTATGTACATGCCGCTTATGTATAAGTACTAGATCGTTGGATTGAAATTTGGACATTTATCTATGTAAACAAAATTAACGTAAAATATTGACGAAAGAAACAGGAAAGGCAATCTTTATATTATATATCTATTTAAATATAAATGTTGCATTCGTTTTTCTTTGTTGTTCAAGCATAAAGATTTGAGCTTTCAATTTGTTTAGAGTGATTTTTCTTTGACAGATGTGAGATATTCAGAGTTCTGCTGGTGTTGTTAGTGGGCCCTACTGCACAAAGGCTGCCCACAACTCTAGCCAACCTTATTGACAAGTACACGTGGATCGGAGAACCTGACGCTTCCACTAGTCAGTATTACTTTTGCTCTTTTATGACTTTTTTTTCTCCTAAAAGCAACATATTAGCATAACTATGCTCAACAATACTTTTGAAATTTTACTATATTTAAAATTTGAAGTTCCTGTAATAAAAAAAGAGTGAAAAATATTAGAACAGTTGTGAAACTTGTCCTTTACTATTACATCGGATGCAACCCGAAAACAACAAGAATTGAGTTGAAAATCCCTTTTCAACGTTAAGGGTTAAATGTTTGTTAAATTTAATTAGTATACAAACGGTGCAATCAGTAGGTTAGAAAAAAAAATAAACTGAATAAAATATTAAAATAAAGAAAAATTTATATTAGAAATATTTAAAATGTGGTTGTTATAAATTTTTTATATACGTACCTGTAAAAAGCCTTGGAGTTCCTTTAAATTTATTATTGGTATTTCTAATAAAAACATATTTAGCTCTCTGATGCTTTAAGGTTGATGTAAGTAAACCCAAATTTTTTCAATACCTACTGATTCCATTGTTTTCCGTATCAATAAAACTTTATAAATATTTAATGTTGAAAAGGGATTTTGAATTCAATTCTTGTATTTTTTGGGTTGTATTTCATTGAATATTGAAGAACAAGTTTCACAACTGCACTTGTGAAGTTACAAGGATGCAGTAACCTCAATAAAAGTTTAAATACAAGTCCATTCATTTGTTTCCTCTTTTCTTATTCTAGGAACTTTTTGAAAACGATCAAATCTTTGAAATGATTCTACAGGGTAAAAGTTTTATGAATTTTGGATGATCGCAAGACAATGTAACACTCAAAGAGGAACTAATAACTTCCACATGCAGTCTCCTACAAGATTTATTTATCTTAATTTTATTTGAAATCAATTGAGTCCAAAATAGGTGTTTTTTTTTTTAATTTATTTCCAACATTAAGATAAAAATCACAATAAAACTTGGATTTATCTATATAAATAAAATAATGATTTTGTCTGTACATTGCTTAGAACTGACTCATTTCAAGTTTTCTTTATGTTTCATACATTGGAGAAACCGAATCCACCCTTAGAAAAATTTCTGTCAGTTTGTCGGTTTGTCCGCAAAATTTTGTCACAAGTAAACTCAGCCACCATAAGACATATCAAGCAGAAACTTTGACAGTAGATTTGTGTATGTCTAACTTAAAATATAGGCTCTGAATTGATAGGAAATTCAACGTAGAAGTGAAGTTATGGACGTTTAAAGCAAAAACGTTTGTCACAAGTAATCTCAGTCACCATAAGACATAACGAGCTGAAACTTTGACACTAGATTTATGTATGCCTAACTTAAAATATCGGCTCTAAATTGATTGATAATTCAGGTGCATGGGGCTTTAAGCTGTATTTTGCTATCTTCACAGACATGTTTATTTTGAAAATACACAGGTGTGGCAAGTAGGTATTGTTAGTTGATTTTAATTTAATTTGAGCATTTGAATATATTTGACATCATTGAAAAGGTGTTTCCCAGAGTTGAGGATGTACTATCTATTAAGAATAAATAGTTTTGTGAACGAGCAATTATCAGACCTTAATATGAACAGGCAGGAAAATTCAACAAAGAAGTTCTTACGCTATTATCAAGCCAAGGAAAGAATGAGAGTGATTACAAGTCAGTAAAGAGAGTGATTAGTGATGAGGAAGCAGTTCATTATCCAACTGAATTTCTTTCTCCTGGACTGCCTCCTCATCAGTAAAGACTTAAAGTAGGAGCACCAATTATGCTGCAATTTAGTAGCAGTAACAAATTTCATGTTAAAAAACGTAAGTGCCCCAAAACTGTGCGATGAGACACAACTCTGAGTTCGTGCTCTGCACAGATATGCCATAGAGGCAGACATCATGACTGGGTATGGTATTGGGGAGTCTGTGTGTATACCACGCATACCATTGATTACGAGTCACTATCTGTTTCCATTGAAACGATTGCAAAGTCCCGTCAGAGTCTATTTCGCAATGACGTTAACTAAGTCGCAAGGGGAAACTTTATCTAACGCAGGAATTCAAGTTAGCGAGACCAAGTTTTTCTCACATGGTCAACTGTAGTTTAATTGCTCAAGAGTCAGATGTTCCAACTGTTTGATCTTCCATAAACCTGAAGGACAGACAGCTAATGTGGTGGACACAGAGGAATTTGCTTAACATTGTACTAATAATGTTATTTTCTACTATTCTATAATTTCTAATGGTATTTTGGAATACCAAGTATAATAGAATTTTTGATTCCGTCAAAGACGGGTACGTTTGCTAGTCAATAAGAAAATATGGATTTCTTTTTTAATTATTTAAATTTCATAATGTAATAAAAATGCATCACCTGTTTTAATATTTGAATTAAAAAAAAAATCATCATAATGTCATGTGATGTAGACACATTTGAATTTTGATGGAGTAGATGTTCATTGTGCACTTTCACATGATTTTACTAAATATATGATAAAGTTACTCATATTAACTGTGAAAGAGGTTACATAATGTATGAAGTAGTGATATTTTAATTGAAGTCAAAAACCATGGTAAGTACTCAATTTGAAGCCTGGAGTAGTTGTAAACGTTAAAGATGTGGCAAAGTAGGAACTGCTTCTTTGATACATAAATAGCAAAGTTGTTACATTTTTGCTTCTTACTCTTTCTGTTTATGATGTCAATGTTACAGTATTTTTAGAATTTATTAGGTAACAATTTTAGTTACCAATCAGAAAAGAAACTTTATACAATTATTATAATTTGATTCAATAATATTTTGATATGAAATATGGGGGCCAGGCTAGCTCAGTGGTTACGTGCTTGCCTCGGGACTGATAGGACCGTGGTTCGATCTCTACCTCGCCCTCGATTTATTCACGCGGGAGGTGAATAAATCTGAGTACCTCGTCCCTCGGAGAAGGACGTTAAACCGTCGGTCCCGAGCCTGTACGATGTCAGGTACTCGTTAAAGATCCCTACTCTTTAGGACTCCCGAAAATTTAGTACTTCCACTGTAGAATTAATCTTCATTGTGTAGTATCACAAAGGGCCAATGCTCGGCCTACGTGTCTCTTGTGGGATTGCCACTGCAACCTAACCTACTATGAAATATTTGAATTTTTTATTTTGCAACACAGTGTAAATGAAATTTCTGATAAATGAATTAAATGATATGAGGGTTGTGGACTGGACACTGAGCACTTGTTTGTACAGGGCGACTGGTCGGCGAGGAGTTGTTCTTCCTCCTTCAGTCTCTTGTGATGGGTTACCAGAGTCAGGACAGGGACGCAGTCTCCTCCTTAGAGCTCCCTCTGTCCTCACACATCTCCTCGTCTCAACACCAACTCCTTGTCAACATTATCGCTTCCTTCAAATAACTTCGTTTATTCTTGTTATCTTTTCTATATATTTTTTGACATTAAAAAATTTTATTCTGTGGTTCTTATTGTTGTTTTTAAACCAATAATATTCTTGTGTTAGAAAGTCCATACTTCATTGGAAACTCGAAGAAAAAAATCTTGCATGGATGTCAGAGCCGAAATGCCTTTTATAGGACCGGAACCGGTCTTTCTGCTTTCTACTGCCGGAGTCAGATATCTTATAAATGCCTGGCTGCAGGAGAATGTGAAGAAAAGTTGGCCGAACTGTCCGGGTAAACAGATAGGCCAAGCTTTATATTTCGTGTCCTAGTATAAAGCATAAGAAGTTTCTCCTTAGTCTGGGGAAAACAAGGTTGAGAAATCTCATTGGAATTCTCACGGGTCACTGTAGACTGAGAAGACATCTAAATATCATGGGTATAGAAAACACGTTTGCCAAAAATGTGGAGAAGAGGATGAAGCCTCTGTCCATTATGTGGCTGAATGCCCCGTGTATAGTCTCCTTAGATTAAATATTTTAGGTACAAGTACTGTAATGATAGATAAATAAAGGGAAATTGAGTGGAAAAACCTCTTGATCTATATAGAAAGATCAGGAAGATTTTCCTAGGAGTAGGAATCCGGGTTACCTGGGGAAGGCAAAAAGGGCCCACTTGGCTGGCTTATGTGCCAGATCTTTGATCTACCCACCTTACTACTACTAATCTTGCATGGACATTTTCATACACAAAAAGAAATTTTCTTTAATTTTTGTTTATTAAAGAAGTACACCATCTTCGGAATAAGGAAATAGTATATCCTGGTATGTTCGAAAAAAAAAACAGTAATAAACGTAAGTGAGTATAGTAAGTATAAATGTACAATAACACAAAAGTAATATTTATTTTACCTTGGATGGATATACTACGTACAAAACCGGTAGAGCTGTGAATACAGGTACTAATACACTACATAACCAATGTTACTGGACTCTTTGAGGGTTATCTGATCAAAAAACTCAACTGTGTCTTCGAAAGTTTCAAGAAATTATATTTTCATAATCAAGGTTTACATTGAGTGTTGGTCACAGCCATGATCTGAACACTCAGTGTAAGCCTTGATAATGAAAATGTAAATTTTCGAAACGTTTGAAGCCAGAGTTGAATTTTTTGAACGAACAGCAATTCGAAATATTGAATTTGGTAAGTGTACATTTTATTTTTTTTCTGTGTCGTGTTTCGTGTAATTTAAAGTTTTATAGTCCGTGTGGACCATTTATTGAATTTAGTAAACTATATTAAGACTGTAGACCAGTACATTAGATCTTGGACTCCTTAGGTCATCATTAGGTTTTAACTAACACTATTAAATATTAAAATTAGAATAAAAGAAAAATAAAATAACTGAAGAAAGGACAATGATCTATTCTTTCCTGAATACCCCACCACAACCTACAGGTAATATTAAAAAAACATTGGATTCAAATCCGACGATGATTTGGAATAACCTAAAATGAAAATACTCATGAGAAGGATTGTAGTTAATTATTAAAATGTGGGTGCTGAAGATGAGTTTATTGGTAATTAATTAATTAAATAATTGATGGTTAGAAAAGAATGAGAAAGAAGGGACGAAAAGTAGTTAGTGACAACTTCTGAGTATATATGACAAAAGAAAAAATTGAACAAAGCTAGAAAGGAGTAGAGGAAATAATCTTAAAACAACGTGTATGGTGTAAAGATGATTTTTTTAAAAAAAACAGTTATGAAAGAACGAAAAAGATAAAGACCAAAATGAAAAAATTAAAGTTGTTTTGGAAATGATGGGCCTGAGTAACCCAGTAAGCTGATCTCTGGACTGGTATATCCCGAGTTTGATTCTTACTATGCCCTCGATTTATTCACGTGGGAGTTGAAAAATCTGAGCATGTTGTATCTCGGAGAGGACGTCAAGAATTTGATTCATGCCTGTATCATGTGATACTCGTTAAAAATCTCTAAATATACTTGACTGAGGCAAAATTTAGGATTCCCAATGTTTGTTTTTTAATGCCTACACTTATGGGCTTTAACTTTTAGAGCTGTTCTCTGGGCGAAAAGTTTGACTCATTTATTATTTGGCACCCATTTTACCAATGGGGCAGCTACATTACCTGGTTGATTCAACATTGAGATTTTGTCTACCTCTAGTTTATTTAGAGTAGGGATCTTCAACGAATACCTAACATCGTACAGGCTCGGGACCGACGGCTTAACGTCGGGATGTCATGCTCAGGTTTTTTCCATCTTCCGCGTGAAGAAATCGGGGGCCAGAGTGAGAATCAAACTTGGGATCTACGAGTTCAGAGAGGAGCAGACAAGTCACTAGGTCTACTTTGACAACAAGGACTCCCGGAGTTAGAACATTCCTTTGAAAAATCAGCGTCAGAGGTGTAGCTTTTTACCACACCCTAAATCCCAACTTCGAAGAAAAAAAACCTGTATAATGTAAAGAAAAATAATGAAAGTATAGGAGGTAACGAATTTTTCAAAATGGGAAGAACTTTGCAGACACTTCTGCTAATTGCTGAAGATGTTGTTTGATGATCTAGCTTCATTTTATATGATAATATAATTCAAATCAGTTTCACAAACAATAAATTACTTACTACTAGCAAATTAGTGAAGGGACAAAACTGAATATTTAGTATTTTAATTGTGAATATAACATCTGCATAAAAACAAAATCAGTCTTAACCTCGGGAAAGCACAACTCACTTGTATAAAATATAAACAGTGCTGCATTTCATGAATTTATTTTATTACAACTACAGTACAAGATACTCTAAGGCCATATGTAGTATACTGTACCGTATAGTAAGCCGATACTGTATGATGCAGTAAGAACCGTACTAAACAAGATACTGTACAACTACCGTACGACAATATACAAAAATAATCGACATAAAGTTTCTTCATGAAATTAAATATTATTTAAATTTTTTTTCAAACTAAAAAAGTTTTGGAACATTTTTATTGCTTTAGTTCTTGAAACACCTGGATTGGGGTGAAATGTTACATGTCAGATTATATTTCATTTATCTGTATCATTAAACGTGTAATTTATTAAAAAATATCATTTCAGCCTTGAAACACCTGGATTGGGGTGAAATGTTACATGTCAGATTATATTTCATTTATCTGTATCATTAAACGTGTAATTTATTAAAAAATATCATTTCAGCCTTACCCTGTGATTGAATAGTAATGAATATAAAAACATATTTGTGAGAAAATGATCGGTGGTTTCAAACTTGAGCTATAGCTAAATCCATTGTGAGAAAAATAAAATCGGCTTTTGTATCAACAAAGATAGTAACTATCTTATCAATATGCGTTGATTTGATTGAATTAGTCCTAAAGACCGATAACTTTAATTGTAGAGTACGTAAGGAACTGGGTGAGGAATTCGGAGTGTTATCTCACATTTTACGTAAAACTATAGGTTAGTACAGGACAATTTTTAAAACTAGATAAAACCAGTATTGTTTATTTTGCTAGACATGTTCTACTTGTTGTCTTGGTTTTAAATTTAATAGTATTAATATCTAGTGGGGAAAAAATGGTGCGGTGAATTTGATCATTTCAATAATGATTTCATGGTTTGATTTAAATTCTGTATTTTCTTATTGATCTTTGAATAGTATGTATTAAATGGTGATTTGTGATTTCAGTTACAAATGGCCTTTTCAAAGCTAAGCAAGTCAATTTTAAAGTTATCAGTGGATAGTCAAATAAACAGTGTTAGGCCTCTCTTTGGAACATGCAAAAACAAGGATGCTACGACAGGAAAAATAATATCAAAAGAGAAGAAGTACACGCCCAAAAACTATGAACCTTTACCTGTTGTTATATCTAAAGGGGAAGGTAATATTATGTTCTTTCTTTTATTTGTTGATTTTAAATGGTACCTCAGAACTGGTATTATGTACAAACTTTTTAGATTACTTAAAATATCCCCGTCACTCCCATTTTATAAAAAAAAAAATACAATATGTCTTGATATTTCGACTTTTTAAATAAAACGGAATTATAAGATTTCAAATCGCTTAAAATTTGAAGATGATTAATCGAAATATGTGGCACAACCGTAATTCATATTGATGATTAAATATTGAGTGATTTACAAACAATTATCTAGTTTGCAAGTTACTTTCAAACTTTTCAACTTTTGCGTTTATTTTAATTTGCCATTATGAGAAATATGTGCCGCAAACGTAGTTCAGCACACAATTTACTATATATGAGTTGTTGAAAATAAATACAGGTAATTTTTTAATATTTCATTGAAACTTGTAAAAAGTAGTACAATTATAATGTATAGAAGTGTAGAATATGGTGTAGTTAAGTAGAGCAATAATTCGAAATCCTTGCAAATTTGCAAAAAAAATAATGTGGTTTTGGACACGGCGACAATTCCCTTGTAATAATTAATTTTGTCTGGTTTATAACAGCTATTTGAGAGTCGCTTATCTATTAGGTACGGTCCTGTTTAAAAATCAACGTGTGTTTCTCAGTACGTTTTATTTTACTTTAAGTTAAAAACAATGACAATGAAAAATAAAGAGGTATATTTCAACGCTTTTACACTGTATAAGATTGATTGACAAATGCATTATCCATATTGGTACATGCAAAAACAAGGATGCTACGACAGGAAAATTAATCAAAGAGAAAGAAGTACACGCCCAAAAACTATGAACTTTTACCTGTTGTTATATTTAAAGGGAAGGTAATATTAAGTTGTTTGTTTTATTTGCTGATTTTAAAAGGTATCTCGGAATTAGAATTGTGTACAAACTTTTTAGATTACTTAAAAGATTACTCATTTTTATGGATGAGTGCATGCAAATTTTGTAAACACTCTATAACACACTTTGTAGATCTTCCACAGATCTTCATAAAATTTAATACACATAATTTTTGATGTAGTAAGTAACTAATTCTAATGTTTTTGACAATATTTTATCATAGAAGGTACTTTGTCGAACTTATATTGAAACAAGTTCTATTTTTTTAATTGAAAACATTCAATTTGTATCACTATAATAACTGAAATTTTGAATTTAGTGTTATGTTTATAAGAGAATGAATGATAAAATTACATTATTTTTATTATAATATTAGAAAGTAGCCTCTGTTAAGTTATCTAATCAATTAAATCGATGCACTTTATTTCTATTGAAATCTCTATTATTCAAATGAAGTAATTGATTCAATTAATTAAATTAATGATATTTGGAAATAATTAAAGAAAAAAATGTTAATTAACTTACAGTACTTAATTCCATCAATGGAACGATATGCAAATGAACGAAACATTATCAGATCTTAAAGTAAACAAAAATTAATACAAAACTGATTGAAAAGACTGCATCACTGACGTTTTAAAGTCAAATGTAAAAAAATGGGCAATTTCATTTCTTCAACTTTAGCCTTTGGAAACTATTTGAAAACCTGAAGTCATAAATATATTTCGAATTATTTTATCAATATAAATTATCCTTTAGGCTCCTCTAACATAGAAGGAAGAAATATACTCAATAAAAGTTAAAGGTTATCAAATTTTTAATCCATTGTTTCAAATTTTCAGAATGTTTTTATCAGTTTTGTTAGACTCAAGAGGTTATCATTATAAGTTAATCATCTTAGAATTTCCAAACTATCTTTTCTTATCGCTTGGTCACCTCATGTAAGGTATCGATGATCAAACCACAATAAGAAATGGGAAAACAAGACCAAGATCCCTCAACCGTAACAAGCGGTCTTGTTACCCAACTGAGTTGGGTTTTTGACTCTGACGAAGACCGCTTGTTACGGTTGAGGGATCTTGGTCTTGTTTTCCCATTTCTTATTGTGGTTTGATCATTGATTGTTGTTTCACGTGTTTATGTGAAGTCTTTGTAAGGTATCGAATGCACAATGACTGTGTTATTAGATTAGAAGATCTATAGATAGATGTACACGGAACAGTTTTATAAAAGACACTTTTTTATCTATAACACATCGAAAATGCTAATATCTTCGCGAATTTGTTTTATCATGCTGCTTCCAACGGCATTTATTATTATTATCATTTGAGGGTGACTATAGCACTGCGTCTTAAAAAAAAAAACTATTGTACTTCCCCCCTTCTGTACTAAAGTGAAGCAGTTAGCTTCAACGCCTCTAAGAAGCTCAGCCTTTTGCTGGTTCCACCGGTAAAAGTTTTCTATGGTTTGTTAAGCGTCCCGAAGCACCTACCTATGTGCAGCAAAGTTGCCTTACAGTCAGTCAGTAGGTGCAACGGTGTTTCTTCCTCTTAGCAGAATCTGCACAAACCGTCATTGATAATGTCCATTCAGGCTCCCTACTTTTCGCGAGAAAGTAATTTTCTTTCTCCTTCTTCGGGTCCTCAGGTGCACTTGTGGGAGGTTGATCCTACTAGTTAGTGCTTTTGGACCCTCTGTGCATTCGGAGGATGGTCTCCGGACTTCCATTTCCTTACAGCGGAAAATACCTGAAGCTCTATCGGTGGTATTTTGTCCGTTCCAGCAGAGCACCGCAAACCGGAATAAGGCTATTTACTCAAGGGGATCGATTCTACGGATTCTATATTGGGAGTCCTAAATTTTGCGTAACTCAAGTGTATTTAGAGTAAGGATCTGTAACGACTACCTGACATTGCACAGGCTCGCGACCGACAGCTTAACGTCCTCTCCAAAAAACGACGTACTCAGATTTATTCACCTCCCGAGTAAATAAATCGTAGGCTCGGTGGGGATCGGTCCCCGGACTACCAGCCCAGAGGCGAGTACGCTAACCTGACACTCTTCGTACGGGTTAATAAAAGATAATTTTATGTTGAACCAATAACTTATCAAAGTTTCCATTTTTTTTACTTCTGATGTCACACTTAAGGAATCAAAGGTATCAATTATACCTTTAGACTCTACTTATGTCAAGGAGAATCCGGACTATTATCTTGTTTTAAAAATTTCAAGAACTATAAGACGCCACAGAAATAAAATTGTAAACAGTCAAATTTCTATTCGACCATATGTTTTTACATTTTCTTCAGTTATCTGATTGTAAAAACATTTTTATCTTTATAAGGTGATATCCTTTATTGCTTAAACGTTGCATAGATTTATATAATGGAAATGATCCTAAAACCTGTTCCTTATACATTTCATTGTGATGGTAGTGATATTCAATGTTAGTTCATTAGTACCGATATTCAGAGAGTAAGTCCTGTTAAAGAGAAAGAGAAGTGTGCTAATAAAGGAACTTCTTATCTACCTAACACTTTATTAAATGATACATGAACTAATTTTTTATCAACTTGAGAGGGAAATTTTACAAGGAGACTACCCTTCAAACTGGATGTCATAGAGGCATTTTTATAGCGTGATCAGGATACCCTCCTCTTTAATCTTTACGTTTGAAACTCTATCTATAAATTGAAAGTACGGGTAAATATCACATAGTAAGTACACTATGAAATGAATTTAAAAATATTTGTCATTTTATATAATTCTTACAAAAAGAAAAGTCCTAAAAAAAGTGTAACCTACATATTACTCCGTGAATTAACAGAGTTTGTTACGAATCAGTTTGACCTTGAAGTGTGTTCTCAAGTGGCTAGACAGTTCAAATGGTGTCAGTTTCAGTATTCAATTACAACAGAAAAAAAACACTACAACCGTATTGAAAAAAAAGGCTATCATATTCAAATACTTGTTTGAACATTCTTAAAAGATAAGATGTTACAAAAAAAAAGTCTTAGTAGAGTTCAATGGCTTATACAAATTCACATTATTCGATCCAATCGATTTTTTGTTTCCTATGAATTTTCAAGATGGCCTAATCCCATTAATTTAACGTATTTCTTAAGCAGTTTCTCAATATATTTTTATTTTATGTCCTAATTTTTTTTTAAGGACAAAATCTCTTCTTCCTGGCGGCTCGTGCTAGAGGGCGGCATTTTGAGGGAATAAAAAAGCCTACAAAACATCTGAAAATTTATATCAAACTGAGTTTTTAAGTTCATAGTTGGTTTTATGTTTTTATGTATATAATAATGTTTTAAACGGATTTTTCAACTATAATTACAGATTAAATTTATTTTAAATTTTTCAAAAACTAATTTTTTAAACGGTTTGAAAGTTAATGTTTGTTTGCGTAGCCAGTAAATTTATTTTAACATTTTTTTTTATGATTTGAATTATACATTTTTTTTTTGAAAAGTCTTTGGTTTTTCTTTCATAACGACTCTCCTGTGTATACGAGTACTATAATAAGAAAAAAGTCTGGGACTAATAACAACAGTCTAAAATGAGATCCTTGATTGTAATTCTGTGAAATAAATATTTTGATAACTTTATAGAATTTTGAAGGTTAACGAATTGAAAGCGAGGGGCGCTAAAACAGTGGTTGACTGTGATACTTAATTACATTTATACACGTTAAATATTTATCCAAGCATTTATTGTTGAAAAGCAGAGCAGATTCTGCATTCACGACTTTTTTAAGTAGCTGTTCTTTTTTCCTTATTACACTTCTATGTTGCAGAGGCAATGCAAATAGCAGATTTCCATTGCAAATAGCAATGAAATTTGTAGCGCAGCGCAAACTGCTTGCAGACGCTGGGAATTCTGCTATTTGCATTGCCTCTGCAACATAGAAGTGTGATTAGGAAAAAAGAATAGCTACTTAAAAAAGTCGTGAATGCAGAATCTGCTCTGCTTTTCAACAATGTATGCTTGGATGAAGATCTCCTGCCAACTTATACAAATGTTAAATATTTACTAAACATGTGTGCGATTTCCAGGTATACAGATATTGACAGAGATTTACTTGTCACAAATTAGAAAAATTAAACTGCTTACTATGGAGGAAAAACAAAATGATAAACATTTCAAAAATCATAAACATATTATTTTCTTAAACATTTTGTTAGTTTTATTTTAATCACTTTTTTATATATTAAATCCTTTTTTAACCATGTTTCTTTAATTGATAAAAAATGCATTTTGACTTATTTTTTATGCCTACACACATGAATATGTTTAACTATAAATAAAAAAGAAGTTATCTTTTAACCCTTTAGTTTTATTATTTAATTAGCTTTGTTTTTGCATAACTGTTGTTAATCAACAGATGAAGCTAATAAGGAGTAAATTTCTAAAGGCTTCTGTTGTTTTTACGCAGGAACACATGTGGTTGACCCAGAAGGAAAGTCCTATCTGGACTTTCTTGCCGGCTATGCTACCTTGAACCTGGGCCACTGCCATCCTAAAATTGTCAAAGTAGCCAAAGAACAGGTTGGAATTCTCACCCATACATCAAGAGCTTTTCATAACAATTGGTTTCCAGAGTTTTGTGAATATGCTACCGGTTACTTTGGCTATGAAAAAGTGCTGCCTATGAACACAGGTATATACAATGATTTTAAGCTGATTTAACTGTTCTACCCAATTCCTATTCTGCGCCAGATAAAAAGTTTGAAAAGTATATTAATCAATTAATCTCCTTCAATCTTTATTATACCGAGCAATTAATGACACTATAAGTCAGAATTTATATACGGTTTATATTATTTGTATAATTAGGGAGCAGATTTTCATTCATACAAATTTTTTTTAAACACTTTTTGAACCTTTGTTTTAGTCTCTTTAAATCTCTAGCCTTAGTCAGTAAAATTTTAAAAAAATACTCTGAAGATGGTCCATGGAGACTGAAACGTCGGCGAATTGTTAAAAAGTGTATATTGTGAACAATGAGTTTTAAAGATAAAACTTTTGGACAGTTATTATTTCATATCCCGGAAAACTCAAAAACTAATTAGAAAAGTTAATAAGAAAAGAGACTAAAACAAAGGTTCAAAAAGGTTATGTATTATGTAGAGGTCCTCAATCACACATCTTTCTAGCACTAGGCATCATTGCACCCTAAAGAACTGGTACTATCACTTATACAATGTGTTTGGTGTGTAGGTGTTGAAGCTTGCGAGACAGCTGTTAAAATCGCAAGAAGATGGGGATATATGGAGAAAAAAATATGCGCAGGCAGAGCAATGATTGTGTTTCCAGAAGGCAACTTCTGGGGTCGTACCACCTCTGCGATATCGACATCAACAAATCCTACCTACTACGAGAACTTTGGCCCTTTCATGCCTGGCTTTGGACTCATCCCATATGATGACCTCTGCGCTTTAGAGGTAAGCAGATTTCAAGGTGACGATGACTACATCTACACTGTAGTGTAGAATCAAATGTAGTTCTTTCTGTAGCTCTATTGATTCATGGAACATACTATGCTTCAAATTAAGTAGTATTTAGGGGCCAGGTTAGCTCAGTGGTTAACGAACTCGCCTCTGGGCTGGTAGTCCGTGGCTCGACCTCCATCTGACCCACGATTTATTCACACGAAAGGTGAATACATCTGAGCACGTCGTCCCTAGGAGAGAATGTTAAACCGTTAAACGATGTCAGGAGGTACTAGTTAAAGATCCCTACTCGAAATGCACTTAAGTTAGGCAAATATTTAGGACTTCCAATGTAGAATTTGAAGAATCACTGATCAAACAAAAAGCCGGTAAACGGCTGACGTTATCACTCGCTAGGGGATCAGTTTAAACAATAAAAAAAAAAAATTGAATTTAGTGCATCTAAACTATTACCTATATGAGACATACGTTGGGTTGCAGTGGCAACCTACAAGACAACACACATAGGCTGAACACTAGCCCTCTGTGATACCACACATTGAACAATCTACATTGGGATTCCTTAATTTTGCCTTACACAAATGTATTTTAGAATGAGGATCTTTAACGAGTACCTGACATCGTACAGGCTCGAAACCCACATTGGTCGTACAAGTTTTTCATAAATTGAAAAGACACAGTTTTATGTGATTTCAATATAAAATTGATTGAATTTATTAACGATAAATAACAAACTCATTTTTGGCACCTATCAGAAAATAAAAAAAAAACAATTTTATATATATATATATATAACAAGATATATATATGATCAAACCACAATAAGAAAATGGGAAAACAAGACTATGATCTTTCAACCGTAACAAGCGGTCTTCGTCAGAGTCAAAAACTCAACAGTAGGATTTTTGACTCTGATGAAGACCGCTCGTTACGGTTGAAAGATTTTAGTCTTTTTTTTTTATATCATATTGTGGTTTGAACATTGATATATATATCTACTTTATAATCATTAGTGCTTTCATATCATGACAGCAGTTGAGCCTCTACAACGTTAGCAAACTCTAGCCGCACGATTTCAAGTGTGTTATAACCGATAATTAAATTGATTATCTGTGAGTTTTGATAAACTCTACCAGAGAGTTTCAAATTACGTGTAAACGATAGACACACTCAAAACTTAAATGATTGTAAACGAGTTATATATATATATATATATATACGGTACTGTTTTCTTGACCACAAAACATTAACAAACACTTTTTCTTTTTCTCGGAGTTTGGTCAGGGTAAAAATATGGAATCATAATTAACGGTTGTTGTAATGTAACAGAACCCAGCCTTCATTTATAGCCCTGAGGATGTCTTGAAATAAAGACGAAACGTTGGCAAAAAGGTGATTCCATATTTTTACCCTGACCAAACTCCGAGAAAAAGAAAAAGTGTTTGTTATATATATGTATAAGTTGATTGTAGACCACTCCAGATTTGTTACCATATAAATAAACTATGAATGTACAAAAAAGGTAGATAACTGTTATTAGAGAGTCAATTAATTGTGGCACATTAACTGTTTTTGGTGATTTGAAGTTGTCAATTGATTTCAGGAGGTCCTAAAGAATCCTAATGTTTGCGCCTACTTTATGGAGCCAATCCAAGGCGAGGCAGGAGTTATTGTTCCAAGCAAGGATTACTTGCAAGAAGTAAGAAAGCTGTGTTCAGATAACAACGTGCTGTGGATATGTGATGAAATTCAGACTGGACTAGGAAGGACGGGAGCTCTTTTGGGTTGTGACCACGAGTGTGTTCGTCCTGACATCCTCTTGATTGGCAAAGGGCTCGCTGGTGGAGTAATGCCTGTAAGTTTTCATAAGAGAAAACACAATTTTATAACTTTATTGATAACTATGGAGTTACCATATTGGCATTTTTATAACAAAAATACAGTAGAATATCGCAGTGTGAGTTTAATTCGTTCCCAGACCGAGCTCGTATGCGATTTACTCGTATAGTATTACAAACCAATTGAAATATGAAAACAATTCAAACAGAAAAGGTGCAGTTTGAAAAAATAAACAATACTTCGTATATAATATGAATCTTAAATGTAGGCAAAAATTAATGTTTTAGTATTTATCTACTAAATTTAAAAAGGAGACCACCTAGGCTTGAGGAAGACGGTTGATCGTATTAAGAATTTTTACTCGTCATACGAGACAAACATTTTTATGAATGGCTGCTCATAAAGTGAATTACTCGTACAATGAGGCACTCGTATTAAGAGTTCTACTGTACTTCAAATATGTCTTTATGGATACCATCTTGCATTATAATTTCAAGTTTTCAAATTGTGTTTTCATATTGCTATGATGTAGATTTCAACAGCATAGTCCAATTGCTTTTTTATTTTGCTTTTATTTCCAAAAAAATTTATCTTTTTAGGAAATATATGACCATAGAATTTCAATTTTGTTCCGTTTTCTCTTGGAATTGCAAAAACTGTAAAGCCTGACATTTTAAGAAACAAAAAATCTATTTTTATTTTTTTTTTAATTTTTGCAACTTCATTACTCATTTATTATAAACTAAATATAGTAATAATGAACAAATGATATTTCGAGAATTTCACGGAGTTACCACCTTTTGATGAACCATTGTTACCACTGAGAACCATTGTTAAAGTACTCTTTTTTTCTAATGATGTCTGTATGTGTGTGAATTAGTGTGTGGTGAATAATGTATCCAAAAGTTTGTGAACACGCTATAACAGTGATGGCACACCTATGACACGCATATTCAAAGATACAAAAAAATTCATACTCGTCATTGAAGTATTTATCAAATAATATGAAGACAAACAAACGGAATCGGATAACAGATGAAGTCAGTGACTCTTGCATGGCCTAAAAATGTACCATTATAAACCCAAAATAGAATATTTAGCAAACTTCAACACCAGAAAAGTCCCTAACTTGTCATATAATACTCATTTTCTAATTGTATAAATTTATATTTATTTTCCAATCATATACATTTTTTTCTAATGAAATATATTATTATTTGATTTTCTATGTTAAGTATCAATGAAATATGTAAAATAAGTCCCTAAATGTAAATCATTGGTTTCATAATTTTGGTTTTTGTATTTTAAATGGCATTAAACAAATAATTAACTTACAAAATTTATAAATATTTCTATTTTTTTTTAATCTTTACTTTTGTGATGTGTGACATGTGAAACAACCATGAAAATTGTTTCCGATTTTTCAAAATTTTTGACACGCCGAACTCAAAAGGTTTGCCATCACTGCTCTATTGAATCAAATTGAATCATATTTATAGAAACAAATATATATTAACCCAAATATAACTCTTATAGTGTATACGAGATACATGATCATTGGTTTCCTTATAAGCAAAATAGATTATATTTTTAGGAAGTTAAGGCTTGGCAAATACATATTAGTTTGAAATCGATTTTTTTTATATTTCAATTGTTTTGCTGAAATGTAAGGATAAAAAATATTGGCTTCTTATCTAATAGTAGTTTGTTAAGTGTACATAACAATTTCTGTTTGCTCTTCACTCAAAATAGGAAAATTTCTCATCAGGAATGTTCTATGGCCCATTCTGATCTTGTAGATAAAAAACACTGATCTAGCGTACGACTAATAGCTAAATATTATGAAATAAATATTAATTCTCTTTGATGTATATCTACACAAGATTTCACATAAACACGTGAAATAACAATCAATGGTCAAACCACAATATGAAATGGGAAAAAAAGACTAACATCTTTCAACCGTAACAAGTGGTGTTCGTCAGATGTTGACACTGACGAAGACCGCTTGTTACGTTTGTTAAGTCTTTTTTTCCCATTTCATATTGTGGTTTGACCATTAATATATATATATATATATAGTTCAAAGAAGGGGTTCTTGAGGATTTAGAACCCCTTCTTTGAACTTTATAAATCAGTGGTTAAGAAGTTATACATTATATATATTTGTTGTTTTAGATGTCTGCAGTCTTAGCCAACAACAATGTAATGAAAGTACTTACGCCTGGCTCTCACGGGTCAACGTTTGGTGGTAACCCATTAGCTTGCAGGTTAGCCATTACTACACTGCAAGTTATAGAAGAAGATAAACTTGCTGAAAACGCTCTTAAAATGGGTGAAAAGTTTAGAAAAATGCTTAAATGTCGACTTCCAAAAGAAGTGGTTTGTAACATCCGAGGGAAAGGTTTAATGACAGGAATTACAATTTGTCCAGGTAAATTATATTATTGGATATTTGATTTTTTTGTTTTAAACGAAATCTAAGATATGACATTCATTATTATTATTATTAACCCCGGCGACACAGCCCTTGTAGGGTTCTGGACTCCAAAACAACACTCCTCCATTCGTCTCTGTCCTTTGCCCTTCTCCTCCAGGATGATACTAATTTATTTAAAAAATAAATAAATGTCCATCCATATAACCCAAATATAATGTAATTATATTAATATTTTAAAAATTAGGCGAGCAGTATAAAAAAGGGATTGAAGTTATACCTTCAGCATATGTACCTGTTGGAAAGAAAATAACCAGTCGTTTTGGCGGAGAAATAGTATTTAGACTGGCCAAAATGAAAGCGGTGTACTACAGGAACCAGTTCACGAGGGAATATAAAACAGACGAAGCTGCACTTAAAAATATTATAAGAAGAAACGTTAAGTGCAAACAGCCCAATGACAGAATATATTATAAGCCCTGGACCACAACGAACTGAGTAATAAAAAACAGCCCGAACACCGCAACCCGAGACCTGCAGAAAGTCAACGTCATATACGAGTATAAGTGTAACAAAGGAGAGTGCGACCTCCTGGCTAACGCCAAGTATATCGGAATAACGAAGACTACGCTGTCCAAACGCCTTACTAAGGACTTTCAATCGGGATCTATAAAGAACCATACCAGAGAAACACACAACACAGACCTATCCCCCCAGGACCTAACAGAGAACACCATCATCATCAGGCAAACCAACGACTACAATAGACTCCGAATCCATGAAGCAATACAAATACAAAAAGTAGCCCTATCATTAAAACAAACTTCGACTACTCGGAGAACAAGCACCAGCAATAGGCCAAAGCAACAACCCATGAGAATGCAGTACCGCAATATAATAGCCAATCAGCGCTCACCCCTCTTACTTTTTTAGGCTATATAAGGAAACTTGGATCTCGTTATTACTGTCATACGCCAGTGATCCAATTTAGGAAGTGTACATCTAAATAGGGAAATTGAGTTACCTAAGGGTTCGTTACCACTACCTGGAGAGGCCCTACTTGGCTATGAACCGATCTAAACAGCTTTAAAACTTTGCAACAATTTTCTTATTGTAGGTTAATATATGGTTTTATTTTCTATACAACTATTGCTTCAGTTGTTTAAGCCTAAATCAATTTCGTTCTTTTTATTCTTTTAGTTCCTGCTACAAATATTGCTCTCGTTAAGATTGCATTACGTGCTTGCACCACATGACTTTTGCGGCTCCAGCTATTAGAAGCATAGTTAAGTCTCTTGGAAAGTGTAGTTTGCTTACTCCAGAGTGTTTTGCGAGTTTTACACCTTTGTAACTACATTTCCACTCGTACAGGAGATTTCTTTCGGTGGAGGGACATGAAGCGCGCTAAAGTAAAGTCATTTAGGAACACCGTCTCGAAATATATATACACAGATGATGACATGTAAAGAACACAGACAGAGCATTCGAGGCTTCCTTCCATCACACTTTCCAGCAAATTCCCTTACTATTTTTTTCTACCCTATCAGTAAATTAATATTATTTATATCAAGGATTTAACAGTAAATAAATATAAAACAAAAACAAGTCTTGATTAGAGAGGAAAATAAACGTTAAGTCTTCCACACATATAGGATCTAATCCCACAAGGCGTTTCCAACACTTAACTGTCCATCACACTTAACTGTAAGACAATATTGACTAATTGGTGTGTCAATAGCTTGCATAGCTCGTGAATTAAAAGTTAAGCCCATAATATTCATTTTCTTTGAGACTCAGATCAGGAGAGATACCTAGATCTTTGGTCATTTATTTAGAAGCTATATTGCCAAAAGCATTTCAGGGCGTATTGCTTTTTTATTTTACTTTTTTGGAAGTTCATATCTTAACATATATATATTTTTTTCTTTTTATATATACATATCTATTTCAATAACATGTTTCTAAAATAACTATTTTGCTTCACTGCAAATAATTTGGTTTGTTTCAGAGTACGGCACAGCTTATGAATTCTGTTTGAAACTCAAAGATGAAGGTTTGTTGACCAAGAACTGTAATACGCACGATGTCAGATTCACCCCACCCCTTATAGTTACAGAGGCAGAAGTCAACCAAGCAATCAACATAATCGATCACGTTGTACAGAAAATCAGAGGGTGTATTTGATCATCATGTATTCACCGCTACTAAATAAATATTGTCATGTTTTTTTATGATTATCTCAAAAAGAAGTTATTCATTCTTAAGTAGCAGGAGGCATTATTTACATAGGTAAATGATCCCATTATGCCCAAAGGGAAAAGGGAAAAAAGATTGGGGACTTCTAACTCAAGTAGGGTGTTTTACACCAAAATGGTAATTAGGGCTAGCATTACTTATGGAACAAATAAAAGCCCTGATACAGATAGTTCAGAATAAATGTGCATGCCTTATGGCTGGGGCACCTTGGTATGCCAGAAATGTGGATACTCAAAGAGACCTCAGGTTAGAATCAATTGACGAATTCACAATTAGACTGGTGACCAATGAGGAAACGAATATCCCACCCCATCCAAACCCTCTTGTCCAGAGCATATCCTTAAGAACTCCCAAACCACATCTATCATAGAGACTGTTGTTAATATAGAAAGACAAACCCTAGACCGACAACTTTTCACGACTCAAGAAGACCAAACAACCACAAAATAATGTATACCGAATACCGAACAAAAGAGTACAGAATTTACTTACTGACTCCAAAAACACAGCAGTAGTAGGTCCGTGACCTGGAACTGCTAATTACAACGGGCACTAAAGTGCACGAAAAGAATCGTTGGTCGTGTTTTTGCGATACGTCCCAGATGTGTCGCTGGGTAATGTATTACGAACACCTAACTTATGTAGGACAGACTTCATAGTATCAAGACAACCATCTGCAACGACTCCGATGTGTTGCTGAATAATGTGTAGGCTCTGAGATTCCAGATAGTTCAAATGGCCAACTGAACCACCTGCAACCACAGCAGAATCACCGCATGTGCATAACTCGAATGTACATAAAATATAATCGGCACCACTGGTGTCAGAACAGTATCATGCTTCCCTGACATATCATCATTTGACTTTGTCCTGGTGGTGACTGTGGTTCCAAACCTCAGGTATGGCTACACGTTAACATAGGATTTGTATCACTGCATGGGAGTTCATCATCGGAATGACGTAAAAGCTAGAGGATCACTATATACGAGTAGTCAGGTAAAGATGCGTGATGTAAACATTGAACTTAGAACTTCTAAAGCTGTTGATACTGAGAAACATATTTTAAGACGGCTGGGTTCACCATGAACAGGATGAAAAAACCAACATAATGATCAATTTATACCAGGAATATAAACTTTTTCTTCTCCATTGTCCTATTGTGATGATGACTTCCTTGGAATTTCTGAAAGGTACCTATTCAGAAATTAAAGATTCTTTAAGATAAAGTTAAAGAATCTTTATGGTGCATCCATACCTAGCAGAATGCTCCGAATACACAAGGTAGGTGTCATACTGCTCAGAATGAACAGTATATAATCAGATAACAGTATTCGATCCTCTCGGTGCTTTTAAACCACCTCCATAGATCAATCAACGTCCAAGCTTAAAGTATTTATCGTTTCACAGATGAAATAAAAAAAAAATCCTCTATCATGAGTAGCCACAAGTATCCTAATCAACGATCAAACCACAATAAGAAAATGGGAAAACAAGAATAAGATCTTTCAACCGTAACAAGCAGTCTTCGTCAGAGTAAAAAACCCAACTACAATGACTACTACTACAACTACAGTAACCCAAAATATATTTCTCAGTTGGGTTTTTGACTCTGACGAAGACCGCTTGTTACGGTTGAAAGATCTTAGTCTTGTTTTCCCATTTTTTTATTGTGGTTTGATCATTGATTGTTATTTCACGTGTTTATGTGAAATCTTTTTATTAAGTATCCTAATATACAAGTATAAACGAAGACAGTTTTATAAAAATTTATTCAAAATATATATTTCAAACTGAAATCGTCCCAAGTTTATATAACCTCTATACAACTTATTTGAGATAAAAAACTGTAACATGCATAAATGAATATCACTTATTTCATATCAATTAATATTAAATTGATATAATTAATATAAAAAAAATAATAATAACACCTCTATCATAAGGAGGCTCAAGTCTCCTGATATTCAAGCATAAACGAAAACAGTCATTAAAAATTTATTCAAAATATATAATTTAAACTTAAGTCTTCCCAAGTTCATATAATCTCAATATAGTTTCTTTGAGATAAAAAAAATGTAACATGCATTAATGAATATCATTTGAAATTGGTTTCATTTTTTATCAACGACATTTACTGAGCCATCTTGCATTCCTAAATAAACTTTGTCAGCCATTCCGACAAACAGACCGGTCTCCACAACACCTAAAAAAAGCATGTAACTCATTAAATATATATATATATGTATATTCTGCATGTCTACATTTACTATTTTATTCTACGACTATTCATGAAACACATACTGAACAAAAGAATGCTTCGTAATATAAAAAAAAAAGTATGTTTGTTTTTAATACTCACAATTCAAAAGTTTTGCTAAGCGGCAATTGAAATAGTTGTGACTGATAAATTTACGTTTTTGAAGAAACAATTTAATATATTCAGTTATATGTATTTTTTATATGTTTTTATAGTTTATATGTAGTTTTTTGAAATATTATTTGGATTAAGTTAGGTGTTCTTAACATTCGGGACAAGAGAACTAGCCTGTAGTTATTACTATAACGGACGCAACTAATTTTAAATATTGAACTATTAATGAATTAGCAACGTGAGAAAGTACCTGGAATTGTTTTTATGCCAATATTTACTTCATTCCAATTGTTTATACTGCTAGGGAATTGCCAATCTAGAATAAAGTTTCCATTATCAGTTACAACAGGGCCCTGAAAAAGATGGTGAGTTTAATAAGAAGGAAATGGGTATATTGATAAAAAAAAAATATTGGAATTTTCAAAAAGCAAATCTCAAATAAATATCTCATACATTTGACACTACAGTTCAATTGATATAGTTAAGGATACTAACTTGTATGCCACCTTCATTATTAATTTTTAGCAGTATAGATTTGTTTAGGATAGGGAATCTAAATTATAAGATTATCCTCAATATGGTTCTAAAAGACTACATCGGTATGATGTACATACAAAAATATTTTAGATATACTTTTCTGATAGAAGAGACAACAATAATCTCCTTTTTCCAGTAGCTTAATTACAAATAATGTAATTTTTGAAACTAAATTTAAAATTACTCACCGCTTTCATTTTGGCCAGTCTAAGTACTATTTCTCCGCCAAAACGACTGGTTATTTTCTTTCCAACAGGTACATATGCTGAAGGTATAACTTCAATCGGAACCCCTTTTTTATACTGCTCACCCAATTTTGATGACTTTTTTCTAAAAATAAATATATATAAACATAAACTGGAATTGTTAAAAGAACACACAGTCTGTTAAATTTTTAAAAAAAATACCCTGAAGATGGTCCATGGAGACTGAAACGTCGGTTAATTGTTAAGAAGTGTATATTGTGAACAATGAGTTTTAAAGATAAAACTTTTGGACAGTTACTATTTCATATCCCACAAAACATTAAAACACTAATTAGAAAATTAGAAAAGTTGATAAGAAAAGAAACTAAAACAAAGGTGCAAAAAGTGTTTAACGAAATATGTATGAACGAAAATCTGTTCCCTAATTATACAAATATATATATCCAATTAATTTTATTTATTTTAATTAAATAAATTCAATTTCCGCAGCAGAAAATAGACAAAACCAACACCCAACCCCACCACAAAAATCAAAAATAGAAAGGGAACAGGAGATCACTGCAAAGTGAGGCTCATGTTTTCTGCCAATAATCTTATTTCACAGAGGGACTGTGCAACCTCTATACCCATTGGCGGAATAACGGAGGTTTCGTTAGGCAGCGGGTAACTGGGACCGCACACATGGACCTACAAACTCTACTATCCTATTGGTCATCATTTCAACGAATATATATATATTATAAAACAAGATTTAACAATAAACACCAACGAAATAAAATCAAATAAAAATCAACGTCCAAATTTGACTTTGACATCAAAATTCTTGACTCAACATTAAAGTTGAGATTTGACTCTGACGAAGACGGCTTGTTACGGTTGAATGATCTTAGTCTTTTATCAATTTTTTTATGGTGGTTTGGACGTTGATATCATGTATATATATATATAGGATGTCTCAGAATGTTTTTCGTTTTTAGATGTTAAATAAAAAACAAAATATCAATTAAATCTCGTTTTATTTAATGTTAATTTAAAAAGCAATTATTGAAGTTTATTTATGAAAAACAACCGTTTGCAAATGCGCACCATTTATTTGCTCACACTCATTTAACCCTGAGCTAAAATTTTCAATAACTCGCTGGAGCATTGCTCTTGGAATAGAGTTGATTTCTTCGGTGATTCTTTGCTTCAAAACATTCAGGTTGGGTGGCAATGGATTGTAAACTTTGCTTTTTAGTAAAAAAACTTTGTTGTTTTTTAGGATTGTTTAAGTTTAAACAATCCATTGCCACCCAACCTGAATGTTTTGAAGTAAAGAATCACTGAAGAAATCAACTCTATTCCAAGAGCAATGCTCCAGCGAGATATTGAAATTTTTAACTGCAGGTTAAATGAGTGTGAGCAAATAAATGGTGCGCATTTGCAAACGGTTGTTTTTCATAAATAAACTTCAATAATTGCTCTTTAAATTAACATTAAATAAAACGAGATTTAATTGATATTTTGTTTTTTATTTAACATCTAAAAACGAAAAACATTCTGAGACACCCTTTATATAAATTCCCAGAGTGAAAACAAAAATTCACTACGATAATTCGACATCTGTCATTTTGAGGAGGCTGATGTAAGTCTTGGCGTGCCTCCTGAGTAAAGGATTGACTTATAATTTCTCATTTAAAGTCTCAGACATTCCTCGATCAACCACCTCACGTCTAACAACTAAAAAACATTATGTTATGAAATCATGATTACTGACGTGTAGTCTGCAACAATGATCAATGTTTTGGCGCAAGAGGCGACTATTTTCTCTTGTGTTTGGCATCCTCCTCCACCTTTGATAAGAGTCAGGTCTGCATCGACCTCATCTGCTCCATCTATAGCGACGTGCAGCTGAAAAAGTAGCAAACATTTAATCAAACATAAGACATTTCATTGCTAGTAGAATACCATCTAGAATATTCAAACAGACAACAATATCCACAAAATAAATTCAGATAAATGTCACACAGAACTTTCCAGGTCTGATATCTTATTTGTTTATTAGTTGGTCTTATCAAATAAATAATAATTTTCCTCCATCTAAAAACCATTATTAGTCACCTTGGTATAACAGCTGATCATACATCAGTTCGAAACGCGTTGTATGAAAAATTCTTTGTATGTATTGTCATTTAATCTTTAATGAAACACGTTGTGTTTCTTTTCTTCCCTAATCATGAAATATATGTATCTCCCTGTCATAGATTCAGAAAAGAATCAAATATTATGTATTAATATATCTAGTTGAAATAATAATCCACCTAACTAATGAATAATGAGCAATTCTTGAATTTTGATGCCTCAGTCTGAACTTGACCTTACAATGCTTGTGCCTATTTTATTAAATAAAATAAAAACCAGTTTTTACAAACTGGTTATGGCAGAAATTTAATATATATTCTGTAAATACAGTATATTATGCAAATACAGTGCATACAAGTGCTTTATTAAATAAAGTATTTATTTGTTATGGACACAAGACCCTCAGTATAAATACATATATTGCAAAACAAATACAACAATAATATTCCACACAAAATTGAATAATGGTTTAATCAACTTATTTGTTTGTATGTAATAACAAGAATATAAAACTAAAGCATTAAAATACCATTTCAAATCAGTGGAATAAGAATCATTGGCATAAACATTATTAACGAAAGAAATTAAAAGAATATAAGCTCTTTGATTTTTGTTTGCATTTATTAAGATTATAGCTTCCAAAATATATTTTTATTTTGAAAGCACCAACATATGATTTGGAATAAATCCGTAGGATAAGTCCAACTATCTAAAGGTGTATTTTTGTCATAATAGTGTTAGATGATGTGGCTTAAGCAATCCAGTCGGTCTTCTCTGAAATGAGAAGAAAATGAAAAGTTGAGATCAATAGGAAGAAAAGGGAATTGATAAGAGCATGTAGAGTGAACAGATCACAATAAAATATACTTCTCTGGAAACCAAGTAGTGGTAAGTATGTAGATCCTCCGAGTCTAAGTCTCCTATATGTGTGAGTATACCCGTATTACTAGAATGCTTGTGCATATTATATTAAATAAAATTTAAAAAAACAGTTTTTACAAGGACATACTGTATTCGGCTTCAAAATAGAAAAGAGTTTGATATCAATGGGTTAAAGAGATATTTGAAAAGAAACTATACACTTGCAGATAAATTATTAGAAAGCATGTAGAATAAACTATTCTACCTGTATATAATATTTTAATATATTAAATATCTAATTTAATGGTCTTAAATTAGACATTTATATAAATTAGATATATATAATTTATATAATATTAGCCAAATAAATGAAATATTTATTTGGCTAATGTACATAATACATTCTGTAGTAATAGAACCAACAGTCATACTGGTTCCCATTAAAGCACGGAAGTTAAGCAAAAAGGTGTGTGGTTGACACCATGTGTTTGGCCACCCCATGCAATGTAGTTCACCGATTGTTAATGAGGCTGGAACTCGAAGGAGTCACACCTTCGTTCCTTGGACAGCAATAAAGACGAACAACTTATTAAGGTAACGTGTTGATAACAACAAATAAAGACTTACAGAGTCTAAAGGAGTTATTGTCTTACAGATGACTATTAATACAACAAAAATATTCTAGGAAAAAATCCCCACACAAAAAACAATTAAAAGATAAACTAACACTAAATTTTTCTCATTATATATGTATGTATATAATTTACCATTCGGCGATATAAACCAAAGAAAAAATAATATGATTACTTGATCTAGGATTCTGTGCATTCTAAGTTAATGATTTGAGACTTAACTTTGACATTAAGACATTATAGTATACTTTGACACTATTGTTTACATTGTTTTTATTTGGATGTATTTTATTTTTCTGAAATGATTTTGTCATTCTTATATCGGAAAATGTATAGGTTATTGTTTTAATGTATTTTATTTGTGTAATGAATTTGATCTATTTCAGCATATTTATATTGTTCTATTTTCCAGTTTTTGTTTAAATGAATATAATGACCTGTAAATATTATCTTGATTTCCCAGAAGTTTTTATATTTTTTTTGGTAATTTGCTATTGGTTTAATATACTACTTCTAATCAAAAAATATATTCATTTTTGGGGGGGTGGGGGTGGGTGGGTGGAATGATTTTTTGAGGGGGGATTTTTTCCTCCATCGCACCAAAAAGGCTATAACATGAATGAAAACGTTTCTTCTTGGATCAGTAATAAACTTGTGACACATACCTCAGGATTGTTTTCCAGATCGCCCAAAACGAGTTTGTGTTTTGTTATAAGCGACTTGGCTTGAAAACTGGTTGGTACGCAAATCACATTGTACTTGTGTCTCTCCACGACCTCAGCTGCAACATTCATAAAGACAATATTAATAATATCAACACAGATGGTGCAAGTTTGATAGTGTTGTCTGACTCACTACAGTCTAGATCAGGGGTTCTCAATGGGGGTGAAATTCACCACCAGGAGTTTGGGTTTTCAGGAGGTGAATTATGACCACAGTAAGTTTACAGATTGAGGAAAGCTATTATAGATTTTCAGGAATTATACATAAGTTTCAGGAATTTTAGAAATTCCAAATTTCTGAATCGTAACATTTCTTTCTGATGCAATATTATTTTTTTATTGCCATAATACATACATCAAAAATAAAATCATGTATTAAAGAGATTTTGGCCTCTTAATTATAAATTAAAAAAATGATTGAATTAATATTTCATATATCCATCAATAACTGTAATTAGTATGCCATTCGTAAAATTCTATTACAAAATATAATTAATGTAAATTCGTAAAAGTGTATATACTAACTTGGAAAGAAGAACAGATGGGGGAATGGCATTGTAGGAAATGCGTGAATGGGCCAAGCTGAGTCGAGGTAGTGGAAATGGAAACCCTGGACTAGGTAGTATTCCTCAAACTTATATTTTACTCTAGGACGTATTTATGAATGAACAAAAATTTTAACGCCCATTTTTTATTTCAATACAGAAAAAGTACATATGAAATTTGAAAATATTGTAAAATTTCAGGAATTTCAGAAATTCAAAATTTCTGAACTGTAATCCTTTTTTCCCGAGACGAAATTGTTTTTTTTTATTCCTACAATACATACATCGAAAATAAAATTATATATTAAATCAATTTTAAATAAATTAACTTGATTGGTTTTTGAAGGACCAAGTTTTACATTTGTCTTCAAATTATTATTTTCTTAAATTGAAATAGTTATGTATTACCTCTCATTATTTTAAAAGAGGGTTTAATACCACCAAAGATTGAAATCATAAGAACTTTAATTATGAATTTACCTTCCTTTTAATACTTCAAACAAACGATACATATATGTTCCAATATGATCAGAAAATCTAATGATGAACAAATATGTTTAAATCAAAAAAATGTAAGTTTATACTTCATGAGGTTTTTTTTTTAATTTAAACATATTTTTTCATCATGATATTTTCTGATCCTTATTGTAGCACTAGACTACCCGTGACCCTTTCTGTCACTCAGAAATTATAACAATTGAATTATAATATTGAAATAAATTCACTGAACATGATTGACAAGGATAATTTTAATTGTTGTTTCTTGTTATTAAGGCACGGAAACAGATTCTTATATGGCCCAAGCTTTTGATGTAGTATTCTTAACATAATTCAATATATATTCACAGTAAATATATTTAGCAAAATAAAAATCATTTAATCAGTAATTAGAAAGGATTGTTTTCTAATGAGTAGGTGAGTAGGCTCTACTTTATGGCAGATAATGTAAAAAAATCATTTATTTTATAAAATAAATAAATAAAACATCAATTCAAGTTATATACACAATCAAACATATTTAAAACAAACTTATAAATTGAAATATTCAAGTTTTTTACCCAACTTCAAACAACATTACCAAAGGAATGTGTCTTTATAATATTACATTAGAACATTTAAGACTTTATTTAGTATAAACTGATGACTTGAATCAGAAATAAAAACCAAAACTCTGTGTGCGAGTAAAATGTATGGAAATCATAGCAAACTTCTTAAATTTTAAAATAAAATATTACTATTTCTTGAGGCACACAGTTTTACAAAACAGTGTTCTAAGGTCCAAAGACCTTTATCTGTAATCAAGAACTGTAGGTCAACTTTAAATGCATGCTTGTTCCCCAGAATTCTAGTTTTGATTTAAATTTTATAGTTAAGCAATTCGGTCATAAAGTAATGTAGCAGGGTGACTGACTCTAAATATTATAGCTACATTTAGAGCTAATTTCCCTTCAATTACTGTTGCACTGAGTTAAGTCTTACCAGACATCAGTTGTCTAGAAGGACTTTAACAAGTGCTTAAACCGTCTTTTATAATACAGTTGTTCAATAAATTACTTATTATTTCAGTTCAATAGAAAATGTCTAAATTCATTTCTAGTTTAGTACTCATAACAGCCAAATATCATGACCTTTCTGAAATCATGGTCTCGTTAAATCACTGAAGTTAAGCAACACTGTGGCTCACCCATGGCATAAATAGGCGCCAAACCAAATATGAGTCCCACTATTCTATTATATTGGATTGCTCGAAAGGGATAAAGCCTCCATAAAGGAGGGAACTGAAAAAAAGTATTCATAACTTTAATAGTATATATAATACATTAAGATAAAAAAAATTATGTAGGCTTCATTCTAATATTAATTTTTTTTATTCCATTAATTACTGTCTCCGTACTAACTACTAATCAATAGCTAATGTAATAATATCGAAGCACTCTATACAATTAAGAAAACAATGTTGGTTAGGTTAGGTTAGGTTGCATTGCAGTCCCACGAAAGGAGACATATGACGAACAATGGACCTTTGTGATACCACACAGTGAACTTTCTAAATTTTGCTTAACTTAAGAGTATTTAACGAGTACCTTACATTGTACAGAGGTAGGACTGATGGTTTAGCGTCCTCTCCGAGGGATGTGCTCAAATTTATCCATCTTCCTGCTGAAATTGATGGCAAAGTGGGTAATGAACCCCGGATCTGCCAGTCTAGAGGTGAATACGTTGCCACTTGACTAACCTGGTCCAATATGAAAACAATGTAATGGTGATTTAACTTGAAATAAATCATAGCTTGAACTACGTTTGAAAGAAATATATATCCCCACAAAGCATTTGCTTACCTACAGGAAAAGGACAAGGTTTCAGCTATTTTCTTGTACTTTACAGCACAGGTGCCAAAGGTGTCAAACATACGGGATCCGGCCCGGAGGATAAATCTGCATTATTATAAAAAAAAATCAGTTTACTTTAATTTCCTTAAAAACCTGCAGTTCTTATATTATCCACCAGTGTTTTAGTACGCGCTGTATTATCCACTTTTCCTTTGTCCAATAATTGACCAGCGAAATACCTGTGTCAAAATGGATAATAGTGGATACAGAATGAAGGATTTTAATAAAGATTTTTATAATTGACTTATTTTTCTTTGCATAAATTATTAGTATTACTGACTGATAAAAAGAAAAATGTAGACTTATTGTTAGCTCAATGTAATTTTTCAATTAGCTTGTTAGCACGGCCCGCTTGAGATCAAACTAAGTTGTATTCGGCTTCCAGACCAAAATGAGTTTGACACCTCTGCTTTACAGTAACTTAACGACTAAGTACTGCTTCTTACTTCTCACTCTTAAACTGCAACAGTTCTGCATGGTCTACGCATTCTGAGTAGGGAAAATGGAATAAAAACCAAGTGACAATATATTAACAACAGCGTGAACCAAGAATTTGCCATCATGGTGTTCAAAATATTTAATGATTATTCATTTAGACAGTACCCAAAACACACTGTACTTATACAAAAAGAGCCTCAATCTGTATACAGATTCGTTTAAATCTCATTTTAAATCGTTTAAATATTTGAATCGTTTACTACGACCACATGTCAACTAAATTATATAAGAACCATGATCAGGAGTAAAATTATGAGAAATGTTCTTTCTTCTCCCCCGACCAGCTTCTATTTTTCTGCTTCATAACGGTAGCACTTTAAGCTATTCACCTTTGCTGTACAACTTTTTACTAATTTCTCTTCAGAGCTGGTGACAATGATAAAAACCGCAATGAAAAGTTGGACTTTTTTTTTGTTATATGCACGTTGCCATAGAATATGAACACTTGGTACTATCGCCACTAACTAGTACAATTGAGTATTTAAATAATGCCCTGTCGCCATGGAAAGTTAATTACCATCCTTTCCTCTCACTATTCCATATAAGCTCATCCGGCGCTCTTCTTTAGATGTATATTAACAGTTTGCAGGGAGATACAAACCACCAGTGGCAACCATGCCTCTCCAGAACATGCTAAATCACCGCCTCTTCAATTCCAAGTGCCCCTAGTGGGATGAAGCGCTACTGGTTTGTTCATTTTTGCTCATAAGCTTTGCAGTCTTCTTCTGCACATGAATTTACGTTATGTGAACTGACATCCATCATTCACTCCATTGTACTCTAGTACACTATATGACTGAAGTTCTGTACCAATGGTAGGAGGGTAACTCTGATATCAATAAGCTCTGGATATTCTTGTGGTCAAAAAGGAGCCTGTTCTGATTTATTCATGTTCCTTACATGACAAAGCAGAATAGATTGATGTTTTGTAACGTCCAGCTCTTTCGCCACGTCCTCTCGCAATTGATGATAATGGGAACCTTATTTACTGCAATTCTATGGATGTGTTTCTGGAGCTAAATATGCACTATATTGAAAACTAAGAATGTCTGAACAATCTTCACACCACATAATATTTTACTTATAATAAAACATCATACAAGTACGAGTATATATTTATGGAACTTACCTAACCTTTCAACAGCAAAAACAATAGTTGAACCACTTCCGATTCCCAGCACCATTCCATCCTGTAAAAAATAAATCTGGTGTTAGACGACACAACATTAATTTACCTCATTATAAAATGTATTTGTAAAAATATAATTATTTAACAATTAAAGTTTAGCACAACCTCCATGCACATCCGCAGATAAATATAAATATACTTGCTAAAAATTTGTTTCAATTTGTATTACAGTTAATTCACCGTTATTGTACAGAACTTAATTTACGCTGAATTGTATTAATTAATTGGGTATTTAATATTAATACCCAATCTATATTCATATTTAACTACCTTTGGATAAAAGATAATTTATCATGTTATTATATAAATACATCTTATTTCGTGAATCGTTGCAGTGTTATCACCCATTTAGCATGGAATACATCTTCAAGAGATAAACTTTTAATCATGAAAGGTAAGTTCTACACGGATTGCACCCCATAGCAATTTACGAAATTAAATTTTAGCTATAAAGACAAAATCACGTTGATTTTAATGAAAATCCTATGTACAGAATTATACTAAATAGAAAGTAACAGAATGTTTTATATATAAATAAAGTAAACTTTGGAAAAATGCAAAATTCATGCAGAAGTTAGTTGTTCCGTCTAAGGGCTAACAGTAAATTAAAAATGAATTTTTTTAGTTGTAACTCTGAGTTTTCTGCATATCATACCCTGTATGCTAAATGGACTTCTAAATCAGACTTCTAAATATACAGACAAGCTTGGAAACATATTTTATTGAACCCACAAAAAATATATTTTCTTTGAAAATTCGAAATCTAAACTTTTACTCAAACGCAATACCATCATACCTCTATAATTCATATCGAAGATAAATGAAAGTAAAACTAATTTAGTTTTTATTATAGTAAAAATCAATTTATTTTTACCAGGTTTGGTTTTAAATTGGTATTCGAAAAAGATTAATAATAATATTCCTTATAATAACAACAAGTAACAATTATTCATACTATAAAAGTTTAAGGTTAAACCTTAATATCTTTGCTGTTTGAAAATAGAACTACATTAATTGTATCAAAACGAACAATTACAGGTCTTTTAATACTTTTTATGGACGGAAGGTGGAAAAATAGGTGAACCACATGTTAGAGGTGATTCTGCATTGAAAAGACGTAAGTTTTACTAAACTTGGTTTGACCAGGAAGTGTCGCCTAGCTTATTCTTATAAAATAAGTAGGTATTGACTGGACGTGGCAAAATAAAGCCTACCTACACCGCTTTAACATGGTTCAAGGTCCTGATTGTCCATGTCACATGAAGGCAACACCATATACTATTCGATTTACTAAAGCTATTTGGTTGTGAGGTGCCCAAAGGCGGAAAATGAACACTCTTTCAATGAAATTTGTAGACTGAATATCAAGAACAGTACACTTCGTTCATTGTGATTAAATTTACTATAATAGTAAAAAGATTCTATTTTTGTGATATATTGTGTAATTTATAATCTTTTTATCATCATATTTAAATTTAAGAAGTACATATTACATGTGTGCATAATGTTGACAAATTAGGCCTGCTACCAACAGGGAGTAGGCTGAATAAATAAATAATAGAAAACCTAAGATCAGTAACAAGAATCTGACATTGTACACTCTCTGGAAAGATGATTTTGTGTCATCTCAGAGAGGCATTTTACCGAATAAAATAATAAATAGTTAAAAACATCCCATATTACATCGTACATAATTAATCATTTACATGATCAACATCAACACCGCATAAAATCTAAGCTTATGTACTCATTGACATACAATGTAAAAATAAATTTATAGTTAATGAGGTCTGCATCATTAAGGAACCACGTTTTTAGCAGTTTATTGTAATTATTAATCTAATTTTCAAATTTCACCTACCTTCACATAATCATCAACAGCTCTTGATGCCGCCAATTTTTTTGCTTTCGTAACTAAGTCCATACTGCTTAGGAATTTTTTCGGATGAGTGAATAAGGAATTTAACTTGCCCCACTTGTTGAATGAATGAAAACAGAATGATAACGTTGTAGGCGGTATCATGCAGAGAAACCGGAATGCCGACAAAGGAATAAGAGATTACAACCTGTAACAGAAGTATACCTTCCCCTAGTGTAGGTTATTCTTAAAAGCCAATGTCGTTTAGTCTGTTTCCAGCGTTGAAGGTTAGGTTGCTTTTGCGGAGTGCTATCAATGCATACTGCTCTAAAATGTCTCCGGCAGTGGGTAATGAATTTTACAAGCTAACTCCTATTAAATTGGGCTGCGAAGTTAGAGGTGTTGATTTAAAACAAGAAAACCGCCCTGAAGGTACGATTTTAACATGGCTTTGTACTAATTTTTAAATGTTTTGTCGATTTTGATGGTATCGTTATTTTTTTCTAGTTATTGCAGCCATTAAGGAAGACGTAACGAAGCATGGGATTCTTGTGTTTAAGGAACAAGGAATAGTGTCTGGTGAAAGGCATGTAGAAATTAGTAAGTGGTTTGGCAATCTTGAGTCAACCTTCTACCAACATCCCAAAGCACCTCATCCTGATGTATTCAGAGTTTCTAATGATTCCAAAGAAGGGTGTACAGGTATAATCAGTTCTGCCAGATAGATCAAAACCAAGCTTACATTAGTTTGTATATTAGTGGTAGACACAATACTTCTTGGCTAATTCGGTTTTCAGTTTCACTTTTGATTGTTTATTCAAAATAATGAGTTATATCTTTCTATTTATGCACTTTTAATTTGAAATTTTATATTGGACTAAAAGCAATTATTAAAGTAATTGGTAGAGAAGAATTGACTAAAAGTAAATCATATTTATTGGAACTTTGTGGGTTTACATTATTCTTATCTCTTTTCTACCAACGGTGTAGCCTCAATGGTTTGGTATTATTTTTATACTTTTGCATACCTAATTTATTTTGAAAATATAGATGCTGGCATTTCAAAATCCCATTCGATTTGACTAATTTACATTTAAATTTGCATATTCTTTTTAACTCAGTTGTGCAATCCGTAAATGTGTGGTATTTACTTATACTTGGGTAAATAGATAAATCAAAGTCTCCACACATAAAAAAGAAGTTTTTTTTTATACTCCTACTTCTTTTTTATGTGATAGACTTTGATTTATCTATTTACCCCAGTATGATTTTTGTAAGTTTATGTTCTGTCATTATTTTGCAGATATCCCTTATGTTCTAGCATGATGGAAGTTTAATATAAGAATATATTTTAGGGGTTGGCAGAACTGGTTGGCACATTGATGGTTCTTTTCAACCGTCTCCGTTTGCTTACTCATTGTACCACATGGTTGCCGTGCCAACTGCTGGAGCCACTGTCTTTGCTCCTCTCACAACGTTAATAAAACAACTGCCTAAGGAGAAATACGAAGAATGGAGCCGTCTTTGGATGATCAGCGACCGAAGAACTGGGCCCATTCATCCATTAATCTATAATCACCCAGTATCTAAAGAAGAGGTAACTTTCATTCTTTACTATTTAATGTGCTAACACATATAGGACGAAGAAGTCCGGAGACCATCCTCCGGAAGCGCTTAGTAGGAGCCAACCTGCCACGAGTGCACATAAGGACCTGAAAAAGACCCTCCCAATGAAGGAGAAAGGAAGTCGCTTTTTCCCGAAACGTAGGTGGCCTACGGGGAGAAGTACAATAGTTTTTTTTTAAGACGCAGTGTTATAGTCACTCTCAAATAAAAATAACAATAATAAGCGCTCCTGCAGGTTTGTCCCTACCCTCTCAAAAATAAAATTAAAAAAAAAAGTCAGACCTGACAAACGGTTTGTCTTTTTTAATGTAATAAGGCGCACCGTTATTTTTTAAAAGAACAGAATTTTTTTTTTGTTTTATTAGCATGTCTGCTTTATATTTGTCATATATGCAAATATTACTAACATAATTTGTAGGAAATGGAAATTAAATAAACCATTTTTTTGTGTATGATTAAGTAAAAAATTTTTTTAAAAATTCTTCCATTTTTTCTTTATATTTTTGTTTTGTTTCTTACTAAATATTGTCATTCTGTTTCGGATAAAACTGAAATTTGTTTATAAAGTTTAACAGAATATTGTCAACTAAACAAGATTATTTTATTCATAAAGTATTAAGTCTCCACACACTTAAAAGTCTTAACACACCAAAAAAAAAGAAAAAGGTTTATTATAGGAAACTGAACAATGCGTTTCGAACACTTGGTGTTTTTATTGTTTGATGTTATTTTATTGTTTGAAATAATCAATTGTTTTAAAAAATACGGCTCTAAGTTAACTGATATCACTAGTTCTTAAAGCAAACAGTGTTACCAGTAATGCATATTCTTTATATCAATTTTAAAAGAACTAAATTAAGATTGGTGTTCTGTTTAATCGGTTTAGATACTGATCTTTTGATTGTCTGTATAACAGAACTCTACAGCTGATTTTAATTATCGTTCTCTTCTTATAGGAATAATATGATTGTTTCAGACTTTATGCTTTCACTTGGGTATGACGAATGAATTTGTTTTTGATTATGGGTCTCCTAAAGAAAGGCTGGCAACTCAAGAAGAATACGAACGGATTCTTAAAGATATTCATTACGAGTTTGTCAAGGACGGTGGTAAAATACAATACAAACATGACGTAAGTATTTCTCAATTCTTATATATTTCTAGCCAATATTAATACTAGTGACTAAAAAGATATAAACCTTTTTTTTTTTTTAGTTATAAAGACGTTTCAATGTACAATAGACTTATCTAAACATGTGTTTGACTCAAGTCAGAGTTTGTGGTTTGAGGAGAATGGTCGTATTTTGTAATAGGGTTAAAAAGAGTTAACTCTTTAAAAACTTCATTTTTAAAATAGTTGGCGTTTTTTTTTAAAAAAAAAACCGCATGGATAAGTAACAAATTGGAGAGGACCAACTGGTACTATAGATTTGTTTGATATTTATTAAATAACACGCTCACCGCTCTGATTCCCTTTGGGAAAGTTCTCCTGATGACGACGATTGTCGAAATATAGAAATGAGTTAGGTTTGTAACCTTTGTGTTACTTTGTTATACTCTAATGTATATATGGGGAGTATACTTTTATTAATACATGCACAATTAAATTATTTGCCTATTTTTCTTGTTATTATTTTTTTTTTGATACCTTTTACAGCTTTCTTACAACTGTCTTCCATTTTTTAGCTATTAACTGTAATAACTCACCAAAAGATTTATTTACTTTCAAATTCAATGCATTGTATGCACACTATAAATCAACGTTTCGATCCTCTTAGAACACCCTCAAGGAGTAACTGAATGTGAATTGATTTTAATAAATCTACTCCTAAATTTCAATTAGGTTAACAATTATTAAAAATTGGGGACACGAGGGAACTAACTATTCAAACTGCTTGTTCAGTACAGTATATGGAATGTGAAAGTAAATCTTTAGTTATTATACTGTCCTTAATACCTGACAAATGGAAAACACTAATTTGAAAGCTGGAAAAATTATAAAAAAATAGGCGAATATTTTAATTGTATATATATTGTTGACCCATTCATGAGAGACAGGTCAGCTCCGTTGTTAACGTACTCGCCTTTGGGCTGGTAGTCCGGAGTTCGATCCCTACCTGGCCTTTGATTTATTGACACGGGAGGTGAATAAATCGTCCTGAGCTGAGTATGTCGTCGTTGAGCTGAGGACGTTAAGCCGTCGGTCGCGAGCCTGTACGATGTCAGGTAGTAGTTAAGATCCTTACTCTAAGTACACTTGAGTTAGGCAAAATTTAGGACCCCCCAATGTAGAATCTGTAGAATCACAGATCAAACAAAAAACTGGTAAACGGCTGTCGTTATGAACCGCTAGGGGATCAGTTTAAGCAATTAAAAAAAAAACTCATTCAAATAAACTTCAGTGTCAATAAATGAAATGGAAAGCTCTTAAATCTTTCCTAACTGAATCTGCTTTTTAATAAAATGACGTAATGACTAGTGATCATCATTGATGAAAAAGTTGCATCTACTTCTAAGGAGGATTTTTAAGTGGTATTGTATTGAGATTTGTCCTTGTGTCTTTTATTCCATAAAAACCTGAATTAAATGCAACACGTGCAAGTTGTTTGTTATTCAATGAATTATTCATGGCATATACTTGTCTTAACAGTTGTGAGTGATTCAAGTTTAGAATTACAATGTTCAACGTAAGTAGAGTTGAAATTACTTACGTAATTCTGAGTCATAAAATTCCTTTTTATTAAAAAAAAGGAATGATTAAATATGATATTGATATATAAGATTTGTTGTTGTTGTTGACTACACTGTTATTAATGTTGTTGTTAGTGGGAAGTTGGTGACTTCATCATTTCAGACAACCTGGCTGTCGGCCACGAAGCAACTGAAGACACTCAGAGACCTCGATCTGAAGTGGGACTAAGAGTCCTTCATCGAACCACCATACAAGGCACCAGACCTCCTGCAAAACTAGCTCAAGTCTCTTCAGTTGGTGTCAAATCCAACTGAATATATCTCTCTTCGTCTGCCTTGCTCCATTATTGATTATTTAATATTCAAATAAATTTCAAAGTTGAAGGTGATTCTTGTTGGAATTTTAATGTAATTTTAAAGGAGACTGTTGGTTGTTCTCCCCCAATTCAAGGGGAAGAAGGAATTAATTAATAATTTTTATTATTGGAAAACCGCATTTGTTGTTTAAACAAATAAAGACGACAGGTGCTCTGTATTTGTAACTTCCTACCGCAGCGCAGTGACGAACTGCACTAAAAGTTAATAATAATAATCAAAATATAAAGATATTATTTACTTTCAATCATTTAAAAAAATAATTGGAAGGAAGAACATGGATTATGAAGAATCACTGCTTTCTTTTCGCAACAATTGACATGTCTACAGTCGACCAAAACCCTAATTGAGAGTTATTATAGTAAGTCCCTGTGACATTATATGGGAGGAAACTGATAGGCTGTTATCTCACGATGCTACCTCAGTTGGAGATCGTGGCGAGGGCGGCCTTTCAACTTGCCGCCATAACCGGTCAGGATTTCTGCCAGTCCACCTGCACTGATTATGTGCCCTTCAGTCATCCATCCATCCCTATCCATTTTGCCAACTGACAGACATTCTATGAGGCCCATCGCAGTGACTATCCTTGGATACCTTTTACAGCTTTCTTATCAGTGTCTTTCATTTTTCAGATATTAACTGTAATAAGTCACCAAAAAGACTAACGTTTAAGTAACGGCCAACTAAAATCAATGCTAAAAAACTTTTCCACCTCTACTAGTCAGTGCATGATAGAAATGACAGAAGTGTCGCACATGACCTTGGTTAGTCTCAGTAGATATCACATATATCAATACTGATATTAACCATTTATTTTTTTAATTATTATATAAAATACTCCATCTATGTGAGATATATATATATCACATATTCAATAATATATCGACAGTTTGATGGAATAGGGGTGTTATATAATCGCGATTCGGTCAATTTTCTAGATTCAAAAATCAAACTCTCGTTTTGAACCTAGAAAATTGACCGAATCCCGATTAGATAACACACCCGTATATAAAATAAACACGTGAAAGAACAACTGAGTTGGGATTTAATTCTGACGAAGACCGCTTGTTACGTTTGAAAGATCTTAGCTTTTTTTTTCTTTTATTTCTGGTGGTTTGGACGTTGATTGTTGTTTCACGTGTTTATTGTAACATTCTTGTAATATTACATTACGAATAATTGTAATATTCGTTTATAAAATCTTGTAATATTCTTGTTATATTATATAATATATATTATCATCAGGCTATAAACATTATAGACAAACTGCGTTAAGTTGGAATTACTTTCAAACATATTTGATTTTACACACAACAAAAACATTTAATGCATAATAATATCATTAGTATTATTATTTTATTTAATTGATCAAAACACCCTGTCTCATGACGAACATCATTTTTCCTGATATTAACTTAAAAAGTATGCGATTACACAAAAGTAAAACAGTTTATTATTGTTGATTTATTGTGTTAAGTATTATTCTTGGTTGAAAAATCAGATTTGTTTTAAGAACTGAACTATACGCTGTTTGTTTATAAAGTTTGTATGTAATGAAAATGACTGATAAATATAGCTAATATACAAATTGTTTTATTTGAGGAATTGAAGTCTTATTTTATTCTTCTTCAAGTTAAACAGTATGACCGTTACATTAGATTTCAATAGTAAGTAAAGAATTCGAAATCCTGATAACTGTCATTTTTCTTTCAAACCTGATTTATTGCATCAAGTAATAAGTTTGAAGCTATTTTACGAGTATAACAACATTTCCGGTGTTCGAATCTACAAATTATCAATATATATCTATTGACAATAATTAATCATTCATTCCTTTTTTGTTCAGATTTCTTATCTCAGAACTCTAAAATATTCACTTTCAAGAAATATAAATGAGTTGTCATACTAACAGTAGTTTATTATTTAGTTATGTAATCAGTCACTAAATCGGACAAAAGTCTCCACAGAAGTTCTTGTATTTATGTGTCATTTCTTATTTAGTTATGCAATCAGTCACTAAATCAGACAAAAGTCCCCACATAAGTTCTTTTATTTACGTGTTACTTCTTATTTAGTTATGCAATCAGTCACTAAATGAGATTAAAGTCTCCACATAAGCTCTTTTATTTATGTGTTGTTTCTTGGTTGAAATCAGTCAAGTTTTTGCCTTCTAACTCCTTGCAGATAAACCTGGAGAAGAACACCATTACGAGTTTGAAGCGTTTTAAATTACTTGCAGAAATTTTCTATTGTAATTCTTCATTAGTTAATGAAATATAACCTATCGTAATGTGACATAAAGCTTGGAACACCCAGTACAATAAACATATATATATTAACAAATGGTTAAATTGATGATATAAATATGGTATTGCAATGATAATCTTACTTGATTATGTTATTTGTTAAGGGTATTCTCAAATTATATAACATGCATACAAATTTTAAGTATTACCCAAATGTAAAAATCAACTTCTACTACTGTTATTTTTGATATATATTTTTATTACCATTAATATTTAATTCATTGTGATGAATTTTCCTTCTATGTATTTATACTTATTTTAATTGTATATTTTTGTTGAAATTGCTTAAGTTTACTATATTTTTTTAATGAAATATATTTATTTTGTTCTATTAGTTTTTTTTATTAGTTCTTAAAACCTGAAATGGAAACCTTTATTTCTAAATTATTAGGTAAGGTAAAAAAATCTGGTATAAAACGCATGATATTAAACTGGTAGCTAGTTCTCCCTGGTTTCACAGTGTGTACAAAATATAAAAATAATAGTCAATTTATCACACTTTTTGGTTTATAATATTGATGACATTGTTTAGAAAAAAAATAGTAAACTTGTGAATGATTGCTTGTTGTCTGTTTTTATTCTTTTCTAACCACCTCTTGAAGAGGAGAGGCTTGTTGGTCGACTTCAAGGCCAAAAGGTTTATTTTGTTATTCATTCAGATTTAAAGCAGTCTTATACCGGTATAATCCGTCAAGGACGGAATGACTCCACTGTGGAGGACCGCAAGTTCATTTGATTGGCTTACTAAAGTTTTTTTTCCCCCGTATAACAATTATATAATAGACCGAAATGGTAAAACATAATTCAAAATTGAAAACAATCTTTGAAGAATAATAAATATAATTATCCTACATCCTAAATTAAAAATTATCTTAAAATGACATTTTTTCTTAGATATTTCTAATATTTTTCAGACAAAATAGGAATATTTTCAAGTTTTAAATGAGAAAATTTGTCTTAAATATTTGAATGTAGAAGGAGGTTGGGAAAACTATGTAAGAGATCCTCTGGCTATTAGAAAAAAGGCCGTTTTCCTTAAGACATTATTTCGTAACACGAAATCTACATTTTCGCTTTTCATAAATGTTATTACTGCTGTGGTTTTACTAATGATTTTATATGCATCAGTGGTGTGATATACAAATATACGCGTATATATTAATGTGGGTCAATGACTATCTGTATTACCTCAAGCAATGAAAGACTAATAAACATTTCCCATGTAGATATTTATATTATGCCTAAATGGAACATTATATATTATATACCCAAGAAGTATGATATTTTTACTTATAGTAAAGTTGAGTTTAGGCCACTACAGATTTTTTTGGTGGGATTAACGGTTTGTTAAGGAAATATTGCGCCTCCCTAATGATTCTATATTGGGAGTTCTATATTTTACCTAACTCAAGTATATTTAGAGTAGGAGTCTTTAATAAATACTTGATATCGTACAGGCTTGAAAAAAACAGAGAAAGTTCTTAGATTTTTTTCACCTCTCGCTTGAAAAATTCCAGACCAAAGTGAAAATCGAACCCGGTTTTACCAGACTAGAGGCGAGTATGCAAGCCACTGGGTCACCTCTTAGTCCCTCAGAAACAGTCAGTCAACTGAACAGCTTGATTTCTGCTTTAATTAGACTGTAACACATTCCCAGAACGTTGTACGATTAGTGGACCGAACAACACATACAAATCTACATTTCCAACGGAATAGGCTGAATTAAGATGAAATATAATCCGTATATCTCATTGTACAATAACATTACGTTTACAGCTACACATTTTACCAAATTTCTATATTTCGCAAGGACCGTCTACATGTATATGTAATTTATTATTCTTGCTTTTTTTTTCAATCGAAAACTCTGAAAGGTAAATGTATTGTTAAAATCAAATAATTTTATATTAAAACAATTAATTTATGAATATTTTTGTGATTGGAGGTTTTTGTCTTTAGGTCAGAGATAAGGGGCATCTTTTAACATAGAGAAGAAAAAACAATATGCAATATTTACAAAATACCATTACTCTTCGCTCTTTAAGGAAATAAATGTGTTACTTATTATGCAAAACCAATTTTATAGTATAATTTGTCTCTGATTTTTGTTTATAATAATGTTTTTTAGTAAAACTATCGAATGCGTGCAATACTTTACAGATAATTTTATCAATTTAAAAAGAAAAATAAGTAATTCCGAAATACCATAAAAAGCATATGATCCTGTAATAAAGAAAAAAAATTCTTACGAAAATAAAGTAAAATGAAAACTCCTTTTCAATGAAGTGTGACAGGCCTAATACTGATGACAAAGGATAGATACTGGTAAAAACACTCACGTAGGTCTGTGATACATCACTGATTTTACTTGACTATCAAATAATTATAGAGTGCCTTCATGGTGTTGAGAAAGTCACTTGGGATTTACCTGAGAGCATTATCTCGCATACATTCGAGAAATATGCATTTCTGTTTCTCAGCAAAAGGGTCAACAAGTTCAGATTGTTGTCCGTAACTTCCTACAAAATTAAACTGTAACAATTTTATTTTTAAATATGGAAAGAAAATAACAGACCCAATTTGAAAACAGTCGTAATAATTTTATTAGTTCATAATAATATTGTTAAGTCGTGATAAAAATTAAAATTATATACATTTTGATTTGTTATAAAAATAAAATTGGTATATGTGTGTATAAGATAATAAAATATTGGTAGAATTGACTAGAAGATTGGGCGGGTCGGAGGGCAAGGCGGGGGAAGGCTTGGAGGTATGGGATGAAGAGCTCAGGGGTAGTGGATGGTGACAGCGTCGCAGGTATCTCCCTTGTAGGTCAACGCGCTCAGTGTGATGAACACCTTATTCTTCAGGTTGACTGGGTGAAGGATGGCCTTGTTGCGTCCTGGACTTCGGACACGTTGTAAAAACAGACCATTTACAAATATCTAAAACAAAACAGTCATTTCTTTTTTAAAAACAGCTGTTCCAACTATTATGCTAATAAAATACATTTGAAGAGAGTATACAAAAAAAATCTCTAGACAACAAGAATATATATATTAAGGGAATTGAACCCACGTTTTTGAGGACCTTGGTCATGTTAAGTGTACCAAAAGCTATATTGGTTCCTCTTATATGGTCAAAGTTAAGCAATATTTTTCGTGGCTAGTACTTGCATAGGTGACATACCACACTGCATTCAAAGTAAAACACAGTCTCACTCCTAGTTTAGCTGTACAAGTGTTACGACGCTATAAGGCTGGTGGTTGGAAAGAACTGAGGATCAGGCAATCATGGCTGCTAGCATGGGAGACCCAGTCCATTTAGGTCTTTTGTTATTTCACACCTATTCATGGATATATGGAGATGATCCCCTCCATAGAATAATCTGAAGCAAACAATATTACTACTAACATATCCACAGCTAAATCCATGAGGATTTTATTTTACTTTATCTTTGATGACTTTTAACTTTAATAGGTCATTCAAAATACTACTTTTTACTTTACTATAAGCAAAGTATAGCGGATCATGAAAAAATTCAATCTCGAAATTTTGACGGAATCATGTTTTGAGGTCCCAGAAGTCGTTTTATGAAGTTTTTTCGATGGTGTATATGTGTGTGGCTGGCTGAGTATGCATTTAAAGTTTGTAGCCACACTACAGGCCAGAATCTTTGACGGATCAAATTGACATTTTACAGAAAAATGAGTCGCATAGTGTAGATGAGCCCTATTGTTTGGGGAGCAATTATGCATGATGGGAAAGTCACTTTTTTAAATAATCAGAATCATACATTTTTCTAAATACCAGCTCATGATTAAACTAGAAGTAGTAACGTTTCTGTGAGCAAGAGGTCCAATGAGCTGTGCATCGTGGCAAAAGGTGACTAGATTAAAGGGCTTTTGAAGCAGTGGTAACTAAGTAGTGAATCGAACGGAATGACTTAATGGGTAGGTTTTTTCAGTCATAGACAAAAACAAAGAGATAGTGGCAAGTGATTTAAAGAGCTAAGATAAGCCAGTAGCTCGAGTGTTCGCCTCTCAACTGGTAAATCCTGGGATCAAATATCAGTCTGTCCCTTATTTTTTCACGGAATAGGTGAACAAATCTGAGAATGTTACCGTTCTTCCAGTGGTACCTTCAATAACCAGCCTGTACGATAACAGGTACCGTTAAAGACCTCTAAATAAACTTGAGTTAGGAAAAAAATTAGAACTCCTAATGTAGAATCATTAGGGAGACGAAATATTCCTTTGAGGAATCAGCGTCAGAGGCGAAGCTTTCTAATAGATTCTCAACCTTCAACATGAAAAAAAAAAGAAAAGAAAAAGAAAAGTGGTTTAAGGAAGTTATTTTGAAGTATCAACAAAAGCCAGCAACAAGGACCACGAATGAGGTGTCATATGACAAAGTCGTCTTAGACGTTTGACTAGTTTGAGGTACTGACCTCGTATGAGGTGACTTTGTGAGGTGAAGGCCTTCATATGACAAAGGCGTCTTAGACGTTTGACTAGTTTGAGGTACTGACCTCGTATGAGGTGACTTTGTGAGGTGGAGGCTGCCATATGACAAAAGCGTCTTAGACGTTTGACTAGTTTGAGGTACTGACCTCGTATGAGGTGACTTTGTGAGGTGGAGGCTGCCATATGACAAAGGCGTCTTAGACGTTTGACTAGTTTGAGGTACTGACCTCGTATGAGGTGACTTTGTGAGGTGAAGGCCCTCATATGACAAAGGCGTCTTAGACGTTTGACTAGTTTGAGGTACTGACCTCGTATGAGGTGACTTTGTGAGGTGGAGGCTGCCATATGACAAAGGCGTCTTAGACGTTTGACTAGTTTGAGGTACTGACCTCGTATGAGGTGACTTTGTGAGGTGAAGGCCCTCATATGACAAAGGCGTCTTAGACGTTTGACTAGTTTGAGGTACTGACCTCGTATGAGGTGACTTTTGTGAGGTGAAGGCCCTCATATGACAAAGGCGTCTTAGACGTTTGACTATTTTGAGCCGCTGACCTCGTATGAGGTGACTTTGTGAGGTGAAGGCCATCATATGACAAAGCCGTCTTAGACGTTTGACTAGTTTGAGGTACTGACCTCGTATGAGGTGACTTTGTGAGGTGGAGGCTGCCGCCACTGGATAAGCAGGCTGTCAGGACCCACTTGTCTTACAACGCTCAGTCCCAGCGGGTTGGTAGCCTCGTATGTTTCACCTACACCTTCTTCAATCTCCTACAACACAAAGAAAAATTTAATGGTGATAGAATGAAAACAATTTTCCATACATTAATTGCATGTTAACATATAGGTAGTCCACAAAAGTAGCATTCGTTATAAGCTAAAAAAAAAAATTATTATCATGAATTTGATCACTTTCATGGTCGAAATGTAGTTAGGAGAAAAAATGTGTTATCGAAGATATAATAGTTATATGTGTGTATTTTTATATATACAGTTTTTTATGATAAAACGAAATACGATCCAAACTGGACACAATACGAGTTCGAGATTAACAAAGAGCAACACACAAAGTAGGGAAACACACTTACAGACTCAAATTTTCGGGTAATCCGTCTTCAGGAGAAAAGAGAATGGGAGACCAAGCACGTTGTAGGCGCAACGGCAAGTAACTTACTTGCCGTTGCGCCTACAACGTGCTTGGTCTCCCATTCTCTTTTCTCCTGAAGACGGATTACCCGAAAATTTGAGTCTGTAAGTGTGTTTCCCTACTTTGTGTGTTGCTCTTTGTTAATCACGAACTCGTATATATATATATATATATATAACAATTAAAATAAGCAGTGACACATAAACTGAAACACAACAAAGACTCACTTTTCAATATTTCGATTGTAATGGCGGTCGTCCTCAGGAGAAGAAGTGAATTGACGGAGGGACGACAGTCAACTAAAGAACTCACTGGTTGAGGGCTAAAGCAGTGCTGCCGCAAAGGAGACAAATAAAAAAGGAACTAAGAAGTCGAGAGCAAAGAGAAAAAAAAATGTTTTGAAAAGTAGAATAAAGGTTAAAAAAAGAAAAAAAATAAAGAAAATATATACAACAATTGAAAAAAAAGAAAAGGGATAAAAAATTAATAAATTAAAAAAAACTAGATTTTAAAAAGGACTCACAGAAATGAAATCACTAAAACTAACTTCTATATTTCGATGTCCTCGTCGTCAGGAATAGATGTGAATCGCTCCAAAGGCTGATAATGAGTAGTTATGAGTGGTAAAAGAGGCGAAAATGTTATAATTTCTAAATATTTTGTAACACATTAAATATCGAAAGGTTATAAGCTAACTAACATATAGATATTCTTTATAAAATTGGCGTGCCTTTTTGTGGTGACGTAAACTGTTAGCAAATGTGAACATCCTTTTTAAATCTGGGATATACCACACATGTTACTACACATAGGTAGACACTAGAAACTAGGAAACATTTACATATAAATTTCAGGACTGTGACATTACATATAGTTTTCAGGACTGTGACATACATATAGCTTTCAGGACTGCGCCATACATATAGCTTTCAGGACTTTGACCTAGATATAGCCTTCAGGACTATGACTTACGTATAGCTTTCAGGACTGTGACATACCTTTTTGGAGACAAGGCTGTGTCGAGGCTTGCCGTAGAGATAGTTGCAGAGCGCCCTACGGTCAAAGTCGACTGTCGGCACAGGCTGTGTACTAGCCACGGCGTCCATCAAGTCTGTTCCACTCCACCCAGAGCACATCTCCTGCTGGCGAAGCTCATCTGCCATCTTTTGGATCATATAGTCCTTAAGGCGACACTTATTTTCAAGTTCTTCCACAGTAATGGCCAGCGAAGACACTGTTGGCTTTAGAACATACCCTTGGTCTGAGCTCTTGGGGTCCCACCCCACCGTCCCTGGCCCCACCTCCTGAAATCATTCCATATTATCAATACAACAACGTTCAAAAGTCTGCTTCAGTTCACTATACCAACAGAAAAAAGTAATCTAATAATATTCTAAACATCACAAGGTTAGTTCCTCAAAAACTTTAAGAAAAAGCTATATTTTTCTGTCTTACAAAAATTACATATAAACTATATAACACAATATTCATGTGTGTAACCTTACTTAGTTTTACGTCCTATATAGGTTAGGTTGCAGTGATAGTCCTACCAGGGAATACACATAGGCTGATCATTGTTGACCAGTGAGAATAGTATAGTGGTGGTGTCAGTCAAAGTGTAAGGTAGCAGTAAGGTTATACAATATAGTTTTATGTAAGTTTACCTCTTGGGGATTGCCCACAATAGCTTTTCTTAACGTTATAGAAACTGCATATATATTCACCTTCATCCAGTAATCTTATATGTTTTAATTTAACGCTACCTTCAATAAACACATGCTTTCTATATTCAATGAAGAATTTAATCATTATACTACTAAATATATAACATGATTGCATTAATCATTTTCAAGAAGGGGTAGATGTGGTCTATCGGAATCATGATTACCGTTTGTACTGAAGATGAAGGTTCGCCTTTTGGTTATAACGAGGGGCCAGGTTAGCTCAGTGGTTAACGGAGAGGACGTTAAACCGTCGGTCCCGAGCCTATAAGATGTCAGGTACTCGTGAAAGATTCCTACTCTAAGTACACTTGATTTAGGCAAAATTTAGGACTCCCAATGTAGAATAAACAGGTAATATGGCTCACCTATTACTACAGTGGGTGCCAAATAATAAATGAACCACAATTTCCGCCCCTAGAAGAGCACTAAAAGGTGAAAAACTTATAAGTGTGGGGGTTGGAAAACAAACAACAACATTTGGTCATAATCGTAAGGCTTTCAAAATGTTGGGTACACTGTCCATTAGAAAGGAGGCCACCACACTCTAAATAGTGAGTCAGAATTGGTGTACTGATACAATACTACTAGTTAGTACTGAAGAATCGAGGCTAAACTTCTGGTCTTTACCCTGATTTGTACTGTGGGAGGAGTAAAACATTATACACAGTGACCTTCCGAGACATCAAATAGAAATTAAAAATTCCTATTATAAGCTAAATAAGGAAAAGGAAAGGACTCCCAAAGTAAAATCAACTCATGGTTGTTAGTTAAATAACAAACGATCCTCCCATCTCGTCAATACAACAGAACTGAGAATCGCTCACATTTCAGTTATAAGCATTCAAAACGAACAAATAAATATTTTCTTAGTTTAAAAATCATAACTAAATAAACAAATATTTTACTTACGCTGGTTCTTAAATCTGAAGGTGTTCCTTGATCTGAAAGAAAACAAAACAGAAATTATAAATAAATCTCTAAAATTTGTTATATATGTAAGGAACATAATTATTTTAAAATAGGCAAAGAACTTATTTCTTTGGCAAGGGCCATTATAGTTCAGAGTATTGTATTCTCGCCTCTGAAGTGGTAGATAGGGGTTCGATTCTCACTCTAGACCTCGATTTTTTCATGCGGGAGTGAAACAATCTCACCGTTAGTAAGGGATATTACCGTCAGTCTTGAGCCTTCTACTATGTCTGGTAGTCGTTAAGGAACCCTATTCTAAATACACTTGGGATAGGAAAAATGTAGGACTCCCAATGTAGAATCACTAAAAAAATGTATATAATCAACATCAGCTTTCGAGCAACCCCTTCCATAATTGTCTTTGGCAACTAAATGATGACTACGTATGATACAAAGAGGCCAGGTTAGCTCAGAGATTAACGTACTCACCTCTGGGCTGGTAGTCCAGGGTTAAATCCCCATCCCCATCTGGCCCTCGATTTATTCACGCGGGAGGTGAATAAATATGAGCACGTTGTCCCTCGTAAAGGACGTTAAGCCGTCGATCCTGAGCCTATACGATGTCAGGTACTCGTTAAAGATCCCTACTCGAAATGCACTTGAGTTAGGCAAAATTTAGGACTCCCAATGTAGAATTACGGATCAAACAAAAAGCCAGTAAACGGCTGACGGTTAAACAATAAAAGAAACTTTTATTGTGATATTTTATGCATATAAGTGACTTTCACATCATGCATAATTGCTCCCAAACAATAGGGCTCATCTACACTATGAAACCCATTTTTGTGTAAAATGTCAATTTGATCCATCAAAGATTCTGGACTACAGTGTGGCCACAAACTTAGGATACATACTCACCCACCCATACACATACAGACATCATTGAAAAAACTTCATAAAACGTCTTCTGGGACCTTAAAACATGTAACTCCGTCAAAATCTCGAGATCAACTTTTTTCACGATCACTATACTTTCCTTATAGTAAAGTAAAAAAAAATTTATGATACAAAGCATTGCTAAAATCTAAGGAAAAGTATTTCTAAAATAACCGATAAATCTCTTATTATCGGTGAGGAAAGATACATAAATACTTATATTAGTGAGGAAAGATACATACTCCTTATCCCTAACCATTGGCTATCATTGAATTGGCCTCATCCATTACATGGGCCACCTCATCCATTACATGGATGGAGGCTATGTAACGGATAGGACCCATGTAACTTTGTAGCTTTTGAAATCTAAAAAGTTTTCAAAAGATATCTTCTCTTGACCACACCATTACTTTACAGGTTCAAAAATAGAAAACCCAGTATTGTCATTTTCAAAAAATTTTTTAACAACAATATTTGCTCAAGTATTGTCATTTTCAAAAAATTTTTTAACAACAATATTTGCTGAGACATTCTGCATTTGTCTTCTATAAAAAAACATGCATCATCGCTTACTATACATTCATCAATCCGAATTGGACATTTTCTTTAAATTATAAAATTGTTAAAAAAACAAATAGCAATTGTTTTTCTATTCATTAAAAACGCTATTTACTAACATAAATACAACCTTCAAAATTAATTGAATTTAGAAAACTGAAATAATATTATTAAAAGTAGTAATGTGTTTCGTAAGATGAAACTCTTGACGTTTGAACCAGCAAGTTACAAAGAAAATGCTTACATTCCGGGTGATCTTCATCGCCAGGTCTCTGAAATGAAACCGTCAAGTGGGATGAGTAAAGTAGTTCATTCCTTAATCTAAACTACTTCCTCTTTTTTAATTAAACACAATTCATTTTCACCTTTACTCTGGGTAGTTTAACTCCAAGCATCTTCACTACTTCCCCTACAAAAGTCCCCAGTACTTCTCCACAACTTTCACAATTCTGAAATCACTTTTCTATTTACTATTTCATTTCGTACAAGATATTTAGAATAATATCTTCTTAAATATCGTTATTACTATATTTTTTTCGATGGAAACACGATCCGAAACGGACAAATATAGTTCAATGTTGACATTATTTGTCCTATTGAAATTCCCATTTGTATTTCCATCGAAAAAGTATTATTATTATATTCGTATATCTAATATAGATTTGAATTTCAAATTAAAACTTTTTTTTCAAAGCAAATGAAATAATTTAAAATTTTATTGATACAGTTTTTTGACCACTGACTTTTAAAGTTACAAGATGGGTTTTTTGAGTATTTTAAGCTTAAATCCTTTTAAACGTCTAAATTTTAAATAAAGCGTCTAAATTTTAGATAAAAAAATCCTCAAAAAAAACCCATCTTTGAACTTTAAAGTTTTAATTTTTGTTCATAAATTTGAATTACAAATTAAAAAACTTTTCCAAAGCGTATGAAATATTGTCTTTTTTTAGACATACATATTTTTAAATATAGTAGACCAGGGTAGCTCAGTTGCTTCTGTGCGAACTGAAAATCGAACCCAGGACAAATAGATACTGGGTTCGATTCTTACTCTTGCTTTTAATTTTTTTCACTCAGAAGGTGAAAAAATCTGTGCATGCCATCTCTCAGGAAGGAAGTTGAGCCGTCGTTCTCGAGGCTGTACAATGTCAGGTAATATTCAAAGATCCCTAAATATACTAAATAAAGATTCTAAATCCAATAAAGACATTATGGAAATCCCTAAATACACTGAAAATTCTAAATAAACTCGAGTTAAGCAAAATAAGGATTACCATTGTAGAATCATTACGGAGATACAATATTCCCTGGAGGAATCAGTGTCAGAGATGTAGCTTTCCAGCAGACCCTCCTGAGTTCTATTGCCTATTTTAACGCATTTGTAAAATTCCTCTACTCTTTCTTTTTTGAATTTTCCTTACAATTCTTTCTTTAAACAGTCCTGGCTCCATAATAACTTTTTTCCTGTGAACCTGTAATCTTTTATCTCTTTCTTAACTGCATTAAATATCTCCCATTATTTTTTCCATCATATTTTACTGTACTATTTCACCAGTTTTACTTTATCATTTGTTATCAAAAACACGTTTTCACTATCTTCTAATCCTATTATGAAATCAAATATATTTATTAGTTCTAAAACATTTTTCATTCTAACCATTTCTTTATAAAGATATATTGTGAAAGGTTAAGTGTAGCTAGGATAACATATGAGTATTGTTAAAACAATTCTAAATCAACAGCAATAATGAACACAAGTCTAGATGAAATAAACAAAAAAGTAGAGTAACCTACATAACTAAATTAAACTAGAAAAGATGAAAGAAATATAGTGAAATAGAGTACAGACTGTTGAAATATTAGTCTATAGTCTGAAACAATGTGCAGTTAAATGAATTTAACGAGGACACTAAACTGAATTTTGACGAGATAACAGCGATTTAGACATTTCTAAAGTTATGAAAATATAACTTCATTAGCAAGAAAACTATGGGTAAGCTACCTCATCAAAGTGTTTTCCCAACGGTATGTTTTTCAAAATTGCGTTCAGGTAAAACAAAGGTGGTCAAATGAATTAATAGCAAGGATCAACTTCATGGATAGTTTGATTACGAGTATACTGCAACTGCATATAACACATGAATAGTGACCGAATTGAATGTGTTATGTTGAAATATGCTTTCTAAAGGTATCATAAATCACCCTGGTTTGCTGATAAGCCCTGCATAAGTTTGCATATAAACATATGAATAGTGACCGAATTGAATGTTTTACTGTTGAAATATGCTTTCTAAAGGTAACATGGCTCACCCTGGAGTGCTGGTAAGCTCGAGATAAGTTCTCCATGGATCTCTTGATGTCCTTGCCGTTCATGGCCGCAATGGCTGCTCCAGCCACATCGCACTTCTTCAAATCCTGAATAATCCCATCAGACACCATTAGTTAACCAGACACCTTATCTATTCTTATAGGTAACAACAAGTATATACGACAAAAATAACACCACACAGAGTTTTTTTTTAATATATTTTCAAGAGATTAGTAAAATCATCTTACATCTAATCGTATGGACTTACTTTTTTTGTAGCCATTTTTCCTTGTATCTTGTTTTTACTGGAGATTTAACTATTTAATCGTCATGAGTAGTATTTGTGTTTGTTTTTCGAAAAAAAAAAGGAACCGGTGATTAAAAGTTTAACAAATCAGTGTCAAAAATTACTCAGAAATATCAATATGGAAAAAAATTCCCTAACAATAAGGAAAATTAAAATTTCACGTCGTTAGTACTGGTTAACTGATCCTTTATTGATAACGGAATCAACATAATCAGTAACCTTTAAGAATGCCGCCTTTTGAAATTAGTTGAGCCAATAGATATGCGTATGACGTTTCACAGTTCACAACACTAGTACTGATAAATGAAACCGTTCAGAATCACATTTCACTTTATATTCTTTTTTCTAAATTAGTTCATTTAGTTAGGGCACTAACTCTGAGTCTCATATTTACATATAACTGCATTGTGGTGATAAATTTCAAATCAATTGTTTGGACTAGTAGTTAGTACAATCTCATCACATTGATTCCCAGATAGCGTTACTGTGCAGTGTCTTATCATGATTGAATTACAATAATTGCTTGTCAAACTTCGACTGTCTATTATCGACACTCCGATCTATTTTTTTAAGCTGACTGCCTGGCCGAGTATTTTTATGACTGAATCCATTTCAACTTTAGCATCTGGTTTAGTAGTATTTCAAAAATGTCTATTACTTACAAATTAACCATATAAATCCGCTGTGTTATTCAATGAATTTACGATCGTATTATCGAGTCGATTAGTCTATCATCATACTTAGATTGTTTGGTAATTATTACCGACTAAGGTATACCTTACCCATCATCGATAAAATTGGGACTAGAAGAGGGACATTAAGGTCGAAAAACGACTAAACCGGAAATAACCTTTCCTAGTTCTGTACAATACTTTATTCATGAATGCAATTTTCAATAATATAAGGCTAATAAGAATCTATTGTAAGCTTACGAATACATAAATTTTACTTTTAACACTGCATGGTACGAAAAAAAAATTATGTATAGCCTACAATTAGATGTTTACCGTAAATAGCGAATGTACGTAAAGTTGAATATCTGATGTAAACTTTATTTTTATTTTTCCATGGTTTTTTTTTGAAAATCGACGTATAATCGAGATTTTTTTTATGCTTTCCTCACGGGTAGTAACTCTACCATGAGGGAGTTTATTTTTGTTAACCTGTTCCCATTTGATTACAGGTCTTGTCATACACTGTTATTGATATTTGAACTGCATATATGTCCGTTATAATTCATCGAGTGGTATATTGTTTATAAAACTAAAGAAGTCTTTCCTGTACTTGGTGATTAGGTTTTCTTTCTTTTCCAGCCACGTTCCTCTTTGTAGGATGATATTTTTTATTATTTTTCGTCTATAATTATTTATGTTTGGACAGCTAAATACAATGCGCTGAAAGGTCTGCTCTCCTTCATTGCAGGGACAGTAGGGGCGAATCGACATGCTTAAATCTGTACAAATATGACCTATCTCCACCGTGCCCGTCAGAACCATTGTTATTAAATAGCCAAGTAATTTCAAAGCATACTTCAATTATTTCCCTATTATGGATCGATAAATTCTTACCAAATATTGAGGTACCGTTTTACATTGTTTTAATTCATTTATCGTATAATGTCTCAAGTATGTCTTACCAAATTGTCATTGCTTACCGGTTACTGATATTTCGACACCGTCTTAGAATGATTGAATTAATCTACAGCCTTAGTACCCAGTAGAGCAGTTTCTTATCACACCTGAATTGTTTACAGTTATCGGTAACCGGTCCAGTATACGTTATCAGAGTGATAGGTTTCAAATTACCCATAACGCACCTCTGCCTTATTGAATTCATTTAAATCACAATTATCGGAATCCCATTATTTACCAATTATCGATTTTGCATCACTGCTATTCATTTCATTTGTAACCTTATTGTCATATAGAGTAGTCTGTCATCAAGTTTGATTGTTTACCAATCATTTTCGATGATAAGTCATAAATCTTCTAATGTTTACCGTTTAACGATATTGCACCACTATCCGACTACGATTAAATAAATTTACAATCATTCGTTCTTCTTTATTTTTTTTGTTCATTCCAAAGATACCATTTTTTTTTACTCATACCGATTGCCTACTGCATTGTCAGGTATTTTCCTTTTCACATCGAATCCATGGTTACCTTTTTATATGAATTGAGACACGAGAATATATGTGAGTTAACTGAGTATCATAGGAGATTATTTTGTTCATAAGCAACTATGTCTCTCACAATGAATTAGAAGAAAGCTTCAAACAATATACAGCTATCAAATAAAAACTTACATCATTACAATTGACTCTAATATTAATAAGTAAGTTGAAAATTAATAAATTGTAATTCATGATCAATTATGAGTTGGGGTTCTGGAAAAGAAAAATGAACCGTAATGCAGTGAAATGAAGATTATAATAACGAAGGAAGATAAACTTCTCCATATACTTGTAGACGGTTATTATACTCGTACTTGTTATAATAATATAATGTTTGTCTTGTTTGTTTGTCTTGTATATAATTCTAATACTTGTTGTAGACAAGTTATTATACTTGTCGAATAATAATTTTCTTAAATGTGTTAGTTTAATTAGTATTTCATTGTTATAAAACTATTTATTTAGAAATCAATACGAGGTCAAAATCGAAGAAGAGTAACACATAGGGGGAAGAAACACATTTACAAACTCAAAGTTCGCTTATAATTAGAAAAGGTACGCATGCATAAGAAAGAAGGCGGGTTTTTGGTACTATCTTCTATTACCCTAACGGTGATATGTTTGTAACATATCACTCTGGCGTTCTATTTATTCACTGGGAGGTGAATAAATCTGTAATGTGGGTCTCGAGCCTGTCTGATGTCGGATACTCGTTAAAGATCCCCACTCTAAATAAATTTGAGTTAGGCAAAATTTAGGACTCTCAATGTAACAATGTTCATTGTGTGGTATCACGAAGGGCTAGTGTTCAGTCTTGTATGATCTCTTGGGGACAGCCACTGCAACCTAACCTTACTCACCTGAAATATTGTTGAAATTTTGTACAACACAGAAATTACAAAATACCTATACCAGTATTAAAAAAAAATCTTCATTTAATTACTATTATCATTTTTCAGCCAGACGAAGCCAGTCTACTTATATTCTAATATAAAGTAAATTTGCTAAGAAGAATATCGTACACCCAATTTTGGAACTCTAGTTTGACCAACTTGTGAGCAAGCAATTAATTTTTAAGCAATTAATAAACTATTTAACTTTATTTTTCCTTTACTATCTGCAACCGGCAAATCATTGTTTTGGCATTTCTTATATCGTCTTATGTTGAATGGCAATTGATACATGAAACAATAATTTCGAAGTGAGATGACTTTGAAATAAGACATATGGAAGAGGTATTATCAATCTTATCGAAGAATCTTTCCCTAATTTAGTTTCTTTTCCACATCTCTTCTTTCTCTTTCCCTCTCCTTTCTTCTTTCTATCTCTCTACTATCTCTTACCTTCCTTTTTCCCCTTTTTTCTCTATAATTCTCTCTTACTTTTCGTCCCTTCTCTATTTCTTTGATTCACTGTCTCTATTCTCTCCTTCCTTTCTTCTACATCCCCATATTTTCTTTCTATCTCCCTCTTTCTTTGCTATCTCTCTTTTCTCGATGTTTCGTTCGTTGCTTCCCCCTCCCTCCCTCCCTATTTCTTTATTTCTCTCTCTCTGTCTCACTCACTCTCTCCTCACTGTCTTTTCTCTCTCTCTCTCTCTCACTCACTCTTTCGTCTGTCACTATTGTCTGTTTCCCTCTCCCTCCCCCTTTTTTCTCTGTCCTCTCTCTTTCCCCTTCTTTCTATCTCTACATTCTCTCCCCTTTCCTCTCTTCCCATGTTTTATCTTTCTATTTCCTCTCCCTCTCTATTTCTTTGTTTCTCTTACTATTGTCTATGTTTCTCTCATTCTTTCCCTATTCTTTTCTCTCTCTTTCTCTGTCTCTATCTCTATGTTTCTCTCCTTCCTTTTCTCCCTCCCCTTTTTTCTCTGTCCTCTCTCCTTCCCCTTCTTTCTATCTCTACATTCTCTCCCCTTTCCTCTCTTCCCATGTTTTAACGTTCTGTTTCCTCTCCCTCGCTATTTCTTGGTTTTTCTTTCTACTGTCTATGTTTATTCCTTTATTATTTCTATCTCTCTATTCTCTCTCTCTCTCATTCGCTCTACCTCCCTCTTTCTTTGTTTTTGTCTTTCCTTCCCTCTTCCTCCATTTCCCTTTGTTTATCTTTCTTAACTCACAGTTAGTCCTTCTCTCAGAACTCTACCAGCTGCAAAAGCCGCGTACCTTGTTTTTATTGTATATACCTCCAATTTTTCCTTCAAGCTAACTCTATTATTCTTCTACCAAGATCAACTAGTATTCAGTCGTCATAGGAAGTTGTTATCTCTCCGTCCGTTGAATTATCCTGCAGATGGCTTCAGCTGTTGGCTGTCCCTTCAGTGTGAAAATACCTCGCAACATTATTACACGAAGGTGTACAAGCTGATTCTTGTTTTCACTTAAACAATTCTTAAGACTACGCAACAAAAATAAAGACTAGATCGACAACTATTGCGATAGAATTGTGCGTGCTTGTGATTAGTAAAAGCGTGCTTCCTTAAAACTACCAAAGAAAACGGAAAGAACAGTTTAATAATTTTATTTAGCGGTACTGGACATGTAACTGGAAGCAAGGAAACGGAGGAATTGTTCTTGATCGTAGCTGACCTGAGGGGCATCGATCTGCTTGATAACAGCCTGGATGTGCCGCGCAGAGCGGGTGCGGAGAGGCGGCAGAGGCAGCCCGAGGGCTGCGTCGTCGGAGGCGACTGTCGGGGGGCCGAGGAGGCTGTCGGGGTCTGTCTTGATGCCTGACCGGCCCCACGCCGCCCCCACCTCCGCCAGTTCGTCGCTTAGGCTCCGTTCCACCTCTCGTCCGCGGCCCTCCAGCTCTTCCAGGCGCTGGTCTTTTTTAGTTAGTTCTTTCTCCAGTTGCAGGCGTGCCATTTCTACCCTCTCCTTTTCTTTTGCTGTCACTTCTTTCAGTTCTTTTATCGCCATCTAAAAAAAAAAAAATAAAATAAAATAAAAAAACTTTTCATTTTGTTTCATTGACTACTTTATGTATTAGTGCACATTTTACTTAAATTTATCAAAGACTATTATATCACTCAACCAAGGGAGCCAGGTTAGCTCAGTTGTTAACTTACTCGCATCTGGGCTGGTAGTCCGGGGTTCGAACCCACCTGGCCCTCGATTTATTCACGCGGAAGCTGAATAAATCTGAGTGTCGTCCCTCGAATAAGACGTTAAGCCGTCTGTCCCGAGCCTGAACGATTTCAGGTACTCGTTAAACATCCCTACTCGAAATAAAATTGAGTTAGGCAAAATTTAGCATTCCCAATATAGAATCTGTAGAATCACCGATCAAACAAAAAGCCGGTAAATAGCTGACGTTACCACCTGCTAGGAGATCGGTGTAAACAATAAAAGAAAAGTCAATAAATCGCTCTTCCAACGTCAAAACCAGAATGAAAAATTCGTCGAAGACCTTTAGTAACATACTCTTCACAGTCAATAAACGAATCATAAAAAATTGCCACATTCATAATTAGCCATAGGAGTAATTTTCAAACGTATAAATATTTTTTAAATAATTTTTTTTCATTTAATAAATCATTAACAGGATTAATTATTATGTGGCCTTAATTATTAGCTTTTATAAGTAGTAATTAATTTTTAGTTGTAATATTTCAATTAATTATTAATTAAAACAGTACAACAATTATATTACCGATTATTTATTGAAAAAAGAATAAAATACTTGAAGCTCATAAACAGAATCCATATTTTTTTTAACAACTGAACATCTTGCTTAATATTATTTAAAAATGATTATTCCATGCTTTTTCTCATGATGCATGAAAAATAGATAACTTGAATATTAGGAATGTTACTATTTAACTGATTCAATAAAATTTATTATAAAATCGTCATCATCAGTTCTTTGTTGGCCTGTCCAGTGGTCATTTTTTCTTTCTGTATAATATATATAATATATATATATATATATATATACACGAATGTTTTCCTTATCTCGACCACATATATTTAACTAGACCAAATCTAGCAATCTAGCTAGACCAAACCTCGATAAAAAAGAAAAATAGTGATATATATATATCCGTTTGAAATACGATCCGAAACCGGCAAATATAGTTCAATGTAGAAAAAGACACATAGAGAAATTAAAAGCACACGCTTACAGTCTCTAATTAACGGTTTGAACCGTCTTCAGGAGAAATAAGAGAGAGGGAAACCAAACGTTTGGCAAGAGAGGGAGACCCAACCGTCTCTGAATCAATGCGCATTGTTTCCCTCTCTTCTCTCTCCTGAAGACGGTTCAAACTGAAAATTAGAAACTGTAAGTGTGTGCTTTAAATTTCTCTGTTTCTTTTTCTACATTGAACTTTATATATATATATATATATATATATATATGGTGACTCCATCAATTTTAGGAATATTAAATTCAGACAGGGTTGCCAGCAATCCTGAAGACTTCAATCAACCAGGTTAACTTGTTATTATATTTTTTGTTTGTTTCATTTAGGTCTCTGATGATGTTGTAACGAAAGGCCTTAGATCATTTTAATTAATATATAATTGTTTATTGTGGTGATTAATTCATATATTATATCAAGAGTATTGTTAATTGTTATATATATATAGTTCACACAGAGAGAGAAAAACAGATAAAAACACATTCAAAAAATACTCAACGATATTTCGACATTCGTCGTCATCGGGCAGAAGCAGTCCCTTTGAGTATCTGGAGCTAACTCCAGCTTGAGTGAATTCCTGTGCGAACTAGTAGTCCTGTTGGACCGTTTCAAGTATATATATATATAAAGATTTCACATAAACACGTGAAATAACAATCAATGATCAAACCACAATAAGAAAATGAGAAAACAAGACTAAGATCTGTCAACCGTAACAAGCGGTCTTCGTCAGAGTGAAAAACCCAACGACATGTTGGGTAACTGCTTATCCCCCCTCCTAAGTAATTTATACATGGAGTTCTTTCTCTCTCTCCGAATTAAACATCACTGTCTGGATATTTGTCCTTTCTTGCACTTTGAGCCTTTTAAAATACCACTCTTCCCAACCCCTCACCAGATGTTTGTGCATCTAGTGTTTCAATTGGGTTTTAGACTCTACCGCTTGTTACCGTTGAAAGATCTTAGTCTTTTTTTTTACCCATTTCATATTGTGGTTTGATCATTGATGTATATCTATATATCAATATATATATAACTTGAAAGACCATTCTGAATTCTAATTAAACTACTTCTAAACAATACTTAAGTTATATTTAATCAAAAGATAGGTAATACATACGGTAAGTAGGATAGCTGGGAAAGGATCAGGAGAGGAGGAAAGGGCCTTGGAACAAATAGACATTTAACACATTTGAAGGACCACCAAAATAATTATGCAACTTTATCGAAGTGTTTCCAGTTGAAACAAACCTGCTTTAAAATCATCAAAAACATGACAGACGACAAAATTATTACTTATATAAGTTTATTAGTTAAATTAAATAAGTAATTTACATTATTTATGAAAAGGAATTATTTTGGTGGAATTTAATCATTTCATTGTAAAGAATGTGCTTTCATATTGTCAACAGCAATTAGCTATATAATGTTAAATAAGAGATAGGAATTAATAAATTGGTTCTTGTTTAAATTAGAGATGTAATTAAATTTCAAATAATGGAATTTTTAGAGAAATCAGTGTGGGATTGGTAATTATTAAATACATGAATTGTCCTTTAAATATAATTTAATTCAAGTTTTTTTTTGTATTTTTGGATACTTTGACTACAATTTCATGTATTTAGAAGTAATTTTGTTTCAGTGTATCTCCTTTAGCTATTTCAAATTTTAAATACTGTAATGGTAGTATTCTTGGAGTTAATTATGTTATTACTTAGTTATTCTATTGTATTATCTCAGTGAAGTCGCAAATTTTCACATTCTTATGGTCCTTGTTGGATGTCATCCATTGAGTTTAAATCTAATAACTAGGTTTTGGTTTTGGAAAGGAGAGTGAATAAATGTGATCGTAACCGAAACAGTGGGAATAATTATCAAACATCCAATGAACTTGGAAGTGTTGAAAATAAATGTTATCCAAAAGGACTTATCATTTACAATTCATGACATTTAATTAGCCTCATCATACAGAAAGAAGTGAATTTTCAACTTCTATTCCAAATGGAGAAACAAGTTAAGCCTTTGGGTTTCAGTAAAAAAAAAAACATGACAAAGATAAATTCTTCTAAGTCATTGGTACAGTTACAAATTAGCAATTAGAGAAAAATAATTTGAATAGATTCCTTTGGTCTTAACTCAACATATATTATTAACGTATACTTCAAAGTGTGATGTATTATGGAATGATTATCCAACATCCAATGAACTTGGAAGTGTTGAAAATAAAGCTTATCCAAAAGGACTTATCATTCATAATTCATGACATTTAATTAGCCTCATCATGTAGAAAGAGGTTGAAAATTCAACTTCTATTCCAAATGGAGAAACAAGTTAAGCCTTTGGGTTTGAGTAAAAAAAAACATGACAAAGAGGTATTCCTCCAAGTCATTACTACGGTTATATGTTAGCAATCAGAGAAAAATTATTTTAATAGATTACTTTGGCCTTAACTCAACATATATTATTATATGTTGATATAGCTTCTCGATCACTGATTTATCAAGTTCAAAGAAGGGTTTCTTGAGGATTTTGCTCATAAGGAAAGTTTGGCGTCCACGTTTCGCCAAAAATTGTTTGCCATTTTCAAGGCTTGTTTCTGAGGAAGAACACTATTTAACAGTCCATGCCTTTATCTACCAGGTTAAAGTTATGATCTGTGATGATGCTGGTAGATGAAGGCCAAGACTGGTAAAAAGTGTTTTTCCTCAGAAACAAGCCTTGAAAATGCCAAACAATTTTTGGCGAAACGTGGACGCCAAACTTTCTTTATGAGCAAAATCCTCAAGACCCCTTCTTTGAATATTTGTTAATAACCCCTGTATTATTAACGTGTTCTTCAAAGTATGATGTATTATAATACATTATATCATGTATTTTAATTATATTACATGTAATTAATTGCTTATGAAAACATGAAAGCACTTGGAATATAAATATTAATTGAAGTATAAATAACCTCTAATGTTTGGACCTCTTCCCTAAGCTCGCTAATGGTTACTTCACTTTCCTGAAGTTCCCGTCCCAGCTGGCTTATCTGGTGTTTATATTTACTTACCTGCAACATCAATTAGTAAGTCCAACCAAATAAGAAAAACAAACTCAAAACAGACACATATAAATAAGTTTTCTCTCAAAAACTAATCCATAACTTAATATATCTCAAAACAAAGAGTAATAGAATGATTCAGTTGCTAACAATTAATTAATTAATTAACCACATTACTAATTACATTAAATTACTTGCAAAATTATTTTTTTTAACTAATTTGGAATGACATTCTAAAAAAAACTTATATGTTCTATTACTTTTAACTGGTTTCATATTTAATGCACTTTCATTGTTTATGATTGATATTAATTATTTTCATTAATTTTGTTGCCTTATAAAACAATTAGAAAGAGATATTTATGTTTTAAATTAATTTAAAAGCTAATATAACACCAAATGCTTGATATTTTTATTTTTTGAAACATTCTATGAATTTATTTTGATAAAATAATTTCTTTAGACCGTGAAAAATTATGTAAATTTTGTAATTGCTATAATGGCCTTTAAAAAAAATCTATTTATCCGTAGCTATTAAAGGTTTATTGAACAAATGTAGACAACTAAATGTACTTCTTTAAAAATTCAAAGTCAGATATACACAAACAGATAGCGTGCAAGCCTGTATTACTGAAGGTTTCAGTAGTATGACTGACTCGTCAAAGCAAAAGTGGATGTCAAACAACAAATGAGCCACAGTTTCAGCCTACAAGAACCACAAAAACAACATTACAGGTAAAAGGCTCAAATTCTTGGCGTTTGAATCAAAACATTTACCAGAAATATATTTTTCTTTCTGAGAAATCAAAAGACTTGCATTGTAAACATTAATTTAATTAATTGAACGATTATGTTAAAATTGTCTTTAAGACGTCTACGTTTACTTTAATTGATGCTATAATTTTTATTTGATTCCATTATTAATGCAATTTTAATGATTATGTTGCCATTTAAAAGTTAGTTGACATTATTCATACAACCATTATAAAAAATGTTACATATAACATTATAACAACAAGATTGACTGTTGTTACCAAGTACAACATAATGAAGTATACAAACATAAAATAAACAGACATGAAGCACGTGTTCACTTGAAAACATCTAAAAGAATACCACAATTAGTATTTCTTATAAAAGTAGTATGTTAGAAGTCAAGAAAACTAAATTGAAACCCTAATTTTAGTTTCAAGTCAAGTTTATTATAACATTTTGAACACGAACACAGTATTGTTGGCAATATTTTAAAACATAAAAAGATATTATTCTATTAAAAATAAAGACTTAGTCAAGAAACGAATTATTTTTGGGAAATGAGAAAACAATAGTGCATACGATCAATGTTAAAATATTTTAAAGTATAATAAGGAAAGTTATTATCTGTCATTACAGTAAATCTTTGGAGAAAGTTTTCAGAAAACTGCAAAAACCAATCATTACTCCTTTTGTTGAGAAAACAATCATTTCTGTTTTTTTGGAAACATAAAAGTATTAAAATATATAGTATTACTTTTTTCTTAAGTTTTTTTTTTGGAAAATAACTTGTTTAAAGTTGATTTTTTAATTTCAACTAGTTATAACAGCTTAGCACAAATTTATTAGATATAACAACCATTTGAAAACTTCTTCCGTTATGAGTATGAATATTTATTAAACTTTATGTTACAAACGACCTTGTAACTTCTTAGGATTGTATATTTCCCTGTCTGGAATTAATTTTTACGATATAACTATGATAGCCTGAAAGTACTTATGTAACCCTCTGTACAAACATGCTATAAATTATCTAATTTTATAAATAAAGAAAAATGAAATATTAAAAGGATAAAAAGTAAAATTTATCAATGTGCCAATATAATAGTCATGCAAACTTGATTTTAATAAAATCAAAAAGGAATTTAACACCAAACCACCCTATCAGCTGTTATTTCTATTTAATAAAATACAGTCAAACCTCGATTTAACGTATTCACGAATAAAGTCTGGGAGACTCAAGTGATGGATCAATTTGAGACGCAATAAATGTCATTATTGACGAACACCATTATTGGTCAAGTTCTAATGACTATTATCAGTGAGAGGGCATAAAGATAAAGTGGTGGGGAGCCTGTACGATGTTAGATAGTTAAAGTTTTCTGCTCCAATGAAGTTGAGGAAGCCAATATTTGGATTTCCTATGCGAATAAACCCGGTAAAGTGCTTTGTCAATAGCTAAAATAGTGTTGTTTAAATAATGAACCATACTTTCAGTTTCTAATGATCAGATGTAGTCTAAGAGTGGACATGTCTTTAGTACCAAAGATCGAGTTTTGGCTACGTCCTACATTTTTTTTTTGTGAGATAGAGAAAAAATCATGCCGTTGCAATCTTTTACGGCGGAGATTAGGAACAATGTTAAATATCCATACTGTTACAAGCTTTGTAAAGATTATAACTGGGTGTTTGAAACAATAAACCAAACATCATACAGATATACATTTGAAAGGTTAACTATGATGGATACCTAACTTTTCCATTTAGTCCGGAATGATTCATAATTCTCTTATGAATATGTGGATACTATTTGATTGAGAACAAGTTAATTTCATTCAATATGAATATTTGGTCAAATATTTTTATCTTGTATCCGGATTTAAAGTTAACTTGACCTAATGAAAAATTTAAGATAAAGTAAAAAGGATTTGTAAATAAAGTAAAATTTCAATCTAAAGGATTTCAGGGTTAACCTGGAACTCTTGAACATTCAAAAGTAGGTTTAATTTTTGAAACTTCTCTATACCAACAAGAGAAATCTTAGGGCAGTCAAGCACTAGTTCCATGATCAGCTGACTATTAGTGGTAAATATTTACCCAACTGTACGAGTTGCAATAATTTCCCGCACCATGCAGAAGAAGGCTGGAAATAGTAGCCAACCTTATTTTAATATTTAAGGACATTAACTTGAAAATTATTTTTGTATTATGTTATTCACTTGGATGCTATATTTATATAATAGAAAAGCCGTTTTAAACTGTTGCTGATCAACATTTATGTTACGATATAGTAATCGTCATATATCTTCTTATCACTTTTTTTTCAGTGGATATAATTAATAAGCAATTAAATTTAACGGAAAAACGACTCCCCCACATAAGTTAAATCGAGTTTTTACTGTATTTAAATTGTAGTTTTACTTCATCCATTAAAAAAATTTTTTTTATAACTTTATATCGAACCAATTTCGTTTAAGTTGTACGATATTGTTGTCATTGTTTTATAATAATGAATGAAGAATAAGTGATACCACATTACTATCTATTTATTTATGGAACAACATTAACAATTTGTCAAGCCCTTAATCTGAGTATCCCCATAAATAAATAGATAATAATGGGAACAACGGCGAGAATTTTGTCCCGTCGAGTGGGTGCTTGTTGTTGGTGTTGAGGTTGGTTGGATGAAATGAAATTACTCAGTGAATCTACCTCAAGGTCACGCTCTTGTTGTTCTCTCTCGTGTTCTCGCTCCATCCACTTGATCGACTCTTTTAGTTGTCTTTTGTTTTTTCTTTCTGTTTCAAGATCTCCTTTTGTTGTTGCTAGACCGCTTTTCAGTTTGTCTATTTGTTCCAGGGTTGAATTTAGATCTTTTTTCAGTCTTCTCTCTTCATTTTCAAGGTGTTGCTTTTCGTGTTCTCTCTTTACAAGTTTATCGTGTAGCAGTTTTGCTTCCGATTCAAGTGTTGCTAATTTGTCTTGTAATTCGCTGTTATTTGCTATTTCAGTGTTCAACTGTTTTACCTTGCTTAGAGACTCTGATAGTTTATTATCTTTGTCGTTTATCTCATCATCTTTTTCTCGGATTTGTTGCACATATTTATTTTCCATTTCAGCAAATAAACCATCAGCTTGTTGAAGTGTTTCTTGGTAAAACTTTTCACGCAGTTCTAAATCGCGGATTTTCTTATCCTTTTCCAGCCTTTCCCTGGCAAGTATTGACAATTTTTCTACAATACCAACTTCGTCGATTTTTTCATTAAAATTAATTAAGTTTCCTTCATTTTGAGCCAGCATTTTTTCTAAAGTTTGTATTTTTTCTTTCAAATCTTCTTCGGCTTTGCGTGATTCTTCAAGAAGGGCATTTTCGCTGAAGAGTTTGTTTTCAAGAGCGCGAAGCTTGACCATTAGTTCGCCTTCTCTGCCAGCGATGTTGGCCTCTGGTGGGGCATTTCCTCCGGTCATCGCTCCAGTTGATCTTACATCAGGAACACCTCCTCCTTGAGCACTCATCAACATTCTCCACATGTTCCACATCATCAAAGCAGGCATCGTGTTCTCCAACATCTGAAGTCGATAGCGCACCTCCATTTCTCGTTCTTCCAACTCAAAGTTCTTCTTCTCATAGCTGTGCACTAAAGCTTCCATCCTGTTTAAATGCTGACGAGCATCGTTCTTCTTTCTCTCTTCCTCCATCAGGGAGTTGTTGAGGTTAGCAATCGTTCTCGAGCTTTGGTCGAGCTGTGCTTTCAGACTGCTTTTCTTCTCTCCTAATGAACTAATTTTTAGCTCCAACCTGCAAATAAAAATACTATTAATATCAACTCATGGCGCAACATTCTCAGCTATTATTGATTGAATTCAAATTACAGATTAATAAACACGTACTGCTCTATAAACAATAGTTCAAAAAAAAAAAATACTGTTGCCAGCAAAGGAACGCTACAGCATACTTTTGTTTATACAACCTAAGAAACTCCTTATTATTGAAGAAAACTTTATTTGAAAATAAAGCAAATTGTGACATGACGATGGCCACATTGATGGTCGAAAAATATTGATAATAAACCTGGGGAGGGGGGGGGGGCTCTTCTAGAGTCTATTTATTTGTCATTATTCCTTAATTTTATTAACTAATAATCAGATTTGATATAATATATTTAAACAATTTAACCAAACTAAATCCTTAAAAAATCAACCAGATACCTTCAATAGGATACTAACATTAATGAAGATAATATATATTTTCAAATATATTTGTTTTAGAAATCATAATGTTAAAAAACAATTTTTTTTTTATTTTCCAACGGAATATCAAACCCAGTGGTATATCTCCTCTTTTTACAGGGGGTAAAGGGTTAGTTCTGGTTCATAATATTAATTCACCAGGATAATTTATTTTATTCAAATGTACTACTCACCACATTTACATTGTTTGTAAATTATACCATTATTTAAATATGTATTATATATATATGAGGTAGCTTCAGCTACTCAAAAGGACTACTTCTGTCAGATGACGACGAATGTCGAAATATCGTTGTGAGTCCTTTGTGTGAGTTTTTTATCTGTTTTTCTCTTTCCTTTGTATATATATGTTTTGTTGAACGACCTTTGTACTGTCGCATGAGTAAATTTCATTGTCCATCTTTCAAGTTTTCTCACCCCTAATTTATTCATGCGACAGTACAAAGGTCGTTCAACAAAACATGTATAAAAGAAGGATTGCTCCGCAAATTTACAAATATATATATATAATAAAATAAATACGATACCTAAAGAGTTGACTGGTGACACTCGAATCTTGTACTTCTACCTGATGATGACTTATGTCGAAATATCAAAAAGTGAGTCTATCTGTGAAGATTTTTATTTGGTACTTTAAATTCTTTGTCATAATTAGTCTTCCAGGATCATTTTTCAATTATGACAGATATATACATATAAGTGTCACAAGATTTCACGATTTCACATAAACAACAACTTTGGAACTGGATTCCAGTGGTATTTATAAACTACCGTGAAAAAATTGCCGTAAAATTTATATTGGTCAAACTGGTAAATCTTTAAAAACACGTCCAAAACAACACCAATGCAACGTAAGTAGACAAGAAAAATGTAGCCCCTTATTCTTGCATATAAATAATAAAAATCATCATATTGATTGGACAGGAGCTAAATTTATTACCCAATGTTGTTAAGAAATATTATTGAATATTAATTATTGTCTCTAATTAAATTTAATAGATCAAATATTACAAACATTAGTAACTGTCTCTTCAAACTTGATACTTTCGTTACGAAGGCAATAGCCTCTTCTAAGAGGGTTGACAGCTAGTGGATAGTTTTTTACTCTTTCATACTGTACTCCTTTGTATCCCCAAACATCCCTTTCTGGATATTTGTCCCTTCCGGCACTTTATACCCTTTTAAAATACCACTCTTCCCTCCCACTCTTCTCAACCCCTCACCAGATGTTTCTGCATCTAGTGTTTCAGTTGGGTTTTTGACTCTGACAAAGACCGCTTGTTACGGTTGAAAGATCTTAGTATTTTTTTTCGCCATTTCATATTGTGGTTTCATAATTGATATAAAAATATAGAAGTATACTTCTCTTTATAGAGAAGAGATAGAGACATCAAGCACACTTGCAGGGCGACGATTGGAGACCAACAGTGTTATTACACGCGTGCCCGGTTCAAGAAAAGTAAGAACCATAAACTATTAAAAAGTGAGGAACACGTGAAAATCTGAAAACTACTTGTAATAATGAACAATATAGCGCCCTGAATAACTCTTCTTAACAAAGAGTGAAGAAGTGCTGCGTAAGATCTGCAACCTACTTACTTTTGACAGCGGAGGCGCGTGTCGTTCTCCGCCTCCTCAAGTTCACTGTTTTCCTCCTGCAGACGGGAATTTTCCTCTTCCAGCCAATCAGTGCGCTCCCCTAACCGGCGCAGTTCTGCTTCAAGTAGACTCTCTCTATCAATTCGAGCTCTTGTCTCTTTGTGCTCCGGCTGTTTTTCGTATTCAGCTAATCGACCTTCCAAGACAGCTACTCTCTCTCTGTAGAAGATTAGCTCACGAAGTCCACTTTGCTTTGGGTCTAGACCTTCAGCAGGTAAGGTCCTCTTCCTGCTCGAACTCTTCTCCTCGATGCGTTCTCTGATCTGAGCTAGCTTTCGTATTTCCTATTCAAATAAATAAATAAATAATATATAATGCTTGTCCAAACCGAACAAATAAGTAACTGAAAAAACAGCACAAAAAGAACGAAAACACTTACTAGGATCAATATTTCGAACCGCAGGTCATCGTCAGAAAGAAAAGAAGAACAAATTTCGACACAAAATATTCATCCTAGTAAGTGTTTTCGTGCTTTTTTTCCAGTTACTAATTAATAAATAATTAACATATAATACGGGTGCCGCAGAAGGTGCTTACATTTGGTTGCAAATTACGAGCAGTGCATCTAAGTTAAATCTAATAAGATAATAACCTTAAATTCGATATGCTAATACAGATAAGAAGATTTCACATAAACACGTGAAATAACAATCAATGGTCAAACAACAATATGAAATGGGAAAACAAGACTAAGATCTTTCAACCACAACAAGCGGTCTTCGTCAGAGTCAAAAACTTAACTGATCATATAAACCCAACTTGTGGTTTGATCATATATATATATATATATATATAAAGTTCAAAGATGAGTTTCTTGAGTTTGATAGGGTCAAAGTGTAATTTTTTAAACCCTCAGTCGGGTTTTTAACTCTGACGAAGACCGCTTGTTGTGGTTGAAACAACCTAGTCTTTTTTTTTCCCATTTCATATTGCGGTTTGATCAATGCCTATATAGATAATCGCTCTATGATGTTTGAGGTAAAAATAAATAAAACTACAATTAACGAACCTTTTCAACACAAAACACTAAAAAGTAGTTTTTTTTTTGTTTATGGTTATGAACATTTACCTGAGACAAATCTCCTGGAGGCTCTGGAGGATCTGTTTGGGTTGACTTGGAGAACGTTGCCTGAGACTCTTCAAAGATTCCACTTTCCTGCAAAGGATCTTTGCATGGTTTGTCTTCGATTGAATCTTTTATGTGTTCACTAAATGGAAGAACAGTGGCAACTATTCGACCTAAGGATCGGGAGTCGTTGTCACAGTAATCTGATCTCAGGCGAGCCTAAAAACACAAAACACTTTCAACCATGTCAAATACTCCAATAAACAGTTGGTTTTACGTTTAATAAGGAGGTATATGAAGTATATATACATATAAGATATATCATTAAAGTAAACCATAGTCTTGGCATTCACGATCTTCAGACTGAGAGATTCGATTCTACAAACTAACTTCCTGCTAACAGGATTCAACTGGAAAAGGAGTTGGCCAAGTGACACGTTATACAAAATCAATGAGTTAGTTAAAAAGATGGATTTTTAAAATATATATATATATATATATATATATATATATATATATATATATATATATATAGGTGTCTCCTCTAATCGAAGTTCGGTCAATTTTCCAGGATAAAAAATCAAACTCTCGTTGCCAACGTTTCGGTTTTATTTAAAACCTTTTACATAGGTCTTAAAAATGAAATATATATATATAAATGAATATATATATATATATATATATATATATATATATAAAGATTTCACATAAACACGTGAAATATTTCACAATCAATGATCAAACCAGAATAAGAAATGGGAAAACAAGACAAATGAGAAGTCCTGTTTTTCCCATTTCTTATTGTGGTTTGATCATATATATATAAAATTTTATTTAAAAAAGTCCGCTAGACCGTTTTTTAATTGTATATATATAAATACATATATGATCAAACCACAATAAGAACATGGGAAAACAATCTTTTTATAAATATATATATATATATTTAAATTACACAAAACACGATACGTAAAAAAGAATAAAAAGTACACCAGATTAGATTGAACCAGTTTAGATTGATTTTTTGTTCAAAATCGCTAGATTTTCACATTTACTGCTTACATATTGAAAGAAATGTGCGATCAGGCCGTGCCTCTTGATAGATTGCTCAGTGACTATTAACTGTTATGGCTTTCTGTGAAATAATACCGTATTTCTGTCTCTCTGTATGTCGTTATTGAATGTTTAAAACACAATTGCTAAATTAACTAAATGTTCAATATACATGTTTATTTTGTTAGCAATGGCATGTTGACACTTTCTTGTTTTAACCGATGTTAAAACTTCTGCGAAGAGTCACTAAGTAAGGCATGCAGTTCTGCTGCGTCATGGTAAGGGACACCTGTGACTCCAGGGATTCTTTTTATGACTTGGCAACAAAACACAGTCAGTGACGCTAAAGCTAGCAGTTTTTCTACTTTAATTACTTGCATAATTGGAGGACAGCATATCGAAAATTAAAACGATGAAACATTTTGAAAGGAAGCTGATATGAAATTTTAATCATAAATCCTTAATACTGCTATTAAAATGAATAAGTTACTCTGTAGGGTTTGTATGTTCATAAATCTAACTGTGATGAGGTCAGTGCTTCACCTCCCATGAACCTCACCGCAAGTCACTGATTACTACACGTATTTTACTGGACACCAACACAAACCTGTCCTTATCTTCAATTTAATTCATTGTTACCCTGTACTTAAATAGTATAGGTCCTGACCAATTATAAGTTTCGTAAATAGCTTCATATATTTCATTGATTGGTTGAATTCATAACACTTTTGTTCTATCAGATAAGTTTTTTTCTTTCTGTTTTACACCATATATTATATTCACTTTATTATTAATATTTATTATACACCTATTTCTAACAATTTTAATTCACTAATCATATTATTATTAATTCTAAACATGTGATGCAAAAATGGAGCATGCAAAAAATTACAATAAACTAACTACCTAAAATTATGGGTACTATAATGGAGGGAAGAAACATAGAAAAGCAGATAAATGAATGAAAAACACAAGGAAAACTATTGGAAATTATGGAAACATCCCAATAAAGTGGTACTACTCTGTGTTGAAACTTTTTCTATGATATCGAATACTGGGTAAATACCACATAGAATGTGATTGCACAACTAACGAAATAAGGCTCCATATCATATTTTAAAACTAACATTGTGACAGTTGGTGTATGTGATAACATGATATCACTGTGATTAGGAGAAAACAAAGTACTAGTACTGGGTGTACACTTACAGAAGTAAAACTGCGCAAACAGTTAATAATAAATTATCACAATTTATCAACATCAAGGAAATCATTATTTGATTATAGCTTCATATTAAGAACACGTAATTTGAACTTCATCTTTCATTTGAAGCAGATAACAAAACTATTGTGTTAGTAATAGTACTAACCTGGAAAATTGAAATTTGAAGCCGGGTCAGGAAAAGAACTCAAAAAGACGACATTAGGATACTAATAATTTAGATTTTTTTGCTTATTTAGTAAAAGGAATGAGTAAATATTTACACTACTTGACCATTGTAAAGAACTTGTCGATTTAGGATTAACTTTGGTTAAGGTTATACAATTTGAAATTAAATATTCAAACCAAATTAAAAAAAACATGATAAATTTGATTAAAGTGAATACATTTGAAATAAATGATAATTATTGTGATAAGAAATGATAAACTCAATGATACTTTCGCTCTTGGTGGCATCCATACTTCTCTAATTTGTTTATTTTTTATAAAAAAAAGTGCTTTATTCTTTGCTATACAAAAATCAGTTTGTAGGGTAAAAAGCTAACGAAATGGTCTCCACATAAAAAAATTTAATCGCATAAACAACGATTTCGATTTATACGATTAATAATAAGATTAAATTTTATACGATTAAATACGATTATCATATATGAAGAACTCAATGTGCTTTTTATACCATGATAATTAATGACTTTCTATGTATGTACTATACGATTAAATTTACGATTTAAATTACATTACGATTTACGATTAAATTTTTATATGTGGAGACCATTTCATTAGCTTTTTACCCTACGATGAGTAAATACCACATAATAACTGATTGCACTACGTTAGAATTAAAAATCAGTTTTGTGAAAGCAATTAATAATATGCGAATTGGAGTGTGACAATTAGTATTTAAATCTGTTTTTATTAAAAGCTTTTCTTTATAGTTTTTTTTTTATTAAGATATTGTCAAATATTGGCATAATTAAAACCTGAAAACGGAAGATTTATTATTTGAATTATATTGTTCAACTCGGACTTAAACAGAGAGAGTTGGTGTGAAATGATGGATGGTTCTTGATAAATTGTCCCTAGGCTTCTAATTACACTTTGCCAACTATGACTGTGCAATCTCTTGACCTTGACGTGCAATCAAGTAGTGTTTAGAAAAAAAAAGAAGATGCTTCGAATCATATTTACATAGAAGTAACTATTTATCGACTAGCTGGAGAAGATCAAACTAATCAAGTAGCTGTTAAAGTAAGCTCCTGAGAGATGAATACTTAACCCATACAAACATTTGTAAAAATCGTTATTCATTGAACTCATGCAATCAATTTTGCTTCAGCAAATAAAAATGTTGGATCACACGGCTTTTGAAATATTTTACCTTCCGACTAATATTGATCTAAGTATCATTATTTTTGCATTACCATAAGTAAAGTATAGTAGTCATAAGAAAATGGATTTGGAGATTTTTACAGATGTATTGGGAAAAATAGGATCTTCTTTAAACGAATGTTAATGGGGCATTGGTGTTTCTTAGCTGTAATTAAATATTGAAATGTAATACTCAATGTATTTTTCAGATGTAGTATATATAAAACTTAAATTACACAAAAAACGACACAGAAAAGAGATAAAATACAGATTAACTAAATTCAATATTTTGAGCTGTTGTTCGTTATCAGGAGAAGACTAGAAGAGAGGATGAAGTGAGATTTCTTCGACGGGGAGATCTCTCTCACTTCGTTCTCCCTTCTAGTCTTCTCCTGTTGACGAACAACAATTCAAAATATTGAATTTAGTAAATCTGTATTTTATCTTTTTTCTGGTTCGTTTTTTGTGTAATTTAAAGTTATATATTCCAAGTGGACCGTTCCTTCAATTTAGTATAGTACATACGTAGAAAGTGATTAATGATCATGGTATGAAGAGCTCATTGAGTTCTTCATGTATCATAAAAGACCATTAAGTTGCTCAGATATGATAAACGATATTTGAGTACACACTGAAATTGATAGACTATAAAGACTTATCCAACTTGAGAAACAAGACAGTGTAAGGTAACACGTTGTTTTCATAAACAGTCTTCTAATGTTGTATGTGGCCTGAGAAAAGGAACTAAGTGTACCAAAATGGGTCATTTCGTAAAAACGCTTTCTACTTCTTCATTTCCTGGTAACAGATTAGGAAAAACCACACTGCTTGATTGAGAATCATTTGTTTTAATGCACGAAATTACAATAGTATCTCAAAATGTAATTCTTATAAAAATAAAAGTTTTTTTTTAGGTTTAATTAAACTTACTGATGCCAGATGAGAAGGAGCTTCAAGTGCCTGAGTTCGGGCTTCGTAGTGTCTAAGCATTGCCAGCGCTTGCTGCAGACACACCCTGTCCGAAACGTTGTCCGCTTGCTGAGACAACCAGCTCAGCCTCCACTTGACGTCCACTCCACTGGCTCCACTGTAGCGCTCGCTTTCGCTCTGGAGCGTGACATTGACTTTCAGTTTAGTCATTGGTCTTACTTACAAATAACTTATATATATGTATATACATCAATGATCAACCCACAATATGAAATGAGGAAAAAAGACCTAAGATCTTTCAATCGTAACAAGCGGTCTTTGTCAGAGTCATAAACCAGTCAGTTGGGGTTTTCACTCTGATGAAGACCGCTTGTTACGGCTAAAAGATCTTTGTCTTTTTTTCCTATTTTATATTGTGGTTTGATCATGTATATATATATATATATATATATATATATATATATATATATATTAGTATAAATTGGCAGCAGATTCTCATTTAAACATATTTGATTGAAATAAACGGCAGCTTCCGCATTCACGACTTTTAATACTCTTTAATACAACATTTTTACTGAAGTGTTTTTAAACAGTTAATAAATGTATAAATGTATAAATATAAAAGAAATTTAGATCGAAGTTAATAGTTAATTCTTTCAACTCTAGAACTTCGAGATCTATTACATTAAAGGCGGATAAAGCTGAGCTGTATTCTACAAAGAACTTAACGTAGAATTAAGAATAAATATAAGAAGTAACTCATGTTTACCTCAAACGTAACACCTTCAAAACATGAAAACTTGATATTTTTTTTAAAGAAGAAACACAAAAAATTGTCTTTGTAAAAACAAAACAAGAGACTTTACTTTAAAATAAGGATCCATGAGAAGTTTTCTACAAACTATGGAACATGAAACGTGTTTTTCTTAATTAGAAGACGTAGGAAGTTTCCTTTAAGGAAACAGAAGGACATTTCTTAAAAGATAATAATAGTTCCTTTTCAAAATCATCTTACATAGGTTAGTCAAAAATTTGTGAAGTATAGTTGAAATTGATTACCAGACTGAGGGCATCGTCCTCGCTGGTGGGTAGGGACATGACGCCAGAGTCGCTGATGTCGTCCAAATCGGTCAGGTCGCATCTCGTCTCGGAGCCACGCGAGGCCGCCCTCTGCAACACAACACTCCCTGTCAGCCAGCCGCTGCTATCCTTGACACCCGCACCTCCCATTCCCTTTCACAATTCCCTACGATCTTGACCTTTCCCCCTTTTAATTCTACGCCTTTATTACCTTCAGCAAACAAAAGTATTATTCAATCCCTCAATATATATATATCAATGCTTAAACGATTTTTTTTTTGCTTTTTTATCATGTCATAAGTGTCTAAAAAGTAATAGGGAAACTTATTTAAAGGAAAATTAACTTTATATATATGTAAAGTAAACTAACTTACTTTAAAAATTTCGGACAAAATATTTTTTAAGAAAAGAATAAAATAACAGTTATAATAAATTATGTATACAGCATTTCTATTTCTATCTTTCTTTCTTTCTCTCTCTCTCTCTCTCTCTCTCTCTCTATATATATATATATATAGTTCACCAAGGAAAGAGAAAAACATAAAAACACACACAAAAAAGACACAACGATATTTCGATATTCATCGTCATCGGGCAGAAGTAGTCCCATCGTGTAGCTGAAGCTATATATATATATATATATACCGTACCAGAGTTGCCTTCCACTGGTACACGTGAACGCAAGTACATCTTCTTCTTCCCTTCTACTCTCTTCCTGACGACGAACTTTAGTTCGAAATATTGCTGCAGTAAGTTTTTTCATTTCTTGTATGTGTTGTCTTTTTCATTTATATATATATAAACACTTTTTCTTCTTCTTGGAGTTTGGTGATGGTTAATATAAGGAATTACTCTGATCCTGACCAAACTCCAAGAAGAAGAAAAAGTGTTTATTAGTAAATTGTGTTCAAGAAAACAATACCTTATTATATATATATATATATATATATATAAGTTAACTTGGCGTTCAACAATGGTTCAAGGCAGCCGTCTATCCTAGTTCTCATGGGAACCTTAGATCAGCATTTCTGACTCGCCCTATAAACTTCATAAATAGGCTAGCGCCCAACCCTTATTCAAAGATCATTTTGAGAAGCCACCGGAGACGCTGTCACTCGTCAGTCTGCCCTAGGACCTTTGGGCCACCACGATCTACCTCTGAAGCCAGCCTGTTTTCCAGTCCACCTGTTTGACGGTCAGGACCTGATACTTTAAGTAGCTTAACTAAATCTGGTTTGGCCAAAGCTCCATTTAATCTTAAATGCAGACTTGATTGTAATTGTGACTCTCTCTATCTCTCTATTTCACTCAGACTTGCCTGTGTTCAACAAAAATTATATTTATACACAGTATATTTTATATAATTATTATCTATTGGTTATTAATAAATTTTTTTTTTAAAAATAAAGCCTTCCACTCGATCAAAAATATAACTTATATATATATATATATATAATAAAAACTTTAAATTACAGAAAGCACGACAATATATATATATATATATATATATATATATATTATATATATATATATTATATATAATAATTTTTTTTGTGAGGACTCGGCCAGTTTTTCAGGTTCAAATTGAGCTCTCATTGCCAACGTTTCGGTTTTTTCCTTTAATAAATCAGTTCAAATCAGTTGAGATTTGACTCTGATGATGACCGCTTGTTACGGTTGAAAGGTCTTAGTCATTTTTCTCATTTCTTATTTCTTGTTTGAACATTATTATAAATATATATATGTTTGTGTTGACAAACAACAGAAGAGTGATATACTTAATAAGAAAAAGTTGACAACAGATTAGTTTTAATAGTTCTCAACAAAATAGGGTACAGGCCAAACAAGCCTTTTACTAAACTGTCTAAACAACTCCTTCTCTAATGTGTTGAAACTATATATGGGACATTTAAAGTAAAACAATCAGGAAGAGTTACACAACCTGGGTACTTTAGGGACATTAGACGAAGCTGAATGGTCAAACTGATTGTTTTAAACCTGTTGTAACCTAGCAGTTAATAATGTTTACCTCTAATATTTAGTTTAGTGATTGCAATTGACATTTTTTAGTTGATTCATTAATGCCAATGCATTTTAGTTATATTCTGAGGATAGTCTAAGAGATTTTAAACGTATTTAGATTTTTTTTTAAACCGAATCTCTAGCGGATTAAAAGCGTCAGCTCTTTACGGTCTTTTTGTTTGATCGGTGATTCTACATTGGGAATCCTAAATTTTGCCTAACTGAAGTGTATTTATAGCCGGGATCTTTAACGAGTACCTGATATCGTACAGGCTCGGGAACGACAGCTTAACGTCCTCTCTGAGGAACGACGTAATTAATCGAGGTCCATGTGGGTATCGAACCCCAGACTTACCAGTTCAGAGGCGAGTACATTAACCATTGAGCTAACCTGGCTCCTTAATATTAATGTTTGATTAACAGGTTAATATAAACGTTTGTTAACAATATTCGTTAGGAACAGGTAAACTTAAAGTAAATCTTTTGGTGCGTAATTATATTCATTACCTGACAAATGGGAGACACTAATAAGAAATCAGCAAAGATTTATATACATATATAAACCTAACAGAAAACATGAAGCAGTCAATTAGGACAACTTCTTAAACCATTTATAAGAAAATAACACGCAGAAACACCACAATTCACTTCCATGTTTTAATCAATTTCAACTTTCAATACTCATCTGTTGTAGCTGCTTGCTAGCCGATCCGAATTCCTCTCCTTCTACTTATTTTCCTGATGATGGCGAGGTTGAAATGTTCAATTGATTAGTGTTGTTTTGTACGTATTCTTTTCTTATAATCGTTTGATATATAGAACCTAAGATGATAAATAGCTAAAGAATAAAATAAATTTACATAAAGAACACACATAAAAGAGATTGAAAAAGTAACAGCTATATTTCGACTCCCTGTTGATCAAGTAGAAAGATATGACTGATGAGAGAGGATGGGGTGCTCACTTGTCTTCTGAGCGACTCACATCTTCATACCCATGACGAGGCAGTCGTGATATTGTAGTGGATCTTTGATATCCCTCTTATGTGTGTTCTTTTTATGAATTCAGTTAATACATATATATATATATATATATATATATATATATATATATATATATATATATATATATTTCCCATTTCTTATTGTGGTTTGATCATTGATTGTTGTTTCACGTGTTTATGTGAAATCTTTATATATATATATATATAAATGATCAAACCACAATAAGAAATGGGAAAACAAGACTAAGGTCTTTCAACCGTAACAAGCGGTCTTCGTCAGAGTCAAAAACCCAGCTGACTCTGAAACTGACTCTAAAAATCTTTATATATATATATATCAAACCACAATATGAAATAGGAAAAAAAACTAAGATCTTTCAACCGTAACAAGCGGATACGTTGAGTTTTTGACTCTGAAAAGATTTTAAAAGTTGAAAGATTTTAGGTTTTTTTTTCATTTCATACTGTTGTTTGATCATTGATTGTTATTTCACGAGTTTTTGTGAAACCTTGTAGTATATATGTATATATATATATATATATAATATATAATATATAATATATATATAATAAATATATATTTCACTTAAAATTCGTAAAAACGATCCAAACTGGACGCAAATCAGTTCAAAAACGAAGGAAAAGCAACACACAGAGAAAGAGACACACTTACAAACTCAAATTTTCGGTTGATCCGTCTTCAAGAGAAAAGAGAATGGGTGAACAAGCACACCGGAAACACAACGGCAGGAGACCGTCCCGGCAACCTTTAGTCGCCCATTCTCTCTTCTCCTGAAGACGGATCATGCGAAAATTTGAGTTTTTAAGTGTGTCTCTTTCTCTGTGTGTTGATTTCCTTCGTTTTTGAACTTATATACATACATATATATATATATATATATATATAATCAAACCACAATATGAAATGGGGGAAAAAAAAGAGAAAGATCTTTCAACCGTAACAAGCGCTCTTCGTCAGAGTGAAAACCCCAACTAAAACACAAGATGCAGGAACATAATTGTGAGGTGCTCAAAGGAGTAGGAGGGAAGAGTGGTAATTTGAAAGGGTGTAAAGTGCAGGAAAGGACAATAATCCAGGGAGGGATGCTCGGGTAAACAAAGGAGTAGAGTAAGAAAAAGTAAAAATCTATCCACTTACTGTCAACCCTCTTAGAAGAGGCTATTACCCTCATTAAGACTGAGTAAAGTTTGAACAAACCGTTACTAATGTTTATAACATTTGATTTATTAAACTTAATCACAGAGGACTCAATAATATTTCTTAACAACACCGATTTTTCAAAGGTAATAGATTTAGAACTCATGATGATTTTCATTACCTCTGGTAATAATGATGATTTTTATTATTTATATGCAAAAATAAAGCGCTACTTTTTTCCTGTCTACTTACGTGTATTGATGCTGTTTTACACGTTTTTCTTCTCATTTCTTATTGTGGTTTAATCATTGTTTGTTATTTTACGTCTTTATTTTAAAATTTTGTTATATATATAGTTTAGGAAAAAAATTCATACGTTATTTATATAAAAAGTAAAACTTTGATAGACGAAATTCAGGTCAACCGGCTTGCGTGAAAATCTGGCGGAGAGCCAAGCAAGTGGCAATAACACAGCATCCTCGGGTGACAGTCAATTGCAGTTTCAGTGAAATGGAAAACATGTCACATGTTTACTAGAGTGTGACATTTAGAAGAGTCGAAAACCTTCTTTTTCGCTCGTTGATGTCCTATAAAACTAAGTAAAAAAACTAAGTTTTTGCCAAATCATTTTCCAAATCATTCAAATTAAATTACTACATTCTTATTCTATTCTGCTTTTATTCAGTCTTCTCTCTGTAGTTATTTTGAATAAATTAAAACAACTATATTTGATCGGCTGTTCACGATCGCCTAAAATTTAACTAATACCTCGATTATTATAACAAAAAAATATGAATTTTTCTAACTGTGCCAAATTAAAATATATTTATGTTATATATGGTTAATACAACAAAACCATATATATATATATATATCCTAAACATGTTTAGATCGTAAACAGGAAAACGATCCAAAAAGACAACAAACGTTTCACAGTAAATCACAGACGCATAACAAAGAAACTAACACACTTACTGTCTCTAATTTTCGGTTGAGTCATCATCAGGGGAGTTGAGATAGAGACACCAAGCGCACTTGCGAAGCGACGGTTGGAGACCAACAGTATTGTCATACGCGTGCCCGGTTCAAATAAGCAAGAAAAATAAACTAGGAATAAGTGAAGCTAAGAAATAGGAAGAGAAAATGAAGAAAATTAAAAAAAATAAATAATAAAAACTAAAAGATAATAATGAAGAAAATTACGAGGAAAATAACTGAAACAAAAGAAAATCTAGGAATATAAATAATAAACACTCAAATAATAATAATAATCAGGATGAATAGAATAACATAAATTTGTATAAATAATAATTTAAAATAAAAGAAAATAAAAATAATAATAAAAAATATAATTAACAAAATAGTCAAAGATAAAATAATCACTAATCATTCAAAACAGCCCTATCTTTTTCAGTTTATACCTGGTTTACAAAGCGCATTTTAAACTTTAAACCAGATATGTACCTCCTCGGATACGCTTAAAATGACTGTTTTACTCTCTGGGGGAACTTGTGATATCTGCATACTGAAGTAATCATTGAAGTAACATCATCTCTGTCTGTCTGTCTCTCTCTTCTCTCTCTCTCTCTCCTCTCTATTATATATATATAATATATATATAAATATTTTATTTATTACATTTATATTAAGGAGAAATTGGGAGATGGATATTTGACTTTCAGACTGCATCTTAAAGTCATTAGTAAATGTAGCAGAATTTTATATATATAGTTTCCCCTTCTTCCGCAATTTCGCTACACTGATTGAGTGCCTCATGAATGAGACTGCAGTTGTCACTTCAAAGTGGTTCACATCTTTCTGTTTGATGATGACAGAGTCAAAATACAGTAGTAAGATTTGCTAAACTCCAGGGTAGGGTGAACTAGAGGGTTCCTCAGAGAACCTGAGCATTCAGATGCCTGCTTTAAAGCTATATGATTTGTTAAGGTGTACATCTTTGATTGTAGAGTCAGATTGGTGATAAGAATTATGAGAAATTAAATTACCGACAATTATCTACTTTCTCCCTAGAACTATAATAAAAGCGAAAGCCATCTTTTTTTTGTGTTGGATATATAAAAGAAGTTATAGTCGGTATAAACTCTTATCAGCACATACCGACAGGAAGCTTAATGAGTATAATCCTGATTGGAATCACCGCCTGGAGTTCTGTCTTAACTAAAGCCAGCTGCTCTTGGGATAATTGCAAGACGCCTGCTAAATAAATCACTCCTTATGAAAGAGAATACTCAACCCTGTCAACGAGCACACTACATGTATACAAGATGAAGATACTAATCAACAAGTGAAAGTCTCATTTCAAGATATACGATTTAGTCGTGAAACACAGTATCTCTGAGATCATATTTTCTTTCATAATAAGTTATATATATATATATATTGTAAACAGGAAAACGATCCAAAAGGACAAAAAACATTTCACGATGATTCAAAAACACAGAACTAAGGAACAAACACACTTACTGTCTCTAATTTTTGGTTGAACCGTCATCAGGAGAGTTGAGATAGGGTAACCAAGTCACTTGTGAAGCGACGGTCGAAGACCTAACCGTCGCTTCACAAGTGACTTGGTTACCCTATCTCAACTCTCCTGATGACGGTTCAACCAAAAATTAAAGACAGTAAGTGTGTTTGTTCCTTATTTCTGTGTTTGTGAATCATCGTGATATATATATATATATATATACAAAACTATAGTTTATCGGGACTCGGTCAGTTCTTCAGTTTTGAACCTGAATGTATCAGTGATCATTGATACATTGATATATATATATATTTGTAAAAGTTGGAAGCAGTCCTTCATTTAAACATATATTGTTAAATAACGCCCCATATTTGGCTTGTATCTGTTTTTTATACAATTTCTCCAGTTTCCGGAATGTCTTCCTCGTCTCTTCATTAAAACTATAAAGCTTATCACCAATATTACTAGTCGACATGTTTCGGATGTACCACATTCATCATCAGGACAATAATGAGAATAATAGTAGGATTGTCAGTTTTTTGGCGCGCCAAAATGCCATACAACAGCACTCTATAAGACAAAACTTACAAGAAAAATGATGGTCAATTCCACGAAAATTATCGCTAAAGAAAGAAACCATTTAAAATTTTCAAATATTAAAAGCATTAATAATTCAAGGAAAGCTGCTAGCCATAAATATCAAACTTAATAATTCTTGTCGAATTTTAAAACTATTTTCCAACAGGCCAAACCAGATTAGCCAGGTAGTAGGTGAGTCCAACCACCCTGCCTTAATTCCCCATAATGCTCCGTGATCCAGGGCGATGTCCTGTGAACATTTCAATAGTAATCCACCTCTATATATATATTATATATATATATATATATATATACTGCTGACAATCCTACTATTATTCTCATTATTGTCCTGATGATGAATGTGGTACATTCGAAACATGTCGACTAACAATATTGGTGATAAGCTTTATAGTTTAATGAAGAGACGAGGAAGGAATTCCGGAAACTGGAGAAATTGTGTAAGAAACAGATACAAGCCAAATATGGGGCGTTATTTAACAATATATATATAGCAAACAGCAGAGGTTTATATATATATATATATATATAATAAAAAAAATGTAGTTTTGAGATATTGTTAATATTACAGTTTTGATTTTGACTATAGTGAAAGCTGTGCGTGCATTATAATAAGAGTGCAAGCAATGGTCAGAGTGAGAGGTGCTCTAGAGAGAAAAGTCCACATACCGTCGCTGTGGTGTGCACCACCGTCACTTTATCACCGCGTATCAACTGAACCGCAGTCCCCATTGTACTTCTCAAAACAAACACCAACTTAAAAAAAACACTAAAACTCCGTCTTTCCTCCCTCTTTATTTTGTCTTTTTTTTTTCAGTTTCTCAATTGATTGAATTCCAAAAAAAAACAAAAAAAAGTGAAACGACTACTTCCCCCTGTTAAAACACACTTTTCACCGGGATCCTTTGTTCCTTCTGTCACACTTCGATACAACTTGTCTTTTACCCGATTATAATCAATATTGCAAGTTATTGCATCAACTCTCTTCCATGACGCATACAACTTGAACCAGGACATTGTGAAATTTAATCATAATTATGCGACAGCATAAATACAATGGTTGCAACACTAAAAAAGAAAAAGAAAAACAATCTTTTGTTTGATTAGAAATCACGTATGTCTGAAATGATTCCTTTATTTATACAAATTCATAAAAAAAATTAAGAGTTTGCGATCTTAAGAATATTAACGGCAAAGTTTAAAGATTAAAGAGGAATTTAATTGAAAACGACTATTTCAGAAAAAGTTTTGATTTTGAATAATTTTTATTCAAATATTATTAATAAAATTATAAATATATTTTAAATCTGCTTTTGGTAAAAAATTGTTTTAATAAGCAATATTCGCAAAATTCAAAGTTAATACAAGTTGGAAATGATAGGCAGCTATGCAGTATCAATAATAATTCAAAGTTATTATGATTCAGGGATAAAAAGTAACTAGCTGTAATTGATTTTTGGAACATTTAAAATTACTTAAGATTGTGAGTAAAAAAAAGTAATGGTCGAGAATATTGATAAAAAATTCAAAGTTATTAGGATTTGGAATAAAGCAACTGCTGAGAAGTGATTTTGTTAATGAATTCGGAAAATAAAGTTGATAAATAATATTGAAAAATAGTTAAGGGTTAGTACGAATTTTGGGGGAGTAAAAAAAAATGTAAGTGGTTTTAAAGAAAGGAGTTGCTGATAGGAGAGGTAGATGCGGAATACTGGAGCGCGTGAGGTCTACTGGTATGGGAGTCCCCCACCGCCTTGGCTAACACACACCCGCCGACGTTTCTCTTCACTAATTACCTTCTTCAGGACCTCATCTAGAGCATCTTGATGTCTCCTTTAGCTATCAGTATTTGTATTGCTAACTAAACACTCCTATATGCTATAGGCAATGTTTGAAACCTGTCACCTATTAGAAGGCCTAGGCATTATACGTAATACATGCATATTGCTATTACCACTGAGGTTACTATGATTTATATTAGAAATAAGGAAAACTGTCATACCTCGTAAGATGATCTTCGAGTCGTTGGAGCGCTTTTGGACATTGTCCATCTTCAATCGCAACCATCTGAATTCTCTTGGTTAGTTAACCATCTGAATTCTCTTGGTTAGTTAACCATCTGAATTCTCTTGGTTAGTTAACCATCTGAATTCTCTTGGTTAGTTAACCATCTGAATTCTCTTGGTTAGTTAACCATCTGAATTCTCTTGGTTAGTTAACCATCTGAATTCTCTTGGTTAGTTAACCATCTGAATTCTCTTGGTTAGTTACGATTCTCCACGGTATGGTTGAAAGGTCAAGAAACGTGGCAATAAATGAATACAGGTTAGTTGCGATTAAAAATGGACAACGTCCGAAAGCGCTCCAACGACGTCAAGAACATCTTAAGAGGTATGACGGTTTTCCCTATTTCTAATATAAATTTTACATAATGCATAAAACTATAAGCCAACTCATGAAACCATTCATTTCTTTAGGAACTCTAAAGTGATTAGAAAGTATGTTTGAAATGATTCTTTTATGTGTACAAATACATAAAAAAAATTTAGAGTTTGCGATCTTACGAATATAAAAGGTAAAAAAACAGAGGAATTTAATTAAAAACAAATGTTTAAGAAAAAAAGGGTTAGTAAGGAAAAAGTATGAAATACATCTCTGAGTCGTTTCACTCCTCATACTAAAATGAAAAGAACAGAACTAAAAAGACGCTATGGACTTTTAATTCACTCACTTGATAATCGTTCATAATTAACAACTGTCAATAAACTATTACTATACAATTCTATGAGCATGCCTATTTGTACTTACAGTATTGAGATATGGCGAGCAACAAAATCTAGCAATGCCGAGAGGATATAAGCTTTTTAATAAAAAATTCTTCATTGTCCTTTCTACAATAAAAAGATTTCACATAAACACGTGAAAACAATCAATGATCAAACCACAATAAGAAATGGGAAAACAAGACTAAGATCTTTCAACCGTAACAAGCGGTCTTCGTCAGAGTCAAAAACCCAACTGAGTTGGGTTTTTGACTCTGACGAAGACCGCTTGTTACGGTTGAAAGATCTTAGTCTTGTTTTCCCATTTCTTATTGTGGTTTGATCATTGATTGTCCTTTCTACATACCAAATCAAACAATTTAGTCAGACCTTAGAGTTTCAACAGTTCAAGTGGCAATATCTCGCTACAAAGCCTTCCACAAAAATCTTTTTAAAAATAATAATCCCTTAGTCCTAAACATCTCCTCAACAAATATTCCAGGAAATCCTCAAAGGCGCCTGAAGAGAAACTGGCCAAGAGACTTATTAGTGTGAATTACTCTAGTGACTTGTAAATTTAATCTAACTTTTATAACTAATTTTTTACGCCAGGAAGTATAATCGCTAGATTATTTCTTCCCTGCTGTCTCCATGTGCAAGTTCATATATTTCTTTTATCATTGTTACTGGTAATATTACATTTACGTTGTTGTAACTATGTCAAATAAAAAAAAAATCTTTTCGAATATGACGTGGTCTTATAACTCTATTTAACGTCTTCTATTCTCTTATACCTGTTATACCTATCCCTACGGTCTTATTACCTAGCCATTGCCTTAGAACAGGGATTTTCAACATGGTCTACATGGACCCCCAGGGGTCCACAGCTCATTACGGGGGGTCCATGAGGAAAATAGAGTACTATTTTCCTGTACTATGGACCCTATGAGGGTCCATACCATCTGGTTAGTGCTCCATGTTAAGTTTATAAGCGTATATGAGTGATCAAACCACAATATGAAAATGGAAAAACAAGACTAAGATCTTTCAACCGTAAAAACTCAGTTGGGTTTTTGACTCTGACGAAGACCGCTTGTTAAGGTTGAAAGATCTTAGTCTTGTTTTCCCATTTTCATATTGTAGTTTGATCATTGATTGTTATTTCACGTGTTTATGTGAAATCTTTTTATTTCATATGAATATATGAGCACAGCATAACCAAAGATATATCAAAACCTAGCAAAGTGACCGTTAGAATATTCAAAAACATAACAATTAAAACATAAGACCCAATATCTTCTTCTCTTTATTATATTGTTCCAATATTTTAAAATGTTCTATAACAATTTCTTTTGTGTTATATTCAAAACTGATTCTTTTACAATTCATTAAAGCACACTTTATAAAATGTCAATAAACAAATATTTTGTTATTGTTTTAAAAATTAAAGATTAATTAAAGATTTTTGTATTTCGACATCACGTTGTAAAAGTAATGAAATTATTTTATAGTTGTACTTTTCATTTATCTAAAAACAAATATTTGTTTGAAAGTTTATACGAGCTTGATGATACTTTATAAGTATCAGTCGTAGCGGGGGTGGGGTTGAGTAGAGGTCTACAGATCGTAAAATAGTTCTCAGGAAGTCCACAGGCAAACAGAAGCTTTGTTCGGGAGTGTTAAATTTTACCTTAACTTGTTCAAAAAATATTTATTTTTCTGTCCTTCATTTAAATTGAGGACAATTCTCAGTCCAGTGGAAGATGCATCTCATCAAATGGTAAAATATTTCCTCACCCTCCGTTTAACATTCTCTCCGAGAAACTGCATATACCATTTTCTCAACCTACCATATAAAAACTTATGGATTGAAACCATCTATACAGACGGCCATAAACCCCCTTTAAAACTTGACAAACTGGTGTGGTCTACATTCAACTTACTAAAACTAAACCCGTAATCAAAAATTCAGATGATTCCAAGATTAAAAATCTTTGTTTGATAATTCTGCTTTCTGTTTTTATGAACGATTTTTAAAGTAAACTTACTGGTAGTAGATGAAATTGAACACGTATTAAGTATATCAGTATATACCAACGCATAATTAAACTACTGTGTTCAGTACTATAGGCGGTATAATTAACATTCAAAGGTATTTTACATAGTTTAAAGGGGAATTAATTCAAGCTTCTTTCAAATAAGATAACAGAATGTTCTAAGATAACAAAAGATGTTTCGGAGATCACATAACTAAAAGGAAAGCATTCATTAATCCTTTTCAAATAAGATTGATGTGTTTATCACTTATATTATGATTCGATATGATCAGAGACTATCTAAGAATGTCATAAGTAAACGAAAAGCATTTTCTAACACTATTCAAAAAGTTATAAGTTTCAGGTGTTTGTCGTATGGTATGTAGAATGGTAGGCTATGACAACCAGGAATGTCTTCTGTTGTCAAAGGTATATCAAATTTGTTGATTGGGGCTTTTAAAAATGATATTTAGATGTTTTTTGAAATATTTTATATAACTGGCTGAGGTTACGAGAGTTGTTAAAAAAATAAATGTATATATATATATATATGATTCGTTAAAATGGTGACCAATAGGAGAGTAGAGTTTGCAGGTCTGATGGAATCCTGATAAACTTTAATTATATATATATATATGTATGGAAATATAAAATAATATAAAATAAAAAAAGGAAAACAATAGAAAAAAGGCTCTGAGGCCTTTCAATATCTGTCATCAGAGATATTCCACAAAGTTTGTTCAATTTTTGTTTACTCTTTGATGACATGCATTGAAAGGCTTCAGAGCATTTTTTCAATTGTTTTCTTGTTTCAATTGTGGTTTAAACTTCATTGATTGCATCACGTGTTTATTTATTGTGATTTTTTTGCGTATATATATGAAAACTATATACAAATTATATAGTTAAATGCAAACTTATAATATAATGCAAACTTATAATTAAATGCAAACTTATATATATGTAAATATAATATATATATAATATATATATATATTATTTCAGTGAAATCGAAAGCTTAGAAGTAAAAATATATTACTGAGTAACATAGGAAATTATTTCTTCGATGTCTCTGGGACAACTTCTTCATAAAATCACTCCCTACCAAATAAAACTAGTTAGGAAACTAGAAAACACTAGCAAAAAGGTCGTGAATGCGGAAGCTGCCGTCTGCTTTAATAATATATATATATATATTATTCATCTTACATCTTTCTTTCGATATCTAAGAAAATGGAAATAATTACTTAAAGCTTGGGAAAAGCTTCATATTAATGGACTTTTTTTTGAAATGAAAGTAATAGAAAGGGTTTTCCTTTTTTACGGACATGTTACAGTCGTGATTTCACGTAGGTTAAAGTTTCATGAATTCTAAACTATGCTACACTTATAGAGTGTTTATAAATGATTGAGATTGTTAAGCTGTCTGTTTGAATGAGTTATGTTGACGTAGGATTACAGGCGGTATTAAAAGAAAGCAGCAGACTGATTCGAAGGAATATGCTGTATAAATGAGAACAGCGCTCTGTTTGCACTCATTAGAACTGCAGTCTGATAGATAAAGGGAAGCAGAAGGCGGAACACCATCGATTTATTAGAGAAGCCCGGTTGAGCAAGCAGCGTGACTAACATAGCCGCAAAGGATTTACAGGCCAGGTCATCTCATATACGCTACTTGGTAACCTACTCCGGACTTAAACTTGTCTCCACAATTAACACTAACAGCCTTCAAATATAGTTCACTCTGTCTTCTCTTCTATAACTCAATTATTAACTAAATCCAAAAGTCGACTAAGCTAAAACTATCGAATATTGGATGATACAATGCAACAAAAGATTGAGTAAATATTTGTGAATATACGTGAAAATCAATCAAAGAAGGAGCTTTCTGGTTATTTTTTTATTAAAGTTAAGATAAAACTGTGTTATCTCTTATCTCTCTCTCTCTCTCTCTCTCTCTCTCTCTCTCTCTATATATATATATATATATATATATATTTATTTATTTACTCTTCTTTATATAATCTAGGAAGTGTCAGAGCTTATTTTTCTTCATTGTGATTCTTCCTACGACATTTTGTCTCATATAAAGACTCGCCAAGCCGACACTCAGTCACGGCCCAGTATTCAGAACAGCAACACCTAAGATATGTATATGAGACAAAATGTCGTAGGAAGAATCACAATGAAGAAAAATAAGCTCTGACACCTCCTAGATTATATATATATATATATATATATATATATATAACGCGGGTACTTTGCACTTCTTCCCGATGACGACGGATGTCGAAATATCGAAGTGAGTTCTGTAGTGCCTTTCTGTGTTCTTTTCTCTGTGTTAAAGTATATATATATATATATATATATACATATAAAGAAGGTCACTACGAAAGTACACTAATATATATATAAACTTTAACACATAGGAAAGAACACTACACTGCAGAACATTACAGTCATCGGGAAGAAGTTCGAAGTACTCGCGTTGAGAAGCAAACTTCTACTGGTTTGAAAGTCGTAAATGCCGAAGCTGCAGTCCATTTCAACAAATGCCTCCAAGAAGATTTGCTGCCAACCTATACTAATATATATATATCCTTAACTTCGTCCATCTTTCCACACATCCCTCGTATCTCCTTCAAAAAGCCCCGGAATTTAGGTAACTTGTTCTCTCATAGAACCAATAATACCTCCAGACTCGTAGGTTATCGCGGAGGTACGCAACGTTGAGGCCGACCCCGCTGCCTCACCAGCCCCATCATCAATCCTGAACCTTTCTTCTCCAATCTCAACAATAGTTTTCAAGTCCCTCCCAACACCTCTTGCACCAGCACGAACTGCGTCTACCGCTTGGAATGTGTCCAGTGCGGTGCATTCTATGTTGGTCATTCCTCCAACATGCTTAGCATCCGCATGAGTGGACACAGAGATTCCGTCAGGCGACGCAGTAACCTGTCTGTTGCAATACATGCCAATAATCATGGCCTTGCATTTAATGACTGCTTCAAAGTTCAAATACTCAAAGTAATAGCCATAGATGAAAATAAAGTAACTGTAAGAGTCTCTGAAGAAACTACTTAACTCTCTCTCACTATATCCCTCTCTTAGAAGTTATTATTAATGGTGTGACCTCTGCGACCTCAACCTTCAAAATCTATTGCCTTTAAAGAATCCACGTGTCGAGTAATAGAAGAATCACTGAAAAAAGGAATATAATTTATTCTGCTTTGAACCGAAACAATTTTTCCCGTTGAAATTAATCTAAATAAAATTACTCCGTTCCAGTCACTGGAAGCTGGTATCTTTTTTAATTGTATCTTTGGTTAGATAGCGACGCCAATTACATTATACTTTAATTAAAGAAAAATAATAAGAAGTAAATTAGAATTAAAAATGTTCCTAGAGACTTTTAAAATTAAATTTTTAAGTGAATAATCTGCGTTGTGACTGTGTAGTCAAAGTAGAACATCCTACAGTGTAGAAGAACCTCTTTGGATGAAAACAGTCAAACATTTCTGTTTCACTGTATTCTTGTGTTTATTTTAGAAGATTAATCTCCTTACTTGTCATCTGCTTTACTGAATAGAAAATCAATCTATCCTTATATTTGTTACAACTTTTGTTTGACATATTAACAAGATAGTTTCTGGATTTTTCATGCGTACTATGAAAACATTGTTGCATCACCTACGACAGCCTCCGACCTACCTACATTTATGATTTCTAAATTGTAAATCACAGGTTACAAATCATTCTAACTCACACACACCACACTTGACATAAACAACTGAACTGGTTGATAGAATCTGTCGTAAATCTAGTAATGGTAAGTCAACATAGAGTCAAAATTTGGTCATATGCTGTTTAGCATATGTTTAGATCATTCTATAATAAATTAAAAATGGTTCAAATGTTCAATTCAAAATGTTCCCATGATCCATTCATAATTCTCTCTATGACCTTTGAGAACGTTCTTTTGGCCAATTAAAAAACGTTTTGTTACTCATTGGAAATGGTCTCATTTACCATTGAAAATTGTTTTAAAACCAATTTAAAGGTCTCACGATCCTTTTAAATTGGTTTCGTTTCTCATTAAACATGCTTTTGATGACCATAGAAAATGGTTTTGTTACTCATTGAAAATAGTCTCACTTACCATTGGAAATGGTTTTAAAACCAATTTAAAGTTCTCACGATCCTTTTAAAATCGTTTCGTTTCTCATTAAACATGCTTTTGATGACCATAGAAAATGGTTTTGTTACTCATTGAAAATGGTCTTTGAACAATTCAGAATGATCCTACTAGCTTGAAACAAATTCCTTTGTACTACCTAATATCTCTTTATGTTCTCTCTCTCTCTCTCTCTCTCTCTCTGGCTCATTCACTCCACTATTTCTCCGTCTTTCTCCCTCTACTCTTAGTCTCTTGGTAAGACCATTGCAAAACTGGTCGTGAACTGAACGAATTTTTTGGTTCACGAATGTATTTTAAAATGGTCTCACTAACCTAACCGTAGAAAATGGTCTTGCTACACATTGAAAATTGTGTTTTAACTAACTGAGAAAGGTCATACGATACATAAGAAATGGTGTTTATATTAAAAATGGTTTCTTGATCAATTAAAATTTAATAAATAAACATAATATTGGAAATACTGCTTTAAGTTTTTCAACATGATGTTTATAAAAAAGAACTGTCTTATAAAAAGGGAGGCTCTAAACTAGAGTTTAGAGAGGCTCTAAACTAGAGTGGGTTAATGGATTAAGACGGGTATAGAGGCTATGTGAACCAGCAGAATAAAAGAAAACAGTAATAATAATACAAAAAAAAAACAGACTTAATTCTATCCTTTGTAAAAAAATAATGTAAAACATGATACTGAATGTATTAGCCATATTATTGCTTTCGTAATATAGGTTTTTACTATGTATTTGATTAATATATGGTAGTAAATGTGAATATAAACAAAAAATTAATAAATTCACCAAAAAAATTTATAAAACGTAATGTTTGATTAAAAAAAATAAAAGTAATATAATCAAAAAGGTGCCAGTTTAAAAAACGAATGTATCCTATTTGTGAGGAATGGCAATGGACTGCTAGGCAATATTAGAAATCAGATGGAAGGACTGTTCACACACATGATTCTCCGAAGTAGTTTCATCATTGCTTAAAAAGACATAATAAGGAGAAATCTAAATTATAGGAACATGAGAGACGGGGAGGGAGCATCTTCTTTAGGTCATAATTAGCACTTTCCTTTCCCACAACAGAGGCTTGATATCTAGGCGATTCAAAGACGTTTTGTTTTGCAAAGTCCCACGAGTCAAATGTCCGATTTATAACTCAATGAAAAGGAAGAGATTGATGTGGGAGTCTTTTTTTTTTTTTTATCTAATCTAGCGAAAAGTGCATTCGCGCAACAATTGAACTATCAATGCATCGGAATATATTCATTCATAATCATTGGATTTGTTTTTTTTTCGTTCTTCAGGGAAGATATTTTATATAATATAGCACATTAAGTAAGTTACTCTTCGTCAGTTAGGGTACTATAGTTGATGTCCGTAATGAAGTGTTTCAGGAGAATGAAACTATAAATACTGAAATAAACAAATTCCATTGCTTTAATGAAGCAATATACCAAAAAGCAAGAAATGTGTCATAATGTATATATGAAATGATGAGCATACGTGAAATGATGTTCTCATGTGGATACATCAAACTTCTGGTGTGAATATACGAAATACGTTCATTTAAAGACATATGTAATGGATACACGAAATGATGTTCTTTTGTCGATACACGAAAAGTGTTCTCATGTGCACACATGCAATGAGTTCTCGTGTGCATACATGACATAGTGTTCAATTGAAGACATATGTAATGGATATATGAAATTATGTATTTGTGTCGATACACGAAAAGTATTCTTATGTGCATACATGAAATGGAGTTCTTGTGTGGATACAAGAATTAGTATTGTTGTGTAGATCTCTGTTTACTGGGTGCCAGGACATGCAGGAGTAGAGGGAAATGAACGAGCAGACGAACTTGCGAGGGAAGCCGCTCAGAAACCGCATATAGGTCCAGAACCATACTGTGGTAGGACAACACACTATACAAGAACTCTTGAGGATAGAGAAAACAGGAAACAATACTGGGATTCTCTTCAAAGACAGAGACAATCAAAGATACTTCTCAATAAGTCTGAGAATAGGCAAATCTTTGATTCTATGGAAAGGAGTAGGAATAATCTAAGGATTTTAATCGGTTTTCTAACGTGTCATTGCAAACTTAATGGCCATCTGCAAAGAATGGGCATTAGCAATGATGGTTTGTGCAGGTTCTGCAGGTTTGAGGAAGAAACACCGCTGCTTCTGCTGGCTGATTGTCAAGCCACTGTGCTACACAGAGGCAGGTGCTTCGGGACACTCAACAAAACCATAGAACAGCTTTTCCTGTTGGACCCAGCAAAAGTGCTGAGCTTCTTGGAGGCGTTGAAGCTAACTGGGGTACTATAGTACAGAAGGGGGGAAAGTACAATAGTTCTTAGGATGTAGTACTACAATCACCCTCAACAAATAAATAAATTAATAAATTGTTGTGTGGATGCACAAAGTACACGTGATACATGATACATAAGATCACAATTTTCATGTATTCATTAAGTGCTCTTGTGAGTTTACACGGAATGGTGTTTTTCTATGGGTACACCCAATAGAGTTCTTTTCTAGACACACATAATGGTGTTTTATGCGAATACAACAACGGTTGTCAACACATTGCTAATATGATTAATTAAACGATAATCAAATATTACTGATTGAAACGCAAACATCTGATATGAAGTCGTTCCAAAAGTAAAATAAAACAATCAAAACCCTATCTTTTAGAGCAAGTATGTATAATTAATAAAATACCTGCGAATGGGTTAGTTTGATTTATGTGTAAGTCTAATTTAAAAAAGCAATTTTTAGAATTAGCCACATGTCATTCGTTTATAATTCATGATAAAAATAAATAAAACTGAAACTGATTATAATTGAAAATCCAAAACAAGTAGATTACTCGTATCAGAGATATTTGACCTAGATGAAGCACAGTTATAGCCTAAATTATGTTTGATTTGTTGCTTATATTTAGGAAGTATCTTCGCGTGGAGCCCGTTCAATGGGAGGCAATTAACACGCTAGCTTGGCCGAGAGTCAGTGTGCCAAGTAGAACGTACTTCCTTACTCCATCACCTGCTGTGAAATGCAAAGGTTAACAAACATCATGCAAGCATCACTCGATACCAATCCAACGAATATCCACTTCTCTTTACAGAATTAAACAACATTTTAGTTTAGAGGCTTTAAATAAATCACGTTGAAAGATATACTTTCGAGAACCAAAAACTTCATCGAACCAAGGATATGTAATATTTAAAATGTTTCTCGTATGTTTTACTTTCCCGACAATTTACAAACAATGAATAAATTGAATAATGAATTGAAAACAATTATTGGGATTTCGAAATATTGATTCCACGTTTTCGTTCTTTGTATGTTGCTTTTTTCAATTATATATATATATATATATATATATAAATGATCAAACCACAATAAGAAATGGGAAAACAAGACTAAGATCTTTCAACCGTAACAAGCGGTCTTCGTCAGAGTCAAAAACCCAACTTCAGTTGGGTTTTTGACTCTGACGAAGACCGCTTGTTACGGTTGAAAGATCTTAGTCTTGTTTTCCCATTTCTTATTGTGGTTTGATCATTGATTGTTATTTCACGTGTTTATGTGAAAGCTTTATATATATATATATCTGTATTAGCGATTTTTTTTCATGTTTAAATATTGAATGTAACATGTTGGAAGGTAATCAAGTACTGCGCTGCAAAGCATTAGAGAGTACTGTTTTCTTGAGCAAGTGTGCCAGGGAAAGCAAAAGCCAATTTAAATAGTCATCTACTGTGAAGAAGAAGTGCAGACGAAGATCTCTTGAGTGAGATAGTCAAACATTTGATGCCTTTTAAATTACCAAACGCTGACTCCTTCTTCAATGTAGTCATTTTTTGAAAATTTAAAAATTGTAGATTTGAATTTAGTCAGACAGGCTATTCAATTCAATATGACGAATCGAATTCTGTAAAATTTCAATCAACAACACACGTATTGAACAAATAATTTTAATTACTTTTTAGAATTAAATTTCATAGTGAAAATAAATATATTTAAATAAAATATATGCTATTTTTGAAGAATAAATTGGATCTTTGTGAGGTGTAGTATCAGTGGTGCAGCAGATACTTTTGCCACCCGGGGCGGAATTAAAATTGCCCCCCCCCCCCCCCCCGGTCTTCCACTTGCCATTTAAAATCCGTTAACAATCAACACTTCTGAATATATTGAAAAATTTCTTTTTATGGTATTACAATCGAGGATCTAATTTTACACTTTATGCCATTGGTCCCAGACTTACATGTTATTACAGTACTCGTATACATGTATAGTGGTCATCAAAGAAAACCAAAGATTTCTTAACAAAAAAAAAACGTATAATTTAAATAATAAAAACATATTTTACAGGCTACACGAATAAATATAATAAATGTTTAACCCCATTAGAAAAGTAGTCTCGAAAAGTGTAAAAAAAAATATTTTCAATTTGCAAATATTATAGTTGAAAATTTGTTGAACAGAATTACAGATATAAAACATAAAAACAATTACGACCCTAAAAATCATTTTGTTATAAAATTTTGTATTAGCTTTTTTATTAATATAAACATACCGCCCCCTCCCCCTTGCTACGCCAGTGGTGATATTCAGATGACAATGAGAAGGGGTTGTTAGTTTTTATCCTTGAGAGGTGAATAGTCATTGAAGAGAATCAATAAAAGTAGCAGTACTTAGCTATTAAAGAGATGAGTTAAGACATTTGTCAAAGATACTTGGGGAAGAAAGAGTTAAGCAACAGAAAAAACCAAAAAAAAAATGAAACTTGAATCAGAGCAAGTTACCCAACTAATGATAATAAGGCAAACAAAGGGATGGACTGTAGTCGTTTACTGGGGAGGCTTTACGGTCGGTAAAGTTTTTCTCTGAATGATTTCATGTAATTAGTAACAGAATTAATTGTCTAGCGCAGAGAATGAAAATGGCTTTATGATGTATGCAAAGATATATGTTGTTACCAAACGTATTATCATAACGGAAACATTGGTACTACGGACAGAATGTTATTTAAGAGTTTATGGTGCTTCAGACTTAAAATGAGGATAGACGTTCTTTTTAGAATCTATTTGCCGATTAAACAAACAAAATACAGTAAAATAATTAATTTAACCAATTTATATATATTTGGTATTTCTGTAGAACTTCGGTTCCTCGACACTGAATTAGTGCAATTCAGAATCATAACAACAAAATTTCAATGTAGATAATGAATGAAACAACACTAACAGTCCATGGCTTGGTTGATTTCTACGAACGTAAGCATTGTTCAGAAACATTGTTTGCACTTAAGGATATAGTTCCCAAGGAAATAGACAAATCTTGCTTCTAAAACACCTACTTCGCTGTAGATTGCCGGGAAGCAATCAATTCCCCAAGCTTGGGAACTTTTTCTCAGGCTTAATATACCATTGATTACAAACAAGTGTGTAGAAAACATTGCACTAATTGCAGTTCAGTCACAAAGCCCATTTGGTACCCACGTAGAGTACCTCTACTTAATCAGAGCCTAGTTGAAGTTACTGCAAACGAAACTTTCTTGGGTCACCCAAGAAAAGTATTAATTTTCGTTTATCTCTGTAAACTTTGTTTTACTTTAGTATAATTGTGTAATTAAAGTGATCGTGAAAAAATTCAATCTCGAGATTTTGACGGAATTACATGTTTTGAGGTCCCAGAAGTCGTTTTATGTAGTTTTTTCGATGATGTTGTGTGCGTGTGTGTGTGTTTGTGTGAGTGTGTGTGTGTTTGTGTGCGTGTGCGTGTTTTTTTTTATGTATCTTAAGTTTGTAGCCACACTACGGTCCAGAATCATTGATAGATAAAATTGATATTTTACACAAAAATGGGCTTCTTAGTGTAGATGAGCTATATTGTTTTGGAACAATTATACATGATGGAAAAGTTACTTTTTTTGACAAAAACCTATTTTTAGACTACATTTTTTTCTCCTAAACTACTAATTATAGAGTCTTGAAATTTTTCGAATCTTTGAGGTTACAAATATAATAAACGAAAAATAAATTAAGATTTTTAAAACAACGGAAAATATTTATTTTAATAAGATGTAACTATTTTTACTCATAATCCAATCAGGAAGCTTGTGAGAGCGAACAAGCCATACCGTTTAACGGATCAAAATGAAACTGTACCTAAAAATAGAACATTCGGTGAAGAATGAGTTGAGATATTTTTTTTTTTAAACAATATTCACCAAAAGGGTGTTATAGTACATTTTCTATTTCAGAAATTTTTTTTGACCTAAAAAGGTCCATTAAAAAACAATACAATTTTTCCAAAAAAATTAAGAAAAAATTAACAATTTATAAAAAATAATTCATGCTATTTCAATACGGCAAAGTGCAATAAAGCTATAAAAACTGAATATTCATCCTGAACAAATGGTTTACTTGCTATACTTGTATTTGTTTACATTTATTTACATTGAATTGGAATATTTTGAATGAATTCACTGAACTGAAATCGATGTTAGAGGTTTAATGAAAATTTTTTAAATAATTAAAGAACTTAATATGTTATGTAAAAGAATAAAATTCTTACATATATAAAATCAACGCCAATTAAACATATTATTTCTGATCCTTTCCATGGTTTGTTTCACAAATTAAAGTCTAATAGTTCAAAAATTACTATTTAAAAATTACTATTTTCAAAAATTCAAGCTTCCAGCTATAACATTTTTAAATTATTCAGAAAAGTCAGCTTTGAGTTTTATTTTAGTGTGCGAAACTGGCTAATTACTAATATATTTTTTCTCAATATACATTTAGAGCAACTTATACCAGAGTTCAGCATGCAGGAAAATAATAACACTCACTCAGAGTAAATTAGATTTTTTACAAAGGGAAAGAAAAGTGTTTTTTAAAAAATATTAGCATGCCATAAAAATTTCCAGTATAATAATTTTATAAAACACCAAAAAAGATTCAAAATTGGAAACATTCATTGAAAAATTATAAATGAAATTATCCTAGATGTTAAATTAAAAATTATCTTAAAACGACATTTTTTCTTACATGTTTTTGACATTTTTCAGACAAAATAAGAATATTTTCAAGTTTGAAATGGGAAACTTTGTTTTAAATCTTGAATGTAGAAGGTAGTCAGATAAACTATTTAAGTGATCCAATGGTCATTGGAGGAAAAGTCATGTTCTGTAAGAATTTATATCGTAATACGAATTCTACACTTTCACTTTTCAAAATTTGTATTACTGCTGTAGTTATACTAATAGTATTATATGCATTAGTGGTGTGATGTACAAAAATTAATTAATTTATTTATATTGATAAGTGGATCAATCACTATCTGTACTTCCTCTAGGAATGAATGACTAATAAACCTCTCCCATTTAGAAATTTATATTACTCCTAAATGGAACATTATACATTATATACTCGAGAAGAATGTTATTAAGTCTACTTTCAGTAAAGTTGAGTGCAAGCCGCCCCACTCTATTTTTATAAATTATAAAATGTGTAATTTACAAAAACCTATTTTCATTTTTCTTATTTTATAACTACGTTTTAGTTTTTCGTCTAAAATTGTACTAATGTAGGCTACTTCATATTTTGATTGGAGAGGGAAAGAAACAATAAGTTTCTACTAACAGAAAAGATGTTAACCAAAGCCGGTGCGTTTCGAACACTTAGTGTTCATAGTTTTGTGACATGTGCTTCAGTAAGGTGATATTGCCTATTTAAGGAGTCAAAGGACACTTACTTCTTGTGTGTGCAGACTTAATGTTTCTTCACCTTTCTAATCATGAGTAAATACCAAACAATAACTGCTTGCATATCTCGTGAGTTAATAGAATTAATTTTTTTCCAAAATTAAGGCTTTAATAGTAATGTAAATGAAGTAAATTAATTTAAATATTAAGAAAATTACGTAAAAGAAATTACACAACTAATTACATGACTTAGAATGAAATGTATGAAATAATTAAATATGCAAATAGAATCTAAAAATAAAGTGTTCTCAGTGAAATTTTAATAAAAATGTTTATCTTGTTAAATGTATCACTATTTCTTTGTTTTTACGAAGTCTTTCAATTGATAATAATTATCTACGTAAACTCTACCACATAAATTTGAAATATATTGACAATTTATTTAAGATAGTACACAGTAAATGACTAGTCTTAATTATTACTCATCGTGATTCATTTGATTTTTTTTACAAGGTTGTGACAATGATTACACTTTCTTTGAAATTATTTAAATATAGATAACTTCATTAATACGAAATATTGAATTAAATAGCTAGTCAATTAACTTAATAATAATTTAATTTTAGCAAAATTGAGTGCACACATTTAGTGCCTACACAAATGCTTTAAAATATAAAACATATTACCATCGACGGAGCTTAAAAAGTGAATTACTAAATCCCTCTAGAGTGTATGTATTATTTCTATTTTTGGTATTTTATTATAAAATTATCTATTTAAAAAAGTTTATTTAATATTAATATCGATAATATAGAATTATTTTTTGTTGAATGCAACTCACCAAATTTACAGGTCTAATTATTTCATATTTAATATTTACTATGTTTAGTTTATGATTATTTTGTGTCTATTGTAAACACTGGTTTAATTAAGCGCCAAATACCTTTTATATTTTTTCAACATGGCGTCATTGAATTGCAGTAAGCATTGGTTTTTTTAATCAAAGTTTAGGAAACAATTTCATATATAGCAGTTTATTTTATTATTCTAAGTTATTTTATTAATTAGATTACAAAGTGATGCACACGTATGAAATTATTTTTCTGACTATCTAAGTGTTTGCAAAGAAAGGGGGAAAAAACTCTGCTCATCAAAAAGAAAGTTAGTATACAATTTAAAATGATCTATTTTTATACTGCATTGTGTTAAAATGTAACTATTAAATGATGAAAAAGAAATGTAGATTGAGAAAGATATACTACATTACAGTAATGCAAAAAAACATGAAAATCAAAAACTATTTTTTTAATCAATATTTCAATACAAATAATAAGAAACCATTGTTTTATACCATTTTTTGTTTTAAACTGATTTGAATAATCTAGCTTAAACCTATATTTTTTTAAATCACCTTAAATTAAATTGACCATATCTTTCAAATGGTTATAAAATAATCATTGAACTCATTACTGCTTTTACTTTAATTATTGATAAATAAAGTAATTAATTTTAAACATTCTTTACAAAAGTCAGAATTTTTATGCAGTTATTCCTTAGGTTTCTTATATACGTTATATTTAACGTATCTCTCTTTATCTCTTTAATTTTATTTAATTGTCAATTAATAGTTTCTTAATTAATTAATATTACTAATTATAAATAGATAACTTATAACATGACTGGTATATTGTGATGTTTTTCTGACATTAAAAGTTTACCATTTTGTTTTAATATTTTTACCTTTCATTGTTAATACAATGAAACTTACAGAAAATATATCAGATTCAATAATAATATCGTATAAAGTAATAGAATATAAAAAAAAGAAAAGAATTTAGAAAAATGTTACTAAAAAATTATTTTTAAATTGTCTTTTTTTTCCACAATTTAACAGTTTATTTACGTTGTTTAATTTAAGGAACACTATATTTTAAGGTATAGTGTATTTTAATTCTTGTATTAACTAATGCAATGTATTAATACAAAAAAAAAACACATACGTAGCATTACTAAGGAACTAATTTGCGTATTGAAAATTAATTTGAGATCATTTTCTTAATTTTAATCAAGTACCTTCCTTTTTATATATAAATGTTGAGTTTATCACTATTCTACCATATTAAAATTGATTTATTATTTATTTATTTATTTGTGTAAAAAGGCAGCAGTTCTTGGTTTAAATATATTTCATTGAAATACATGGTAGCCTCTGTGTTAACGACTTAGACTTTAAGCTGGTCTGCACTTAAGTAAGTATTCTTCTTATTCACTGTATTTGTTATTCACTTGTATTTTTGTGTAATGTTATAAGTTATGTTTTTTTGTCTGTAAAAGTTATTTTATTTTGTACATATTCTCATACTCTAGTAGTATGTCTTTTGGGCAAATTACTTGTATATGGAAGTTAACACCAGCAAACCGTAGAGTTGTCAGATTTTTAACGCAGAGGCTGCTGTGTATTTCAATGAAATACTTATTTATTATAAATATATTACATATAATTATTTATTATTTTATAAATATGTTATATAAATATATTTATTTATTACATTTGTTATACAAAATAAGAATATTTTGAAGTTTTAAAGGGAAAATTTTATCTTACATCTTCATTATAGAAGGAGGTTAGATAAACTGTTAGGAACAAAATTTTCTCTTGTAAGAGATTATTTCGTGACACAAAATCTTCACTTTCCTTTACAAAAGTTTTATTACTGCTGTAGTTAAACTAAAAATTATATTATATGCATCAGTGGTGTGATATACAAATATAAGCATATACATTGGATCAATCACCATCTATACTACCTCCAGGAATGAAAGACTAATAAACCTCTCCCATTTAGACATTTATATTATGCCTAAATGGGACATTATATATTATACACCCAAGAAGTATGATATTATGTTAACTTATAGTAAAGTTGAGTTTAGGTCACTCTACATTTTTTAACCATAAACGGTCATGTTAGTGATTTCGTTGCTTTAGTAATTTTTATGTTTTTTTTAAAATTTTAAATTTTAAAATGAAAGTCGACACTGCACTAACAACATCGATATTTTCTACAAGTCTGTAAACGAAATTAAACCCATATCCTAGTTCTGCTACTGTAAACCAATACTTTATCTGATAGATTAAAAACTAATTTTTAATTACTGAATTTTTAATACTGAACTCCTCAGTATTGATGCCTTAGGTTTTTTGTTATGTATTTATCAAAACTTTTTACACACCTTTCTCAAATAACGAAAAACATAAAGAAAACTGTTTTAAGATGGTTGAAACAGAAAATTACAGACTTCAAGTCTATGTTTTTCTTTTTTTATTCTTATTTACTTAATGTTGAACTATGTATATGAAATTAACAAATCACGGCACTGAAATATGAAGTTTCATGTTTATTATTTTAATGTAGTCCAGTGGTATAGCAAGGGGACGGCATTTTGAGGAGGTAAAGACAGAAAATAGAACAAAAAATAATAAAAAGGTAACAAAAAATTTGATATTTTACACCAAAATGAGTTTACAAGGCCGTATTTGTATGTGTGTAATACTGTTTTTCAACGGATTTTTCAAAATGTAATATTTGAAAACGAAATATAAATTTATTTTAAATATTTCAAAACTAGGTTCTTTAAAAGAATTGAAAGTTTATTAATTTGTTTGCGTAGCCAGTTAACTTGTTTCACGTGTTTATTGTGAAATCTTTATATATATATATATATAATGAAGATGAAAGTCAGGGACTAATAACAGCAGTCTAAAATTAGATCCTTCATAGTAAATCCATTATAATAAATACTTTGAGGCCTTTTTGGAATTGTGAAAGTTAAAGAACTTTCAATGGCCACCCCATATGGCTGTAGGAGGGTGGGGGGGGGGGGGGGGTGTAAATCTTAAACAGCCCCAAAATAGTTGCTACGGCACTGATGTAGCTACCTGTATGAAGATTTATCAGCGACATATTTTAATATTATGAACAGCTAATCTGAAATGACAACTATAAATTAAATAAACAAGCAGATACCTTGGTGGTGGTGAGGTCTTCCATTTCGAGGAGGCGGAATTCGAGAAGGTCGTTTTCCTCAGACAGCTCTGTGATGCGAGTCTCCAGCACCGTCTTGTCCCTGTCAAGCTGTTCGATTCGGTTGGCCAGAGCCACGTTGATGGGGTTCAGTTCCCTCTCGGTAAGATGACTTTCTGACTTCTGTCGTCGGGCTCTTTCTTCATCTATCTTCTTCCTTAGCTCTTCAAGTCGCATGTGCAGCCCCATGTGCTCCTCTACCAGCACTCCATAAAGAGTGTCCAGAGGTACCACCTTCAAATAATACACATCTTTCAAATATTTTAATAGGTTTTTATTTGAGGCTGAAACCAAGGAGTTTATTATTCACTTTTCTATTATACAAATTATATGCACAATTTCTACTTTTATCAATGTTTATTTTGAGTTGTGAAAAACTTTTATTTACACAGTTGTCTATTCATAATGGAAATCAATAACAAAATGGAAATGTTTTTACTGTGAAATCTTGTTATATATGTATATATACAAGATTTCACATAAACACGTGAAATAACAATCAATTATCAAACTAGAATATGAAATGGGAAAAAAAAAGACTAAAATCTTTCAACCGTAACAAGCAGTCTTCGTCAGAGTCAAAAACCCAACTGCAAAAAAATAAGGTGAGTTTTTGACTCTGACGAAGACCGCTTGTTATGGTTGAAAGATCTTAGTCTTTTTTTTCTCATTTCATATTGTGGTTTAATCATTGATATGTATATATGTAACAAAACTTATTAAGCTATATCAAATGGAGTAATTTTTGAGTGATAAACAATTTTGTTGGATATACACGTGCTTATATACAAATGTTTCTTATATTGCATTAACTTAAATATATTTAATCAATTTCAATTACAATGTAAGGAATAAAACCACATTTTCTGCTTCAAGTGCAACATATATTAACATTTCTTCCAAGAAAAATTATATGATTTCAAGAGGACCTCAAAACGTGTAAATCAATCTATTTTTTAAAAACATTTAAAACATTCTGTTCTTTCTGATCACTATTCTTAAGAAAAAAAGGAAAAAAAAACAAAAGAAAGAAAAAAGAAGCTTTTTTTGTTTTATCCCTACTTAACTTACAAATATTTCATAAAAATATACTTAGTGTTTGGTGAATATATATATGTACTCAAGTAACGGACCACAAAAAGTTGGGGATTAACGCTCTGAGGCCTTTCATGTTTCAGGTCATCAGAGAGCAAGTGAATACAAATAGTATTACTTGAATATTTATATCACGTGTTGTTGTGATCATGTTGAATATATATAAAGAAGTTTACAAAAGAATAAGAAAAGAAGAATAATAGTAAAGAAGGTTAAAAGTTATTAGGACCCTCTATTTATAACTGCACTTTTTTTCTGCTATTTACTTATGATCTAAGAAAGTAAGACATAATTTCTATCATTTACGATTTGTTATACACGATTTATGATTACATACCACTAGTTAAATAAATAATATCTATAACACAACTATATTAAAGTTGGAGTTTGAAGCATATTTATCGCAATTATTTAATATCAGCGAAATAAATATTTTTCATATATTTTTAAATTATTAAGTGAACGTTAGAAAAACAATCATGTCATTTAACTAATTTATATTGAGTTATCTGAATTGGTATATCGACTTATTAAACACATATCTGTAAAACACAAGTCAGTAGTCATTAGAATAGAATAGAATAGAATATATTTTTATTGGCTTTTTATACAGATATATACATAGCCAGAATTACAAGAGAATCCAAATTAAAATTACAATACACCATAAAACACATACATCAAACTTACAATTGTCAACCTATATATCTAAATTGTGCAGTTAGATATTTCGCTTAATGCGTATAATAAACTTTACAATACTTGTTAATACATTTGAATAGTTATCACACCTGAAACTCAACATAGGTAAAATTGAGTATGGACCAAAGCCAACCTCTCTTTGAACTGTTTTTAACAAGTCCTTTCTCTCCCTAGCGCACTCTAGCGACTACAGAAGTAACCAACGGTATCATTCTGTCAGATTCATGACTTAATTCATGATCTTACCAATGATATTCAAAATGGAATTACTTAATAATTAATTTAAAAACATTAAATATGTAATGAATGAAGTAATCACATTTAATTTTTGAATTACTTTAAATAAAAGCAAGTCTAATTGTATTAAAACATTTATTTATAGCTTTATTTTTGGGCTTCAATTTCACAGAGTATATGTTGATACTTAAATGAGCAAAGTAATTTAAAATTACGATCATTGACTCTTTTAATGAAAAAGACATTGGTTAGTAAAAGTTTGGAACCTGTCTCTTGTTTATCAGTAAAGAAAAGGTTTTTTTTATACATGTTTATATATTCATTGAATAACTAGCAGACAAGCCCTTCTTTTACGGGTGTTTTAGAAAAATTGAAGTTTGATAAGTAGTATTCTAAAATATTATTAGGAATTATATAATAGTAGAAAATATTATTTGTACAATCCGTAACTGTCATTAGATCTGGATTTCCTTTTACGTTTTGCATCTTTAGAGACTGATCTTCTCAAATTTGATTTCATTCTAGGCACACTTCTTATTTAGTACTTAGGCGGGTAAGTGGACTAAATTATTTAAAGCGAGTAAATCATGTTAAACGTAAAATAAATTATAATCAACTAACAATACGAGTATTTACTTGCTAAACTAACAGGCACCTAAAAATACCTGTATATCTATGTAGGTTTTGTCTGTACATTAATTACAACTGACTCATTTGAAGTTATGTTTACATTTTGTACACAGAGAAAAAATAAAATATATAAAATTTTACTTTTTAAAAATATATAGGTACTTTTGAGTATCTGATACTGTAGCAAGTAGTTATTGGTAGTTGATACACCTATGTAGCTAGCCAAATAGAGTTTAAGATTTCATAACCTTGCTTCTATATTCAATTTCCAATCCATTCAAATCTTCGCTTTTAAGTTAGATGTATACAAATCCACTGTTAATGTTTCAGCCTATGACTTATGGTGGTTGACTTTGTGTGTCAAAATTTTTGGACAATCAAACCAACTGAAATTTTTCTAATGGTGGATTTGGTTTCTTTAATGTATAAAACATAAAGATAACTTGAAATCAGCCAGTTCTAACCAATATACAGACAATACCTTTCTTTTCTTTATATATATATATATATAGTTCATACCTTCTTGTCAAATATTTAATTTTTCATATTTTTTGCATACTCATGTTCTAGTTACTGTTAGCAAATGTATAAAAAATGCATGTAGAATCATTTTTATGCAGATGAAATAATGAGAGTGTTATTTAGAAAAATTGAGAAGCTTCTTTAGAAACAGGTATCATCTATGATCTATTTGGTGTCATTTTCAATGATTTGGGAAGGACTGCTACAAACAGATACAGATATACATATTATATTATGCATCTGAGTGACTGTTTCAGTATTCAAATCCTTAATAACTTCTGTGACTATAACACCCATATTGCTCTAAGAGCTTGACTATTTTTTTTTTATTGTTTAAACCGATCCCCTAGCAGGTGATAACGTCAGCCGTTTACCGGCTTTTTGTTTGATCGGTGATTCCACAGATTCTACATTAGAAGTCCTAAATTTTGCCTAACTCAAGTGAATTTCAAGTAGAGATGTTTAACGAGTACCTGATATCATACAGACTTGGGTCCGACGGCTTAACGTCCTCTCCGAAGGACGGCGTACTCAGATTTATTCATCTGCCGTTGGGGATTGAACTCCCGACTACCAGCCCAGAGGTGAGTACGTTAACCATTGAGCTAAGCAGGCCAGAGCTTACTCATAGGCGCTGGTATACCTACCCAAACTCAATCATTTCCGATAGGTATTTTGTTTTATATAAAATTTTTTTCTATTATTTATTACTTACTATTGATTTTTTCATTTTTTATTTTATTATATTATACGTATTGTTATCTTGTCTTGCTTTTGTCTTCGTTGTTACTTTTCCTTTCTTTCCTATCTCTTTTTCCCTCCTCATATAATAGCAGTAATATTTGATCAGAGAGACTCTTTGATTGTCAATCTTGACCTGACTACTGTGAGGTCCACTTTCAATCCTGATGACGATGAGAACAAAATATGGAACTGTGTTGTGTCAGGTGTGTGTTTGTGTTCACATATAACTAATAATATCCTTATGATTGCTTAAAAATCTTTTTGATTCGAATACATGGAATCCATAAATATATATATTATTGCTAAATCAAGTTGGTGGTCGGCTGATACTTACATTGTCAAGCATGCTGCCGGGGAAAAGCGAGGTTTGAGAGTATTGTTCCTTGACTTCCACATCCACAGGCAACTGTAAACAAAACAGTGAAGTTAGTAGGATGAACTAAAATCCAGGAAACCTAAGTGACTGGCAAAAAGTACTACATTTGCAAAGTGATGCAACAAGGCGAGGGAATGGTCACCCCGGGCGGCATTTTGAGGGTGTGAAAATAAAAAAAATTAAAATCAAAACATAACAAAAAAACCTGAAATTTTATACAAAAATGAGTTTTTAAAATGGTAACTGTTTTTATGTTTTAAGTGTGTAGTACTGTTTTTAAAAGGATTTTTCAACTGTAATATTTGAAAATCAAAAATAAATTATTTGAAATTTTTCAAAAATAGTTTTTTAAAGTGGTCGAAACTTTATTATATTTGTTTATGTGTCAAGTTAATTTAATTTAATAATTTTCTTATGATTTGAATTTATAAGTTTTTAATTTGAAAAATCTATGGTTTCCGTTGATGATGACTGTGTTTGTATACACGTATTGTAATAAGATGAAAGTCTGGGGCTAATACGAGCAATCTACAATTAGATCGATCCTTCATGGTAATTTCATGAAAATAAATTTTTTGAGGACTTTCTGTAATTTTGAAGGTTGGCATATCATCAACATGGAGGGGGGGGGGGGGGGCAGGCAAAAATGGTTGCTACGCTACAGCATTTGCGGTAAAAAACTACTTTATATTGAGTTTACTTAAATATCTTTAATCAATTTAAATTATAGATGCATATAAAGAATGTAACGTAATTTTAATTATAACGAATGTAACTTCCTAGGTTTTAAGTGTAGGATATGGTTAGGTTAGGTTGCAGTGGCAGTCCCACAAAGGAACACACTTAGGCCGAGCATTGGCCCTTTGTGATACCACACAAAAGTGTAGGATATAAAAAACAATTATATACTTCTGTTGAATATTTATTCTGGTCACTCAATTGGTCACTCAACTTTTTAGCATTCAGTTGAACAAACTGAGAAAAAAATTTAATTGAGTGTTCATTGTGATTGTTTGCATTACACATATTTTGTTGTGCGTAAAGGTATGGTTGAAATGTAATTAAATTTGGAATGATCAGTACAGCCCAAATAGTGGGTAAACTATTTGCTTCTAGAAGCAGGTCTTTCTTTAGGAACATATGATAAAATATGCCGCAGCTTTTGTATTCATGGCCATCTTTCTGGTCTTCTAGATGAAGCCGCCATAATAAAGGGTATTTCAAGTATAATGAAAGCGTACGAGTTTTTGGTCAAACATTTAGTCAGTACTGGGTTGAAGAAATGTAAACATTTGTTTGTGAGTTTGTGAAACCTCTGGTAGATGAGGGATGCTGACAAGCAATAACTGAGGCAGTTTGACAGCTGATTATGTTGTTTATATTTGTATAGAACCCGTTAAAAGTTAAAAATTAAAATTACAAATAAAAATTAAAAATTAGAATTAAAAATACATATTAAAAATTAAAACTAAAAATTAAAATTAATAATTTTAATTTTTAACTAATATATAATTATTTGACTAATATTATACTATAAATATTATATATATTAGACTGATAAAATAAGTTTGATTTCTGGATTTAGAGCAGTGATGGCAAACCTATGACACGCAAGCTCATTTTTGGTGACATGCATCATCAAAGATAAAAAAATGCATACTTGTAATTCAAATATTTATCAAAAATTATTAAGACAGACAAACGAAATCGAATAAGAGATGAAATCAGTGACTCTTGCATGGCCTAGAAATTGTAGCATTATACTCCCAAAATAGAATATTTAGCAAACTTCAGCATCAGAAAAGTCACTAATTTGTCATATAAATGATAAAAATTATATTATATTTATAATATAATATAATTATATATATAAATTATTATTATTATATATAATATTATTTATATAATTATATTTATTTTCCAATCATACACATTTTTTTCTAATGAAATATATATTACTTGATTTCCTATATTGTGTCATGAAATACGTAAAACAAGTCCCTAAATGTAAATTATTGCTTTCATAATTTTCGTTTTGTATTTTAAATATCATTAAACAAATAATTAACTTACAAAATTTATAAATATTACTTTTTTTTTTGTTTTTATTTTTGTGATGTGTGACATGCCATGAAAACCATGTTTCGCATTTTTCAAAATTTTTGACACGCCGAACTCAAAAGGGTTTATCGTCACTGATTTAGAGTATAATATAGAACTAGTAACAAACTTTCTGCTATGTATTAGCAACTGCCTGAGACAGTGCTACAATGCCTCAGATCTTTTAAACAGGGATACTCTGAATCTTTTACAGTTTATTCGAAATTCATAAAAATAACCTGATAACAAGTAGTTTTTGTTTTTAATTTTGTTCAGTCTTACAGAATATTTTATTGATTACAAAGCTAAATAATTTTTTTTTTATTTATGAACTTACGGAAGAATATCAAGCTCTATAAAATAATTATCTCCTTCTAGCTAATCAAGATATATTACAGAAATATATAGAAGAATATGATATTATGAGAGGTCAATAGTTAATCAATTTGTATAATCTTTGGAAAATAAAGAGAAAACACTTCCCATACAAAACGTTTTATAAAAATAAATCTTTTGAGAATGTAAATACTTCCTCTCTTTGTTTTCTTAAGATAGGGGAAGAGGTTAAAAATAATAATAATAAGTGGATTTTACCTTTTCAAAATAGCAACTAAATAATTTTATTGCCTAGTAAATATTTAAAAAAAATCTGGAGTGGCCTACACTCTACTTTACTATAAGTAACTTAATGTCAAATTTCTTGAGTATATAAAACATAACGTCTCATTTAAGCATAACATAAATATCTAAATGGGATATAATTATTAGCATTTCATTCGTGAGGTAGTACAGATAGTGATTGAAGGACATATCAATTTATAAGCTTATTTTTGTACATCACACATAATTTATTATTTGCAAATAATTTCATTAGTATAACTACAGCAGTAATAACATTTTTGAAAAACCAAAGTGAACATTTCTTGATACGAAATATTATCCTACAAGAGAACATGGGTATTGTTCAAATAGCCAGTAGATTTCTTACATCGTTTACTTGACATCCTTCTACATTGAATATTAATGTAAAATTTTCAAATTTGAAAGAGTAAAATACCCTTTTTTTCATCTTAAAACATCTTAAACAGCGAAGAAAATGTTGTTTTAAGGTGATTTGTTAATTAAAGATGTACGATAATTACATTTATTAATCTCTAAACGAAAGATTTCAATTTTGAATGATCTTTTACATTTTTGGTTTTTAACAGATTATTTACTGGGAATTTTATGGCTTCTTAGTATTTAATAAGATCATTTTCCATCCCCTTTGTCAAATAACATATATACGAATTTTTTTTTAATGAGTGTTATCATTTACCTGCACAATATTATTCCTCTTACATCTCTTATAAGTCAATAATATATTTTAATTTTTCCATTAGAAACATCAATTTTATCTCAGTGGATACGCTCAAAAAATTTCTAAGTCAATGTAAACAATGTAAAAAAATACAAAAAATTCGACAAGTATAGCAGGTGATCTCTTAGTCTAGGGTAAACAAAGAGTTTTTATATCGTTATTGCTCTTTCCCGTAATTGAAACTTCATGATTTTTTTTTTATGAATTGCTAATTTTTGGTCAAATTTTCATTATTTTTTAACGAGCCGTTTAGCGTCAAAAAAACATTTTCTGAAAACACAAATCGTACTGTAACGCCCCTTTAGCGAATGTAATTTTAGAAAAAAATATCTCAACTCATTCTCCATATAATGTTCTATTTATAGGCATAGTTTCATCTTTGTCCGTCAAACAGTATGGCTTGTATCGCTCTCACAAGGTTTGAGATTGAATTATAAGTCAAAATTTTTACATTTTATTGAAAAAAAATATTTCCTGTTGTTTTAAAATTCTGAATATATTTTTCGTTTGTTCTATTTGTAACTTCAAAGATAATGTCAAAATTTCAAAACTCTAGGGTTATCAGTTTAGGAGAAATAAATGTTTTAAAAAAAACGGTTTTTGGCAAAAAAATGACTTTCCCATCATGCATAATTCTTCGCAAACAATAGGGATCTTCGTCTTTATGAGGCCCATTTTTTGTGTAAAATATCAACTTGATCCATCAAAGATTCTGGACCGTAGCGTGGTAACAAGCAATGCTAACACACTCACCCACCCACCCACCCACCCCACCCACACACACACAGACATCATCGTAAAAAACGTCATAAAACGACTTCTGGGACCTCAAAACATGTAATTCCGTCAAAATCTCGAAATCGAATTTTTTCACGATCACTATACTTTACTTATAGTAAAGTAAAAAAGTAATTTAAAATATAAAAAATTAAAAAAAATTAATTAAAAAAATTTATAGTATTTAGTAATTTAAAATAAATCAATTAAGGAGATTACTGTAGATTGTATTAATTATAAGCATTAGCGTAAATATAAGTATTAGCGTATTGTAAATGAAGGAAATTTGATGTTGACACATGTAATACACAGTGGAACATGCTGGAATAAAATATAAAATAAAAAAAAACTGTAGATTTTCAATGAGGATATAATATTAGACTCATTATGTACACTTCCAAGAAAAGTTGACTATTATTCTATAACCAAAGAAATTGGTTGGTAATATTGTGTAATATTATCGAATTGAACCAATCTGATTTGTCTAAATTAATTATTGATTACTTGTAAATAATGACAATGCTACTGTCCAGTATGTGTGCTTTAGTGAGAATTATAACTATGTAGTTCTCTTCACTACCACTAGGTAGCAGCAGCTACTTATCTACTTAGATTACTAACTTCATGTTAAAGAATTAGTGATGAGTTGATTTTACAAGTGGCAGAGTCAGCATTCGGACTACCCAGTATCGATAAGATTAATTTATATTGCTAATTACACTTAATTAACACACTTAATTGTTTTTATTTCAACAGAGAACTACAGAAAAGTCATGAAATTTCCCTTCTGTGTAATGTGATCATATTCCTATTATGTTCGTATACATTTAGATAAGAATGTCTTCACATAGTTGGTGCAGGCTATAAAGGTTCATATTGTAGTATTTTGAGTTAGTGCTGTGTCTTAGTTCTAAAATTGAGATAAGGGGTTATTATCAAAAGAGTTATTATCAAAATTCAAAAGCAATGCATACAAGCTTCATTTGGGTGCATCCAATATCATTGAGGCTAATTAATATTAGTGATGGCGAAGTTACTAGTGATGAAAATAAAGTTAAACATTATTTTACCTTTTAATTAATTTCTATGTTCAATTACAAACATTTCAAGTGTTTTAAAAATATTTTATTTTTAATGTTATTACATTCTTTGAATTTTTTATGTCGTGTTCAATTTTATATTCAATTAATAAAATTTTTCTACACTTATTGAAAAATTTAGAAAAAAAAACGTCCAATTTAGAACGTTAATTTTGTGGTATCACAAAGGGCCAATCTTTAGCCAAGGGCTTCTGAATATTTTTTAGCACACGGTGCATTCATGCATTAAGGAAAATTCAGGAGTGCACCTTCCATTTAATATGGAAAACATAGCAATTAAACTTAAGTAATGTTAAATTACCAATTTTATTACTAGTGCCAATTCATTGCTCTAGAGAAAGATTAGTTGCTTTTGTATAGTGCCCCAATTTCCTACTTATTATTAATATAATTTTAAGTTTTTTATACTCAAATTGTTTATATTATTTTTCTTCTAATATTTCTTTTGGGATTGCTTTGATTGCTAAAGGTTTTGGTGTTTATGGTCTGCCTGATGGAAATGCTACTATTTATGATGGTCATATTAGTATTTAATGTCAACAACAAAAATACGAAATTAATAATACAGATGTATCCTAAAACAACTCTTCAGTTTTTCATATTTTTCACTCTAGTGTCATATTGAGAAACATGCGCTTGATGAGGCTTAGCAATGTTTGTATTATTAGATCATACATGTGATAAACACACTCTCAACTCTTCATCAACACCTTTCATACTTGATCTACTTTGACATTTAATGCTATTTAACATAGAAGAAAATATCTTCTGCACATAGATAATATGTAGACAATTGTAATATGACTATCATTGCTTTCCTCGCTGTAGTTTCAAATGTCAACTGACGAAGATTTTCCTCTGATTTGGATACCACATACCTGGGATAGCAAAGAAATTATAAAATTCACTCAAATTTCTCAACTATTCAAATATAATCTTCTTTTTCTTTGGGGGGCGCACTTGAGTGCCTTTCTTGGCGCACTAGAGCGCCTGAGCGCACCGTTTAAGGATGCCTTTTTTAGAGTAGGTATATGTGTTCTCACTTGAGACAGTCACAGTGACTTAGCATAATCTAGTTCTCAAATAGTTCAAAGGACATTGATATAAGAGAACCAAGTATAACGCCGGCCCTTCATGCATTCTATAATAATAGAGTATATATATATATATATATATATATATATATATATATATATGACGACTCTTCCTAATGACGACGGATGTCGAAATATCGAAGTGATTTCTGCAGTGACTTTCAATGTTCTTTCCTATGTGTTATCGTGGATATATATATAACAAGATTTCATATAAACACGTGAAATAACAATCAATGATCAAACCATAATATGAGATGGGGAAAAAAGACTAAAATCTTTTAACCGTAACAAGCAGTCTTCGTCAGAGTCAAAATCCAACTGAGTTTTGACTCTGATGAAGATCGCTTGTTACGGTTGAAAGATCTTAGTCTTATTTTCCCCATTTCATATATATATATATAATTGATTTTTTTGTTCCTTAACTCTTATTATTATACTAATTTAAAAATAGAGCACTAAAGCCAACAATGTCATAACAAATTAAAAAAAAAAATCAGAGCCTACAAAACAATACTTAGGGATATTTTATTGGCAACTCCTTTTAGTAATTTTATATCTTTAACATCTATTAAATATAGAAATTTTAGAATAAATTCTATCAAAGGTATTTTGTTTAATTATTTCTTAGAGCATATATTTTCTACTATTTATGAAATTATATTATTACTTTTAAAATATGGCAAAATATTAAGAAATATGACAAATTACAATTGTATTGGGGAAAGTATTAAGTCTTCATAGAAAAAAGTTTATTGTAAACAACTAACAACGCTTTTCGAACGCTTGATATTCTTTTTCAGGTTACATCAGTTTTGATGTTCTTGTAATCTGAAGAAGAACTTCAAGTGTTCGAAACCCGTTGTTAGTTTTTTATAATAATCTTTTTTGTGTGGAGACTTAATACTTTCCCCGATATGAGTAAATAGAATACTATAACAGATTGCACAATTAATGAATTACAATTTTGTTTCTATTAAAGAGTCCAAAAGTAATTTGGTAGATTTCCATTGATATATACATGGATTTTGTGAAACTAAATGTAAAAGCTTGATAAAGGTTAAGAGAATACGATGAAATGGTGCAAAAATTGTACATAAGGAATATATTCTGCAGAATCGCTTACTGGCTTATATGCAATTTTTATAGCAAAGTTTGTCAAATTGACGAGACTTTTGTTATGAGAGAAATGATGACAGTTTGTGGAATGAGGAGATCTGTCTTTTGATTAACCGTTTTAGTTAAGTAACAGAAGGCACTTATAAATACTTAAAAGGAAGTTAGTTGACTTGTGGTTAGCTTGATCTAAAATGGAAACTTTCCAACTTTTAGATTAGGACTTTTGTTGAGTAACTTGAACAGGGGGCGACTTCCATAATCAGGCATCTAACTAGTCAAAGGGGGTCCAAAAAAACGGGTTTTCAGCGAATCAACTTGGAAAGGAAGCTTTCTTTAATTACCCGCCAATCGGTGTGAGCCCGCCCTGCATTACGATTAAGTAGGAAGTGACTGCCGACTTCAGTAAGGATCCTGTAACTTTCTCTAGGTCTGCCAATCCCAAATCAACTCTTTTACACAATGTTGCTTTCTATGGTATACAAGCCATTGGCTACCCTGGCTCTATCCCTTTACTTTATTACAATTGTTTATATTATACAAATTGTAAATTCAAAAATTTTTTCTTTGTTACATTTATTTATGATATATTTGTGCACGCAAGCCACTGGGTTCCATACCTTACTTTATTACCAGTGTTAAACGCAAATTTGAAACGCAAATATTAAATTAAAAAAAAATTTTTTTTTTACATTTATATATAATACATTTGCACTACTGTCATCGGTGAGCACTCAAGCCACTGGCTCCAATTTTTGGAATTGAATAATAATTTTCTTTTATTTAACATTATTCAGGAGATAAATAGTATATATATTACAATTTCAGGTCTCTATTTCACAAACAAACTATATATATAGATAGTATTTTCACACAAATCTGAACAGGTCTTGTAAACATTTTCAAATAAATCAGTCTTGTTAAAACTTATTTATTTATTGATTTATTTAAATAAAGTTTTCTATATGATACTTTTTTCGACAATATTACCAATGTAATACTATCTATTTCGATAGATACATTACCGTAAGAGGTTTATCGCATTCTTCGTTAACATCAATCAATGATATAGCTATATAATACTGGAATTAATTTGATAATTTTATATATATAAAACGTTTGTGATATAGTTAAATGTTTTTCAAGAGAAAGTTTTAAATAACAGTCATTAATATCACAAACAGGTTTATACCTAAATGATAGGGACAAGTGGCAACATGTTCGTCTCTGGACTGTTAGATCTGGGGTTCAATACCCACTCTGGCCTTCGATTTATTCACAGAGGAGGTGCATAAATCTGAGAATGTCGTCTATCAGAGAGGACGTTAAGCCTTGCACGATGTCAGGTACTCGGTAAAGATCCCTACTCTAAATACACTATAGTTAAGCAAAATTTAAGGACTCCCAATGTAGAATATTCATTGTGTGGTATCACAAAGGGCGAATGTTCGGGTGTGTTCTCTTGTGAGACTGCTGCTGTAACATAACCAGAACTATATTAAATTATTTTGAGAGGAATGTTACTGGACAAATTTAAGAAGAAAACAAGTTAATAGCTGATATGGAATGCTAATTAACAAGTTATGCTGATATCGATAGATTGTTAAAGAAAATGAAAACATTGCAAGTCAAACTACGCTGCAAGGATCAAAGAAGAACGAACTTCACAGTTAAGTAGTTGAAATATGTTCTTCTTCATAAGAAGAAAGGAAGAAAGTCCCAAAATCATATGAGAAGATGAAGCTTAAAATGATGTAATGAACTCGGAATTGAAAAAGAGAAGCTGTTGACAGAGAGAGGTAAGGAAGAAGATTCGAGAAGACAAATGACCTGCGATACGTAACAGCGTATCTTATTTATAACAAGTATGTTGTTCGAATTAAACTCATAAAATACAGACGTTACAACTCATTTAGAAATTATTAAATAATATCATTTTAAAATATATTTAAAATATACAGAATGAAATTACAAAAGCTTGCTTTTTAACAACTGTTATTAACAATAAAATAGTTGCTATTTCAACAACAAAATGACGTACAAATGAACGAAATATTTCTAGGTTTACTAATTTTGTAATTAATAGATAAAAGACAAGGTGATGTACTTTAATATTGATATTTAGTTCTCATCTAAAGTTTACCATATAAATTCAAAAAAATTGTGTTAATTTTTTAATTATTAAATAATTAAATTGATAATATTATTGTAGTATTGCAATAGCTGTTGACAATATTATTGGAAAGATATGTTGTTTCAACTCATACTTAAATTATTGAGCTGAAAAAAGAAATATGCTCAGAGTCCTAAGTCAGTTGTACCACAGACACTCACCCTTAGTTAATGCCTGAAGAAGAACACTACTTGTTCGAAACGGGTTGTTGATACGATTAAATTTCTATATGTGGAGAAAATTTCATTAGCTTTTTACCCTACAATGGTCAGAGTAGATGTAGTTGTAGATTTAGATTGTAGTTGTAGATGTAGAGTAGATTTAGATGTAGTTGCGTCATAAACATAGGTAGCTATTTAGCATTAATAAACAACATTTTGGGGAAACATGTGATCTCAAATATGCACAAACATTTTGTAAAGCTCTGTGTGTGTGTGTGTGTGAGTTTGTTTTTGTGGATGCTAGTACATGTTCCGGTAATAAAGAAATTTTCTTGTTGTCCGTACTTTCGACCTGTTCCCCCTGTAAATGTCTCCTCAATCGTTAAGTACATGTAACAATGCAGAGATACTCGTACATTCAAATTCAGTTAGAATTATATATTAGTAATAAGTTCCTGAATGTGTGAGTTAATCTTGTAGTGTGATGTTCGATATAAAACTGAGCTCTAACTAACTCTCTATCCACTCTCTTTTCTTTCTCCTCCGATCACTCTCTCTCTCTCTCTCTCTCTCTCTCTCCCCTGTCTCTTTCGCTCTATGTACCTCTCTCTCTCACCCTCCTTCTGTCTATGCGTGTACGTAAAGTTGTAACTGATGAACACAATAAGTTCTCAAACTCTCCACCATACAATTGAGTAAACGTATATTAATAAAATTCAACGTCCAGACCAAAAGAAGAAATGGGAAAAAAGACTAAGATTTTTGGGAAACATTTTTTTCCCAACAGTATCAAGCGCTCTTCGTCAGAGTCAAATCTCAACTCAGTTGGAATTTGACTCTGGCGTTTTGATATATATATATATATATATATATATATACACAAAACTAAATTTTAGTTTTATTTCTATTTGACGATCGATACTTTTATCAATATATATATATATATATTTATATATTATAATATTATAATATATATATATATATATATCAATAATCAAACCACAATATGAAAATGGGAAAACAAGACTAAGATCTTTCAACCGTAACAAGCGGTCTTCGTCAGAGTCAAAAACCCAACCTGACGTAACAACCGTAACAAGCGGACTCTGACGAAGACCGCTTGTTACGGTTGAAAGATCTTAGTCTTGTTTTCCCATTTCATATTGTGGTTTGATCATTGATTGTTATTTCACGTGTTTATGTGAAATCTTTATATCGATGAATAACATGTGCGATACCTACTCATATAATATATATATATATATATATAATTTGATATATAGAATTAATATTTTATATAAAATACCAATATCCAATATATGTTTACTTTTTAAGACTCTTTTAAATCTTAAATTTTCATAATGCGGTTCAATTTTTTCCCAAAATTTACACCAATAATTTAAATACCACACACAAAAACTTGTGTTACATGATTTCAACACATGCGCTCATTTATTACTATACATAACAAGGTTTCACAATAAACACATGGAATAACAATCAACGCCCAAACTACAATAAGAAATGGGAAAAAACTAAATTTAAATGGAAATAAAACTTTTAATAAAAAAATTATACAAATTAAATCCAATCCTTTAAACAATGTTTTTTAATAAAAAGTTAATTACAAAAATTACTTTTTTTTTTCTATTTTTTGGATTTAAGATTTTACCAGTATTTATTGTGAAATTTTATGAAAATAAATGAGTGCATGTGTTGAAATTATGTAACACAAGTATATTGAAATTATTAGTATAAATTTAGAAAAAAAATTTACCATATTATGAAAATTGAAAAGACTTTAAAAGAGTCTTAACTTATTCTTCACTTAAAAGAAACATTTATTGTATATTGGTATTTTATATAAGGTTCGAGACTACAGTGGCAAAGTTTTTGTTTGTTGCGGTGTTGACTGTATGAACACTGGCGTCTCTACCCGTAGCTGGGAGAGAATTCTGTGACCACAAATTCATTCGATCACAAGTTATATCACCTCTCGAGATCTATTTCACACGTGACTCCACCACTAGAAGGAGACTTCTAACATTGCATACTGTTACGACCTCCTTCTCGTATTCAATACAGATATCACTCATTCTGTCTTCACTAATAAAAATATACCTTATATTGTGCTATTATTGAAAAGCTGCCCTTAAGATACTAAGAAGGACTAATAAGAATAGGCAGACAAAGTAGAATAAACTACTATTTCAACAACACGTATTAGCGGAAAGAGGTACTTTTAGTGGAAAAATTGGCCATGCATACAGTATGAATAAGATTTTACAATAAACACGTGAAATATAAATAATCGTCCAAAACACTGTAAGAAATCCGAAAAAAGATCATAGTCTTTTTTTCCGATTTCTAAATGATGTTAGGACGTTTATAGAGTACGAAATACTATGTAAACAGAATCAATACGAAAAACATATTAGTATAAATATTGAATAAATTTGGGTATTTTATAAAAGAATGAATATATATGAAGAGATATACGTGTTGCCACATACATGTTGGAAAACAGAATCATGTAAAGCTAGAGTGTATTAAAACATATTGGTATAAATATTGGAAAAAATCAGGTATTTTAAGAAAGAATGAATATATATGAAGAGATATACCTGTTGCCACATACGCGTTTGAAAACAGAATCATGTAAAGCTAGAGTGTATTAAAACATATTGGTATAAATATTGGAAAAATTCAGGTATTTTATAAAAGAATGAATATATATGAAGAGATATACGTGTCGCTAAAATAGGTACTTTAAGACTCAGAAAGGAAATACCATGAAAAAAAATCTGTTTCACGTTGTGTAAGAGACGGTAAAATGTAAACCAGTTGGGTGTGGAAAATATATTATAAATTAGAAATAATGTTTAAATTTCGTAATATGGTTATAAAGTATCGTAGAAATTACATGGATTCAATTTCATGCTGGCCATTACTTTTGTTTATTTCTGCTGATTAGCTACTAAATAAAACTTGCATAACAAGTTGACCCATTCGGATCTTCACAACTGTAATATTGAGTCTTGCTGTTATTGTCTATTGAAACTGTTCTGCGGCTATTTATTTAAAAAAAAATAAGTAGTATTGGCTACACTGTATTGAAGCCAGAAATCAATACTAATCAAAAAGTGATTGGAGAATAAATTCATGATATTGGTGTGGAAATAGTGTTACCCTCTCACCCTGAGGGTCAAAGTCGAATTGCTGTTCAATAGCACGAAACGAAACAACAGGAACCTCTTGCTTGGAATTAGAAATAATAAGGCCTTAGTGTCTGTCTGGTGTAGCATCAGACGAACAACAGTAATTGGTGTTCGGCTATGAAGCACTCACGTTCTCTGTGCAATTATATTGCTTGATGATCCGTGTGCCTCTGGCATCTTTAATGTATTATGATCAACTCTGTTAGCTTTACACTCAGGGGTGTTCTCTGCATGTAAATATATATATATATATATATATATAATCACTATTTTTCTTTTTTATCGAGGTTTGGTCTAGCTTCAAAAATACAACACCTTTAAGCCCTTAACTTTAGTTTTATATATACATATATATATTATATATATATATACTTTCTTTTTTAGAAAGGTTTGGTTCTAACAATACAGAACCTTTAAGCCGACGTTTCGTTTATATAATATATATATATATATATACATATTCAGGGCTTGGTGTTATTATTGCAAGGAAATAACTAACTAAATAACATAACACAAAATATCAAGCCCTGAAGATGTCTCCGAATATAGACGAAACGTCAGCTTCAAGGTCTTGTATTGTTCAAAGCTAGACCAAACTTCCATAAAAAAGAAAATAAGTACAATATATGCGAAGGATATAAGAAAACGTTGAGTATATATATATATAAATATTGATAAAAGTATCCACCGTAGAATAGAAACAAAACTAAAGTTTATCGGGACTCGGTCAGTTCTTCAGGTTCAAATTAAACTCTCATTGCCAACGTTTCGGTCCTTATTTAAAGCCTTTTTCATAGGCAGAAGTATAAATTTGGAAACAGAAAAACTAAGTATTACATTAAAAATTTCACGTTCAGTGTCACGTGTTCATTCAGAGTACAGTTATTGTTAAAATCTGCATACTATTTTTCTATATAAAATAATTTGTAATGTAATACTTAGTTTTTCTGTTTCCAAATTTATACTTCTGCCTATAAAAAATGTTTTAAATAAAGACCGAAACGTTGAAAATGAGAGTTTAATTTGAACCTGAAGAACTGACCGAGTCCCCATAAACTTTAGTTTTGTATATATAAAAATATATATATATATATATATATATATTTATATTCGGTTTGAACCGTGATCAGGAGAGGTAAGAGAGGGAAACCAAACGCACTGGTTCAGAGATATTGGAGACCAACTATGTTGCCGATGCTAATTAGCTGCTTGATTATTTACTCGATTATTGTGATAGTAGATAAGGGGAGAGAATAATTAACTTGTTCCTCCTGGAGTAAGCTCAAGAGATCATTTACGGATACATTAGTAAATAGGGAATTTACATCAAAACTAATCAATCTATATTTTTTCTTCATAATGACTTTTTTTAATTTTGTGATAAAATCTATATTATTTTTAATATGGTTGCCTGAAATTTTACCAATTAATGGACTTAAAACACTTACAAACCATTTAGGTCAAGGCACATGAAGCAAAGCCAACTTAGCTCACCATTAATCGTATCAGGAAATTATTTTTATGCGCCTTGATTAAACCTTACATTTATGGCAATGAAGGGGATTTTAGTAGATATTTAGTAATTATATTGAGATTTCTATTCACTCTGGCCGCTAGTTTCGGTTGAAATATCATAGTCAATTTTTTGATTTTCTTGGTATGGTTTGGATGTTAATTTTTGTTTCACTTGTATATTGTGAAATCTTGTTGCATATATACATAAATAATTAAAGTTCAATTCGAAAACAAAAAAACAGAGTAAACCTCACGATTCTCAATCACGAGGAGAAGAAGAGTATAGGTACGTGAAAGAGTTCACTGACCAATTCAAAGTCACACTCTCACCATCATACATACGTTAAAAAGATTTCACACAAAAACTCAGTTGGGTTTTTGACTCTGATGAAGACCGCTTGTTACGGTTGAAAGATCTTAGTCTTGTTTTCCCATTTCTTATTGTGGTTTGATCATTGATACATACATATATATATATATATATATATATACACTTTTTCTTCTTCTCGGAATTTGGTCGGGGTTAATATCTGGAATCACCTTTTCGCCAACCTTTTTAAAACCTTTTTTAAGACATTCTCAGGGCTATTAACTAACAAAAACAATGGACATTTGTCATATCTACTTTACATTCATCATAAAATATTGAAAAAACTTATTTACTCTAGAAGACTAGCTTCTAATACCGAACCAACATGATGTCTTAAAATAAAGACGAAACGTTAGCGTAAAAGTGATTCCAAATATTAACCTCGACCAAATTCCGAGAAGAAGAAAAAGTGTTTATTAGTAATTGTGGTCAAGAAAACAATACCTTATATATATATATATATATATATATATATATATATATATATATATATATATTATATATATATTATATTTATATATATTATTTGTTTTTCTCTTTCCTGTGTGAACTATATATATATATATATATATACTTCGAATAAAATGAAAGGTCCGTTTGGATAATAAAAACTTTAACACATAGGAAAAAACACTAAAAGACACTACAGAACTCACTTCCATATTTCAAATTCACTCGATGACGGATATTGAAATATCAAAGTGAGTTCTGTAGTGTCTTTCTGTGTTCTTTCCTATGTGTAAATATATATATATTTAAAGATTTCACATAAACACGTGAAATAACAATCAATGGTCAAACCACAATATGAAATGGGAAAACAAGACTAAGATCTTTCAACCGTAACAAGCGGTCTTCGTCAAAGTCAAAAACCCAAGGAGTTGGGATAAAAGTTCGGATAAAAATACGACCCGAAACGGACAAATATCGTTCTTGGTACATAAAGAAACATAGAGAAATTAAAAGCAGACACCAGTGTAGTACTAACAGTATGCATATATTAAGTTTGAAATGTTTCCAGGAGATGTTGTTTGTTTGATGCATTTGTACGTGACTGTATGTGGATAAAACAACTAATTTGGGGAGTGTGGGGGGGTGGGGGTGGGGTGGTTGAAATGAGTTGTACAGGTCGAAGGGAGCAAGCTTTCTCCAAAGACAGATCAACCAGTAATTGGATTTGTGGAAGGAAGTAAAAGTGAAAAAAAAAGTGAACTACCAGGGAGAGGTCGAGCTTAGAGGGGGAGGGAGTTTGGATACACAGAGATTGGCATAAGCTTGCGGCCACTGAGAAAGTATAATCTAATCCCCGAGGAAAGCTGGAGACAACAGGTTCATTATCTGAATAAGGTGCATTCTATGAAGGCGACTGATGAACACAGGGTCTTCGACTTTTACTGGCTGTCTCCCTCTCACTTGTGAGTGAGGCTCTCTCACTTGCACTCTCACCATATGTCGCCTTGATCAAACAGGCATTGTTTCCTTATTATAACTTCATTCTCTGTATTTATTCAATTTTCAAACAGGCACACATTGTATATAAACTCGATATAAATTCAGAAAAACGGTTCAAACTGGACAACACAAGTTTAATTACGAAGAAAGTAACACACATATAGATAAAACAGATTTGCTATTTCTAATTTTCGGTAAGTTAGTAACACACATACTAATAAAACAGATTTGCTATTTCTAATTTTCGGTAAGTTCATCTTCAGGAGAAAAAAAGATGGAGACCAAAAGTGCCGGAGAAGCAATAAAAGGTAACCAACCTACCTCTCCTTTTTCTCCTGAAATTTGCGAAAATTTACCGTAATTTACCGAAAATTACAAATATTAAGTATGTTTGTTTACTATGTATGGTAGTTCTTCGGATTACATATATATATTATATATATATATAATATATATACTTGACTTTACATATGTAAATATATATATACATATTACCTATATTAATAAAAGTATCGGCCTTGTAATAGAAACGAAATAATTTTTTTTATCAGGACTCGGTCAGTTCTTCAGGTGAAATTAAACTCTCATTGCCAACGTTTCAGTTTTTATTTAAAATCTTTTCTATAGACCTACAAAACAGACGAAATATAAGAAATAATACATTCATTCAAAAATAAAACATATCTAGGAAGCATAAAAATTTACAAATAAGAAAATACAATAGATATATTGACAATGAACCTGAAGAACTAACCGAGTCCTGATAAACATTTTATTTCAGATATATCTATTTAAATTCACAAAAAGAACGCTCATAAAAGAGATCACAAAAACTTACTACTATATTTTGACAACTTTGTCATAAGGTAGAAAGATGTAAGTCACTCTGAAGACAAGTGACGACCCATTATATATTTATATAACAAGATTTAACAATAAACACGTGAAACAACAATCAATGTTCAAACTACAATAAGAAATGGAAACAAAAATTTAAGCTAGTTTTAATGTTTTTATTAAAGGAATTCTTAACCCTTCCAAAGGATTGGACCTTAACTTTGTATATACTTTGTGGGTTTGGACTCTGACAAAGACCGCTTGTTATGGTTGAAAGATCTTAGTCCTTTTTTCCCATTTCATAGTGTGATTTCATCACATATATATATATATATATATAGCAAACAGCAGAGGTTATTGTGAACAAACACTTCACTTACTCCAACATTTCGCTATATTTTTATAGCATCATCAGGGCAGGGCTTTACAAATAACAAGATATACGTCTGACAGATAGACACAACGAAAACAGTAGTAAATATTACAAAACTGATAAGACAGGTTATATGACAGGTTATAACAGGTTGTCCAGAAAAGCTAAGCGTTTATAATATTGCAATAAAGTTTACTAAGATTGGCAATGACTGTTTTTTTATTGCATGAGTTCTCTGATTTTGAAATATGAAGCATCCCTTTTGTTAAACGTTTTGTTTAGTTTGGTTCACAATCAATTATTTTTACTTCATCAAATTTAAAACTGTGTCCACTACTGATGGTATGGTCAGCCAACGCTCAAAGAGGTTTCTTAATTTTGACATAATTTTTATGTTGTTTAATTCGACTCTCTGCCAAATCCAGTTTGCCCAATATATTGTTGACGACAATCTCTACATTCTACAGATGGTGTACTCTGTCACCATAGAGCGAGTACAAAGTAAATATCATAACAAGGTTACAGAGAAGCATAAGGAGTTAATGAACAGAGATAATAAACAGATACAAAGTTTCTGAAGAACAATCAAACATAACACAAATATAGAAAACAACAAAAATTAACACATACAAACACGAAAAAAAACTTAATTTACAGTGGAAGAATGACCGTGTATGATTCGAGTTGATATAGTTCAACTGCATTACCAAGATGTCCAGTTTGTTTAACGACACCTGTTAAGGATATTCCCTTATCCTTATTATTTTTGCAAAAAAAAGTTTTTGTAATTTTTGGTAATGGTGACAATTTATTAAACAGACTAGTGAACAAGTGTAACACAGAGAAATGAGGATATGTGCACATGATTCCTTGTGGGGAAACATATGTTGGGTAAACAGGAAAAATCTTGCTTACCCGTGTGAAACAACATAAATATGTTCTTAAGAGACAACAAGTCTTAAGTGCTTTGTTTTAGCATATCAAGAATAAGTATCATGTAGTAGAATGGGAGGATGCTTCGACGTTCGACTTCTCATTGCTGACGTTTCGATTTTATTCAAAATCTTTTTCAAAGGCCTACAATACAAAGGAAAGTAAGAACTTAAATACGTTCATTTTTAAGATAAGCAAAAAGAAGTACATTATAAAAAATCAAATACAATAATGAGTATTAGGATAGTAATAAAAATAAAATAAATTTTATTGCTATGCTATTTGATTTTTCATAATGTACTTCTTTTTGTTTTAAGATCCTGAAAGGAAAATAGTTGAAAGTGTTTTGATCAAATAAAATATTGGACCCCTTATAAAAGGCAGGCCAGGCCTCTTAGAGTTAAATAAGTCTTTAATTGAGGGAATAGTTAAACAAATTGAACATCTTTGTAATGTATAATTGAATAATATTAGCTTAAATTATACTGGTGATTCTTTCTTTGTAACCTAAGGTTTTCTTTCTTTTTTATTGTGCATGTTAAATCTTTTTTGTTTACACACACAAACATATATATATATATATATATATATATATATATATGTAACATAAAACGGATAAATCGGGATGCGGTCAGTTTCTTCCACTTCTAATCAAACTCTCTTTGCCGACGTTTCGATTTTATTCAAAATCTTTTTCAAAGGCCTACTATACAAAGGAAAGTAAGAATTTAAATACGTACATTTTTAAGACAAACAAAAAGAAGTACATTATGAAAAATCAAATACAATCATGAGTATTAGGATAGCAATAAAAATAAAATAAATTTTATTGTTATCCTATTTGATTTTTCATAATGTACTTCTTTTTGTTTATCTTAAAAATGTACGTATTTAAGTTCTTACTTTCCTTTGTATTGTAGGCCTTTGAAAAAGATTTTGAATAAGATCGAAACGTCGGCAATGAGAGTTTGATTGGAAGTGGAAGAAACTGACCGCATCCCAATTTATCCTTATCTGTCCCACGGACGACAATTCATTACTGTTATATATATATATATACATATATATATACAGTCAATGATCAAACCACAATATGAAATCGGAAAAAAGACTAATATCTTTCAACCGTAATAAGCGGTCTTTGTCAGAGTCAAAAACAGAACTTTTATATATATATATATATAATATATATACAATATAACATACACTACCCACTACTACTACTATACACTAATACCTGTATATACAAACATACACCAAACATACAAATACACACACACACACCACAACACACAATCAATTATATAAATAAAAATATATATATATTATATATAATATATTATATAACTTTTTTTCGTTGGAAATACGATCCAAAACGGACAAATATAGTTCAATATAAACAAAGAAACATAGAGAAATCAGAAGAAAGAAGAAGAAAGAAGAAATTCTTCTGATTTCTCTATGTTTCTTTGTTTATATTGAACTATATATATATATGCAGAAGAATCACAATAAATAAACACGTGATGCAATCAATGAAGTTTAAACCACAATAGAAAAAAGAAAGCAACAGAAACAAATGCTCTGAGGCCTTTCAATGTATGTCATCAGAGAGCAAACAAACTAAAAACTGAGAAGCTAAAATAAAAGTAATGGAGAAGGAAGGTCCATTCTAGTACTACGTGCCTCTCTATATTATAATTAATAAATTATTTATGAAGTAATTATTAACGTAATTTAAAAAAAAAACAAACAGTCAAATATCATAAAACAACAATATTAGATTAACCATTGTTATTATCTCAATAATTCGGTACGTTACTTTAAGTAAATTGTAGCAGCATTAAAAAAAAGAAAGGTTTTCAAAATTTTGATAAGTATTGACGTCATGAAGCCCCATGAGTAAATTTTAAAGTTGATTTATGATCTCTCAATGTGTGTCTGGGTGGACGTGCATCTTCAAGTAGTTTTCACGCTACAGGTGTCAAGTTATTCCATGGATCATTAATCTAAAATTTCCCTAATTTTGTAGATGCGCTATATCGCTTTGGGCAATATTGTCTCATCTGAATCCTTTATTTTCTATTATGCTTCTTCACACATTATGTTCTTTCTTTTGTACTACCGACTTTAGATATTTTTCAGTTGTTATGGTCATACTAGCATAAACTGAAAAAAAAATAAAATTCAAAATGTTTTGCTACAAGGAAAGGTCAGTACAAACGATTAAATCTAAAAAAATTTGAATATGATACTACCACAGTGTTTTATGGAACGTGATAAAATTAAACATGATAGAAAGGAAGATGTATATTGATGGGTGAAATTTATTCAAAGGAAAGGAATATTAATATATTTTGTAAAATTAGTAAATATTTCACTAATTTATATGTTCATCTTCTATCAGCCTAAAACTGGAAAATTAATGAAATGAAATATTTTATACTATTGGAAGAGTCAATATAACTGGAAAAAGCAAATCTTAACTTCTAATAATGCCCAACTGTCTTAATTATTAATTTTATTGTAACATTAAATTAGAAAAATTTTCATCATAATCAAAAGTAAACAGTTTATTAGGGCTTAAAATGTTTTTAAAATCTCTTGAAGTTCCTTGAAGAAGTTAGTTTACTATGTAAAAGTTCAAAATATTTGAAATTGTTAACGTGAATATGACAGGTGCTGATGCATTTCTGCTAACTTTAACATCAGTAGTTATGGAGATTACTATAGAAGGATGAGAAATGAGAGTAAATAAGGAGGAAGAAGGGAGGGAGGGAGTGAGGGTGGGAGGGAGGTAGAGAGAGAGAGAGAGAGAGAGAGAGAGAGAGAAAGAGAAAGACTGAGAGAGCGGAGTGGCATATAAAAATAATAGGTGTGCGAGTGTGTGCGTTTGTAACAGATGTGTGTTTTGTGGGCAGAATTGATAGGAGGAGAGTGAGAGAGAGGATAGTGTCAGTGATGGATGGAATAGATAACAACAGATAGATAAAGAGATAGTGGGGGAGATGTTGGTAAGATTGATCGTATAACTGAAAGAGATAGCACGAGCTTCTGAGATAAAGTGAGAAAAAGAGTTAGAGCTAGTGAAAAAGATAGACATTAAGACAAAAGATATTACTAAACAAAATTACATTTGGATTTTTTTTTTAAAAAAACTTTCCTATACGACGTTTTGGATTTGTTTCAAAGTTTCGATATATACAAAAGCAGAAGTTCTTATTATGATCGTTTTATTTGATCTAGGACAAGAATTAAAATCGTTCTATTATATTATACCGTTAGTAGTAGTAGGCAACCCTTTAGGTTTCAGTGGCTGCCCCACAACGGAACACACAGGCCGAACATTACGCCATTTCTGATACTACACAATTAATATTATCTCTACATTGGGAATCCTAAATTTTGCCTCAAGCGTATTTAGAGTAGGGATCATTAACGACGAGTACCTGACATCGCACAGACAGCTTAACGATGACGTACTCAGATTTAGTCACCTCCCACATGAATAAATCGAATTACCTAGGTGGGTATCGAACCCCAGACCTACCAGTTCAGAGGCGAGTACGTTAACCACTGAGCTAACTTGACCCCCATACAGACTGTTAATTATACATAAATTTATATTATATTATTTATTTATCTTTAAGAAAAATAAATATCATAATAACATTAGGCTAACTTTTTGTTATTTTATATAAAATTAAGTTTTTCTTGTTAATCTCGCCTACTTGAAATAATGCACAGATATCGCTTTCCTACAGATTAATGCACACTAATATTGATAGCATGAAACCAAATATGTAATAAATGAATCATGAGCTTCAACTTAAGTTTTTTTTAAACGCTAGTGACATAAAACTTTTAAAATTTCTATTGATACTTACATAGTTTCTTTGGTATCTGCATACAACATTTGTAATTATTAGACATTTGTAATAATTTACATATGCAAAATAATTAACGATACAGATTGTTCATACAACAAATTAGCTTTTAGGACATGAAAGAATTAAAAATTGTTTTCTGTGCTCACTGCAAGTTGAAAGTGTTGATTCGTTTGACTGCAGTGTCACGCTTTTTATCTGAATTGTCTACATATCTATAATTCAAATCTGTATCGACCGTCTGATAGAATAGTACTAAAATAAACCTGGACTCGACCAATTTTCCAAGTTCAAATCAAACTATCAAATGTCAACGTAAATAAAACTTTTTTAATACGCTTCTAAAACAGAAAAAAATTAAATAAAAAAAATATTCAAAAATATAAATGGATTATTATAATCTGTAGACTGATAAAAATAAAGATGTAAGAATTTATTCAACAGAAAATAATGTTTGATGCAATTTATGAGAGAAAAAACCTTTTAACTAGGTCGTCCCTCCGTCAATTCACTTCTTCTCCTGAAGACGACCACCGAAAATATTGAACGGACGAAATATTGAAAAGTGAGTCTTTTGTTATGTTTCAGTCTATGTGTCACTGTTTATTTTAAGTATATATAATATATTTATATATATATATAATATATATATTATATTAAAATAAGCAGCAGCTTCTGCATTGACCAATTTCTTGTTGACACTCTCTAGTTTTCTTATCACTTTGCCGTGAGACTCTGGTAGCTTCCAAAGAAGGTTAGCGAAAGACATTAACACGCACAATAAACTTCCGGTGAACCACGAAAACACTTAAATAAACCAATTTTTGAAAAAACTGTTTTAATTACTAAAATAACTATAACCAAAAGAATAATACAAGCTTTCGGCAGTCATTCGCCATCCTCAGATACAAACTAAAATTAATTAAGGCCAATGCACTGAAGTTAAAATAAAATAAGTGTACGGTGTTTACAAAAAAAAATTTAAAAAAACGGTATTTGCAAATACACCCGTGCTTTAGGAAGTAGCTTCCTTCTTTAGAAGCTACCAGAGTCTCACGGTAAAGTGATAAGAAAACTAGAGAGTGTCAACAAGAAATTGGTCAATGCAGAAGCTGCTACTTATTTTAATAACATATGCTTAAGGGAAGACTTGCTGCCATAGTACACACACACACACACACACACACACACATATTATAATTATATATATAATATAACAGATTCAATAATATATCGACCGTTTGATAGAATAGGTGTGTTCTCTAATCGGGGTTCGGTCAATTTTCCAGGATAAAAGAGTTTGATTTTTTATCCTGGAAAATTGACCGAACCCCGATTAGAGAACACACCTATATATATATATATATATATATATATATAACAGTTTCAATAATATATCGGCCGTTTGATAGAATAGGTGTGCTATCTAATCGGGATTCGGGTAAATGTTCTAGGTTCAAAAATCAAACTCTCATTACCGACGTTTCGGTTTTATTTTAAAAACCTTTTTCATAGGCAATTTTTAATTTTTCATCGGTTTTATTTAAATAGAAACGTCGGCAATGAGAGTTTGATTTTTGAACCTAGAAAATTTGACCGATATTCGATTAGATAACACAATTGTAAATTTTGAGAGCAGTCTTTCCTTGACACACATTATTGAAAATGTCACCAAAGTTATCTAAAACCTGTTTCTTAATAAGTTTCTCAATTTTTCTAAATAACACTCTTGTTATTTCGTCTTAGAGTCGACATGCTTCGAATGATCAACATTCATCATCAGTATAATTTTTCATTCAAAAACTGAAGCTACTCCTAAATATTTAAGTCAAAGACAGCAGCCGTATTTTGAAGCTCTTTGATTTACATCAAGGATATCCAGACACCCTTGCAGGTATAGTAACTCAGGCCGAGAGGACAGTCACACCACAGCCGACTTAACTTAACTTAAACTTAAACTTGAAGAAAAACAACCCCTACTGTGCTCACTTTGTATATATAATAAACCAGAAAATTCACCCAAGAAGTTATTCATGTCCTGATGATGAATGTTGATCATTCGAAACATATCGACTCTAGGAGATATACTTTATTGTGTAGACGAAATAACAAGAGTGATATTTAGAAAAATTGAAAAACTTGTTAAGAAACAGGTATCAGCTAAGTTTGGTGTCATTTTCAATAATACATATATATATAAAGATTTAACATAAATACGAGAAATAACAATCAATGATCAAACCACAATATGAAAATGGGAAAACCAGACTAAGATCTTTCAACCGTAACAAGCGATCTTCGTCAGAGTCAAAAACCCAACAGGATTCCCTGTTGGGTCAATTTTTTTAGTATCTAAAATTGAATGAACGCCATTTCTGAAACGTTGCCACTGCACTGAGTCTTCCCCTCTTCTTCTCTTGATGATGATTTTAATAGTACATATAGATTGTAAATGTGTCTATCTATTGTGTGTATGTATGTATGTGTGTGTTGTTGTGTGGTGTGTGTGTGTGTGTGTGTGTGTGTGTGTGTGTGTGTGTGTGTGTGTTGTGTGTGTGTGTGTATGTGTGTGTCTGTAGTCTACCGTTTCGTGATCCACCCATTCCTCTCCTTCGTGCAAGTTCTCTTTACCTCACCGACTCAGTTACTGTCACCAGTAATTCCTAACTTCTCCTTCGTATTCTGTTACAAGATCTAATTATATGACCTTGAATGAGACACATAACCATTACTTAGCTTAGAAGCAGACCTGGACAGGCTAACTTTGACCTAACATCACATGCAACGTACGTTTAGCATGACAGCTTGCAAATTACCTCGATCTCCAGTACAAGGGGAGTACTTTCCGTTGTACTCTGGAGTCGTGCAATAAGAGAGTAGAAGAGATTAGATTAGATAGTTGTCCAGTCCATTCAGCTGAGTTCATGGCCACAGTTCCCACTGTTGAGGGTTTGGGGTCTCCACCTCCCCGGTATGTTAAGCAGTCATCCATCCGAGAAGTTACTGCTTCTTACAAGGATCTACCCCACTTGGGTGAGAACCAACAGCCCCTACGAGTCCGACCTCAGAGGTGGGATGGAGAGAAAACCCTCCATGGGCCCCGCCGCTCGTAGTACCGACTTAATTTAAGAGTTTCGGATCAAACTCCGGACCAATGGTCCTACTGAACCTGCTCAGCTGCAAGTAAGGTCAGTGGCCCTTGTAGCGCCTGGTACAAAGAACCTGTGGAAATAAAGCCAATGCAGCCTGTGACAGGGCTGCATGGCCCCACTAGGGGTGGAGGTTATGTACAATTGAAAAATATTTGAACTATGTAACAATCAAATACATTTTTGAAGATTTTTTTTGTAGACTAGTTTTTTGAAGACTAGGTCTAAAAATTAATTACTCCAGATTACTCGCCGACGTTTCGCCGAAAATTGTTCAGCACTCTCAAGGCTTTCTGCAAGAAACTATTTCCGGCATTTAGCGCATCTTTTCTTTTTTTTTGTAATATATATTGTCAAAAATAAATTTGTTTTATATGTACTATAACAATCCACATGTCTTATGTACTACGATATCTTCACTGTCTACAATCGTTACATATACAAAGGAAAAATGCTATAACGTATATATAATTTAGGGAAAATGGAACAAAAGATGTCTTTTTACAATGGAATATACTTTCTTAAAAACTTAATATATATATATAAAGAAAGCAACAAAGGTGAACACAGATAACTCACTTCTACATTTCTATAATCAAAGTCTTCAGGACCCTGTCTCTCTGGGATGCGGTGCTTTCGTCATAATTTTTATCTAAAGTATTATGGACAGTTTCATTTGACTTATATATATATGTAATTAAAGTTATCATTAGAAAACAAAAAAGAGAACTAACACTTGCTATTCTCGATCATTTCGGTTACCTTGCCGACTTCAAGAGAGGTAGGAAAAGGAAAAGGAACACAAGAGTGGAGACGTGAAAGTGTCCACCGACCGAAACCATATATATATATGTGTGTGTGTGTGTGAGATTAAATTTTCTGCCCACTTTTGTCTTAATTAGTTTTCTGGATTTCTTTTCCAAATCTCGTAGTCTTACTTTGATTTCTTTAGGAACTAGGTGTAATAACTCACCATATGTTTTGCTGTCCATTTTTTATTGTTACCGACGTTTCGGTCTTCTTCGACCATCTACTGGGTGATTTTTGAACATATATACATACTATTTTAAACTATTTAACATTTTTTAACAAAAATGTTAAATGTTAAAAAATGTTAAATAGTTTAAAATAGTATGTATATATGTTCAAAAATCACCCAGTAGATGGTCGAAGAAGACCGAAACGTCGGTAACAATAAAAAATGGACAGCAAAACATATGGTGAGTTATTACACCTAGTTCCTAAAGAAATCAAAGTAAGACTACGAGATTTGGAAAAGAAATCCAGAAAACTAATTAAGACAAAAGTGGGCAGAAAATTTAATCTCACATGTATAAATGAAGGACTGTTCCCCAAATATAGGAATATATATATTATATATATATATATATGATCAAACCACAATAAGAAATGGGAAAACAAGACTAAGATCTTTCAACCGTAACAAGCGGTCTTCGTCAGAGTCAAAAACCCAACTGAACACTAGATGCAGAAAACATCTGGTGAGGAGTTGAGAAGAGTGGGAGGGAAGAGTGGTATTTTAAAAGGGTGAAAGCACAGGAAAGGACTAATGTCCAGAAAGGGATGTTTGGGGAAACAAAGGAGTACAGTAAGAAAAAGTAAAAAACTATCCGCTAGCTGTCAACCCTCTTTGAAGAGGCTATTGCCCTCGTGACGAAAGTATCAAGTTTGAAGAGACCGTTACTAATGTTTATAATATTAGATCTATTAAATTTAATTAGAGACGATTCAATAATATTTCTTAACAACATTGATTTTTCATAGGTAATAAATTTAGCTCCTGTCCAATCAATATGATGATTTTCATTTTTTATATGCAAGAATAAGGCACTACTGTTTTCCTGTCTACTTACGTTATATTGGTGTTGTTTTACACGTGTTTTTAATGATTTACCAGTTTGACCAATATAAATTTTATGGCAATTTTTGCACGGAATTTTATAAATACCAGCGGACTCCAATTCACTTGGAGAGTTTTTTTATTAACATATTACCCACGTTATTACGATTAGAAAACACTATATTAAAATCAAGTTGTTTGGTTAATCTTGGAAGGGGGTCCAATGATTCGTGGTATGGCAAAACTATAGAATTTGATAATAAAAGGGGCTCTTTTGAAGTATTAGAGAAAGTTTTTTAGCACCCTTCAAAGCTAAATCGATATAAGAAGAGGGGTATTCTAATGAAAGGGCAATTGACCTAATGTTATTAATCTCTTCATTAAGAAATTCTGGAGAGGAAACTCTTAAGGCTCTCAAAAACATATTTCTAAAAACAGAAATTTTAACATTTTTTGGATGCGATGAATAAAAATGAACGTATGCAAGTACATTCGTAGGTTTTCTATATACACTAAAGCGTAACTCATTAGGTAACCTATGGATCAGGACATCTAAGAAGGGCAAATTACCACTTATTTCTTCTTCCATTGTGAATTTGATTGTCGGCACTAATGAATTCAATTTTGTTAGGAAATCAACTTTATTTAAAGAATTGGACAAATGCAAAGAATATCGTCAACATATCTATACCATTTAACATTTTTGGGCAAAATTGAGCTTAACATTTTACTCTCAAAAAAACTCCATATATAAATTACTTAGGAGGGGGGATAAACAGTTACCCATAGCAAGACCAAATTTTTGTATATAATAATTATTTTCAAATTGAAAATGACAATCTACCACACATAACTTAATTAACTCTATTATAGTGGCAGATGGAAGGGGAAGGGAATAATTAATTAATTCCCTTCCCCTTCCATCTGCCACTATAATAGAGTTAATTAAGTTATGTGTGGTAGATTGTCATTTTCAATTTGAAAATAATTATTATATACAAAAATTTGGTCTTGCTATGGGTAACTGTTTATCCCCCCTCCTAAGTAATTTATATATGGAGTTTTTTGAGAGTAAAATGTTAAGCTCAATTTTGCCCAAAAATGTTAAATGGTATAGATATGTTGACGATATTCTTTGCATTTGTCCCAATTCTTTAAATAAAGTTGATTTCCTAACAAATTGAATTCATTAGTGCCGACAATCAAATTCACAATGGAAGAAGAAATAAGTGGTAATTTGCCCTTCTTAGATGTCCTGATCCATAGGTTACCTAATGAGTTACGCTTTAGTGTATATAGAAAACCTACGAATGTACTTGCATACGTTCATTTTTATTCATCGCATCCAAAAAATGTTAAAATTTCTGTTTTTAGAAATATGTTTTTGAGAGCCTTAAGAGTTTCCTCTCCAGAATTTCTTAATGAAGAGATTAATAACATTAGGTCAATTGCCCTTTCATTAGAATACCCCTCTTCTTATATCGATTTAGCTTTGAAGGGTGCTAAAAAAACTTTCTCTAATACTTCAAAAGAGCCCCTTTTATTATCAAATTCTATAGTTTTGCCATACCACGAATCATTGGACCCCCTTCCAAGATTAGCCAAACAACTTGATTTTAATATAGTGTTTTCTAATCGTAATAACGTGGGTAATATGTTAATAAAAAAACTCTCCAAGTGAATTGGAGTCCGCTGGTATTTATAAAATTCCGTGCAAAAATTGCCATAAAATTTATATTGGTCAAACTGGTAAATCATTAAAAACACGTGTAAAACAACACCCAATATAACGTAAGTAGACAGGAAAACAGTAGTGCCTTATTCTTGCATATAAAAATGAAATCATCATATTGATTGGACAGGAGCTAAATTTATTACCTATGAAAAATCAATGTTGTTAAGAAATATTATTGAATCGTCTCTAATTAAATTTAATAGATCTAATATTATAAACATTAGTAAACGGTCTCTTCAAACTTGATACTTTCGTCACGAGGGCAATAGCCTCTTCAAAGAGGGTTGACAGCTAGCGGATAGTTTTTTACTTTTTCTTACTGTACTCCTTTGTTTCCCCAAACATCCCTTTCTGGACATTAGTCCTTTCCTGTGCTTTCACCCTTTTAAAATACCACTCTTCCCTCCCACTCTTCTCAACTCCTCACCAGATGTTTTCTGCATCTAGTGTTCAGTTGGGTTTTTGACTCTGACGAAGACCGCTTGTTACGGTTGAAAGATCTTAGTCTTGTTTTCCATTTCTTATTGTGGTTTGATCATTGATTGTTGTTTCACGTGTTTATGTGAAATCTTTTTATATATATATATATATTCTTTAGCCCTCACCCAGTGAGTTCTTTAGTTTACTGTCATCGCTCCGTCAATTCACTTCTTCTCCTGAGGACGACCGCAATTATGGTCGAAATATTGAAAAGTGAATCTTTGTTATATTTTTGTCTCTGTGTCAGAGTTTATTTTGAGTATATATATAACGTCCAAAATCAAAGAAGAGTAACACACGGAGTAAAGAAACACAATTACTAACTCAAATTTTCAGTCAATTCGTGTTGTGTTACTCTTTTCGATTTTCAACTTGTGTTTGACCAGTTTGGATCACCTTTCCGATTTTATAGGGAATATATATATATATTCTTTATGAAAAAAAGTACTTTAGTGTATATGGATATTTAAATTTGATATGTTGGTGGACTAAACTGTTAAATAAAGCTCTCTACAATTCTCTTGAGAATATATTTAAAAGAAGTAAGTAAATGAGAGATTGTTTTTACAAAATGGAATAACAAACTAAAAATATGGGGGCATATACTACCACAGAGGTTAGTTGAAATAAAATTAAAGGATGGTACCGCCATAAAGTAACACGTATTGTATTAGTAATATGAATTTGTGACTTTGGTCAGTTCTACTGACAACTGCTGCTCTTGTAATCGATGTATGATGGTGTCATCTTATAAAGTAAAATTATAAGTTCTAAAAACTGGTTTAAAAAGGAAATTACATTTTAATATTTGTAGTAGGTTAGGTTAGGTTGCTGTGGTAGTCCTTCAAAGGAACACACGTGGGCTGAGCATTGGCCCTTTCTGATACCACACAATGAAGATTGATTCTACAGACTCAGGAACATTCTTCAAACTCAGGTGCATTTCGAGTACGGTATTTTTAACGAGTACCTGACATCGTACAGGCTCGGGACCGACGGTTTAACGTCATGCTCCGTGCTCAGATTTATTCAACTCCAGCATGAATAAATCAAAGGTCAAGTGGGGACCGAACTCCGGTACTATCAGTTCAAAGGCGAGTACGTTAACCACTGAGCTAACCTGGCCCCTGATATTTATAGTAACTACGTACCTTTGGAGGTCAGCTGGGTTAGGTTAACTGTGGATAGAGTACCAAAGCAGATTTTTAACATTTGAATAACAAGCTAAATACAGTACCAATTTATATTTTTTGGTAGGGAATTCATCGCAATTGTGAGGATATTATGACTGATTACAGGGTTTTGATAGGTAGAAAGTCCACTTTGACATAATTTATATCTCTATACCTCAAAGTTAAAAAAAAAACAAGTTTTTGTGAATACATTTGTTTAGTACATATAATTACAGATGTTAACAGTTTCTTAAAACAAATTTTAATTAAAGGAATATTGGACAAACACTTTTTTGAAGTCCTAAAGTTCTTTAGCATATGGTCAAAAAGTATATATGAAGTCTCTCTGCTAGAATCTTCTAGATTCTATTTCTAGAAGTATGTACTGCTCCGAGTTTGTTAATCTTCTTTCATTTTTGAGTTAAGAAATCATTTAAGACCTGGAATAACTTTTTCTTTGAATTTAAAATTTTACCAAATACCATTTTAATAGGATATCAAAGGTCATATAATAAAATTTTAGTTTTTTTAAAAACAATTATAAATATCAGGCTACAACTATAAATTGTCTGCTTACCATGTAATTTACCATTACTAGCCGGCAGAAAATGGATAATATTAATAGTTGAATGAAATGATGAATTAAAATGAAAAATATTTATGATAAAACTAGTACAAAAAACTTCTTACCGATTATGTTTTCATATTTTAAACCCATCCATTTTTGAAATATTTCTGGTTTTGTTTTTAGAAACCAAAAAATTGAAAAATCAAATTTCAAATTGAAATATATTTTTCGAAATTCTCTTCTATATATTTGACCATAGAGTTGTGAAATTAAAATATATTTTTCGGAATTCTCTTTTATATATATTTGACTATAGAGATGTCAAATTGAATATATTTTTTAGAATTATCTTCTACATATTTGACCATAGATTTGTCAATTTCACATTGTCAAATTGAAATATATTTTCTCAAAATTCTGTTCTATACCTTCGAATCTAGAGTTTCCTATTGAAATATATTTCCTTGGAATTATCTTCCATATATTTAACCATGAATTTGTCAAATAGAAATATATTTTTCGTAATTCTCTTCCTTATCTTTGACCATAGAAGTGTCAAATTAAAATATATTTTTCGGTATTCTTTTCTATATATATTTGATCACTGAGTTTTCATATTGAAATATATTTTTCGGAATTCTCTTTCTTATCTTAAGGCACAAAGTTGTCAAACTAAATATATTTTGTTGTGATTTTCTTCCATATCTTTGACCCTAGAGTTGCTAAGTCAACGTGACAACATTATCACAGTACAATGTATTTACTTGAAATGTGTGCCAGTTTACAATGATCCAATTGTTTAGTTCCGAGAACAATACTAAAATCAAATGCATATAACCTCAAGTGTTGCAATCAATCAGTCAACATTGAAAATGACCTTTTCAAGTGTAAATAAAATAACAACAATTTTTCAGAGAATTGTTATTATTTAGATGTTCAAGTGGGTAACATAGAATTAGTTGTGTTCTTTCCTTTCTTAATGAGACACCATCAAAGTAGAGAAAGTGTCAGATGAATTACAGCCATCTAGTAAAATGGCTGGGCTTCATTATAATTAGCCTGTCATTAGTCACAACGCTTGGTCAAACTCCCTTCATTTACTATATCACCTAACAGCCGGGCATGTTCACATCAAAAAGAAATCCCCTTTCACATTGTCACTCTGCATATTTATAAATCTTTATTCAACTATGAAAACTAGAGTAGAGTAGTTTAATCATGATTACTTCAATTATTACATAGAAAAAATAATCTGTCGAAAAAGTCAATAATTTCTGTTTTTTAGAACAGTTTTATAATTAAGCTCTATCTAAAATAAAAACATATACATTGTATTTATATATATATATATATATATATTGTCAACAGGAAAACGATCCGCAAAGGGCAACAAATATTTCAGAGTAAACTATAGACACCCAACTGTCTCCAACCGTCGCTTTGCAAGTGTGGTTGGTGTCCCTAACTGAACTTTTCTGATGAATGTTTAACCGAAAATTAGAGACTGTAAGTGTGTTCGAATCTTAATTCTGTGTCTATAGTTTACTGTGAAACATATATAAATATATATAGGCGTGTTCTCTAATAGGAATTTGGTCAATTTTCTAGGATAAAAAATCAAACTCTCGTTGTCGGCAAATCGAGTTTGATTTTTTATCCTAGAAAATTGACCGAATCCCTGTTAGAGAACACACCTATTCTATCAAACGATAGATCCATTATTGAATCTGTTATATATATATATATATATATTATTACACATATATAAATATATATATATATATTATTCACTTAATAAATGGAAAGACCATTCAAACTGGATACAACACGTGTTCAAAATTGAAGAAGAGTAACACAACGTATTACGTATTCTACAATGTGCTTGGTCTCCCATTCTCTTTTCTACTGAAGACGAATGGGCCAAAAATTTGAGTTTGTAAGTGTGTTACTTTCACTTCTTCTGTCTGTGTGTTACTCTTCTTCAATTTTGAACTCATGTATATATATATATATATATATATATATATATATATATATATATATTATACATGTGTATATAAATAACATGTTTCTTAAGATTTTTTCAATTCTCTGAATAACACTCAGCTTATTTTGTCTACAATGAAATATATCTCCTATAGTCGACTTGTTTTGAAAGATCAATATTCATCTTCATGACTTGAATAACCCCTTGGGTAAATTTTCTGGTTTAGTATACATGCAAAGTAAAGACAGTGGAGGTTGTTTTTCTTGGGTGAACCAGGAAATTCACCTAAGAAGTTATTCATGTCCTGAAGATGAATGTTGATTATTCGAAACATGTCAAATGGCTATAGGAGATATACTTTATAATGTAGACGAAATAACGAGAGTGTTATTTAGAAAAATTGAGAAACTTATTAAGAGACAGGTTTCAATTTTGCAGCAACTACAGTGTTTTAACCTCATTATTTTTTTCCAATAAGTGATTAATTAAATATTAATTAATTAATATTAAATGAATTTGATTATGCGGTATATTAAATTTAATAAATAAAAGTGATTTGTTGTTAGTATACTCCTGGGAGTAAATAGAGTATAAAAGATTAAAATATGTAGATTAGATGCTGGAGAAAGTTTAAAGGTTTGATAGTAGTTTATAAGAGCTAAGTTGAAGTTCTAATGTTGACTAATTATTTCGTTTCTCCTCCATTAGTTAATCAATACATACCTATTATTTCACTCTATGCATCATTCATCATCATCACATTTAGTGTCGACACATAGTATGTCTCTGTCCACAGTTAGTTGTTGAATTCGTATTGGCACGAAATGAAAATGGCTTTCAACACTGTACTGTTACGCTTGAAATGGATGGAGATAAATGACAGCGTCGGCAAATGGAAGGGTAAAGACTGGTTTGGGGGTCAGCTGTGATTGACCTGGGTAGCTGATTATGAAATGAGGCTAACTTTAAAGATTAGCAACAGCAATAAGTTTTATTGGTCATGTCCTCCGCTCCCACCATGAGAGAAAAAAACTTTAGCGATGTTCTAGGAACTTAAAATTTAAGCTTATATGTTATTTGAGATAAAGTTATTACCACTAAAATGATTCTACATCAGGATTTTTAAACTTTCGGTTTTTTAAGTCGTTTAGAGTAGGGATAATTGATTAACGAGTAACTGAAATCCTAAAGGCTCAGAACTGACAATATTACGCCACATCTGAGATCCTAAAGGATCAGAACTGACAGCTTCATGCCATAGTTGACAGACATCCTACAGAATCAGAACGTACAAATTTATGCCACAGTTGACATCCTATAGGATCAGAACTGACAGATTTTTGCCACAGCTGACATCATAAAGGATCAGAACTAACATCTTTATGCCACGACTAACATCCTAAAAACATCCTACAGCTCAGAACTGGCAGCTTAGACCACAGCTGATATCCTAAAGGCTCAGAACTGACAGTTTTATGCCACAGCCGACATCATACAGGATCAGAACTGACAGCTTTAGGCCACAGCTGACATCATACAGGATCAGAATTATCATCTTTATGCTACGGCTAACATCCTAAAAACATCCTAAAGCTCTGAACTGGCAGCTTTAGACCACAGCTGATATCCTAAAAACATCCTAAAGGCTCAGAACTGACAGTTTTATGCCACAGCTGACATCATACAGGATCAGAACTGACAGCGTTAGGCCACAGCTGATATCCTACATGTTCACAACTGACAGCTTTACACCACAGCTGACAACATACAGGATCAGAACTAACATCTTCATGAATCATCTGACATCTTAAAACCTCAGAACTGACAGCTTCATGCCACAGTTGACATCCTACAGAACTGGCAGATTTAGAAAGCTCAGAACTGACAGCTCTAGGCCATAGTTGACATCCTAAACGATCATAACTGACAGCTTTACGACAAAACTAGCAACCTAAAGGCTCAGAACTAATAGATTTATCCCACGACTAAAATCCTAAAAACATTTTAAAGCTTAGAACTGACAGCTTTTTCATAGTTGACATCCTACAGAATCAGAACTGGCAGCTTTACGACAGAGCTGACATCCTGTAGGCTCAGAACTGATAGCATTACGACACTGCTTGATAACAGAGTGCAACAAGATTTTCCATCTTCCGCATACAAATATAAATTCATGTCCAAAATTCAACCCAATCTCTTCTTCACGACTATTTGAAGACGATTGGGAACAGACAGCAACAGTTCAATGTCAGTAAAGAAACGTGTATGTTTGGCATTGTACTTGTGTTTCTTGGCTAACTGAGGTTACTCTTTATTGGTATATTCAGTTCACAACCTGAAAAGTTTTAATATAATAGAAAAACACACAGTAATCTTTAATTTTCTAGAAGAGCAGGATTTCAAGCATAACGATGATTTAATGGTTGACAACCCAACTAACCCAGCCCTGTGATGTGAGCCACATCGTTCAGAGCTTAGAATCCTGTTTTGCGTGACTAGTATCTAATAACTTGAAGGCTTATTCAATATATATATATAATATATATAAACACTAATAACTTCTTGACCGTGTGACAGATATACAACTAAAAAATGATTGATCGGGATGCGGTCAGTTTCTTCCACTTTCAATAAACGTCGGCAATGAGAGTTTGAATTGAAAGTGGAAGAAACTGACCGCATCCCGATCAATCATTTTTTAGTTGTATATATATATATATATTATTTTTCGTTGTAATACGATCCAAAACGGATAAATATAGTTCAATGTTAAAGAAACAAATAAATTAAAAGCACACACTTACAGTCTCTAATTTTCGGTTTGAACCGTGATCAGGAGAGGTAAGAGAGGGAAACCAAGCGCACTGGTTCAGAGATATTGGAGACCAACTATGTTGCCGATGCTAATTAGCTGCTTGATTATTTACTCGATTATTGTGATAGTAGGTAAGGGGAGAGAATAATTAACTAGTTCCTCCTGGAGTAAGCTCAAGAGATCAGTTACGGATACATTAGTAAATAGGGAATTTACATCAAAACTAATCAATCTATATTTTTCTTCATAACGACTTATTTTAATTTTGACATCTTTTAATCTAATAGCTTCTAATGACTTATTTTACACTGAACCAGTGCCCTTGGTTTCCCTCTCTTATCTCTCCTGAAGACGGTTCAAACCGAAAATTAGAGACTGTAAGTGTGGGATTTTAATTTCTCTGTTTATTAAAGTACATTGAACTATATATATACACTTGAAATAAACTGTGAGACATAGACAGAAACATAAGAAAAACTCACTTTACCATATTTCGACCGTAATGGCGATCGTACTTAGGAAAAGAAGTGAATTGACGGAGGGACGACAGTCAACTGATGTATGTATATATAAAAAATTTCACATGAAAACGTGAAATAACAATCAATGATCAAACTACAATATAAAAAAAAAAAAAAGATTAAGAGCTTTCAATCGTAACAAGCGGTCTTCGTCAGAGTCAAAAACCCAACTCAACCAACCCAACTGAGTTGGGTTTTTGACTCTTGTCAAAGTTGTGGTTGAAAGCTCTTAATCTTTTTTTCCCATTTGATATTGTCGTTTGATCATTGATTGTTATTTCACGTGTTTATGTGAAATTTATATATATATATATATATTATAAACTATATTGACACAAAGAACACTCAGAAATGAAACAGAAACTCACTACTATATTTCGATGTCCTCGTCATCAGGAAGATAGAAACGAGTCCCTCCGCAGGCAGATAACGACTCAGGTAGTCGTTGTCTGCCTGTGGAGCGTCTCGTTTTGATATTTATTAAAGTGTTTCAAAAAAGTGTCTCAATGTCCTTTGGAAAACTTATTTGGGAATTACCACCTTCTATTCGTAAGAGTTTTAGGAGACTGGAACAGATTAGTTTGAAAGTCGTAAATGCCGAAGCTGCGGTACGTTTCAACTATATATATATTGTTCATTAACAAATATAGTCCTAGGCTATTGTTAATTAATTTATCATAAATTTCATCTAATGAGTTGGCTTTCGTCTGCCCACCATATCACTTCCTTTTGTGGGTCTGACGATCAAAACCGAGTCGCAATATTGAAAGTTAGTTCTAGTGTCTAGCTGTCATTCATGTTACTTTCTGTTTTAAAGTATACATATCAGTTTTCCTCGCGGTTCACATGTTTTTGCCTAATTTCAGAGCAGTAAGGTAGTAAGTTTGTGTGATCCATTGTATGTGTATTTTTTCTGTGAATTTAGTTCATACATGCATATAATGGCACATTTAATACATGTATAAAGATAAAAAAAAAGCACCATTATCTGATATTAATTCTAAGTGGGCAATTGGTCTCTTAGTGGAATGTGAAAATAATTTATATAAAATAGATAAAGCGAAGGCAAGATGTAAAGGAAACAAATAAATTCTCAAGTAAAAGAAAAAAAACTCTCCCTTTTTCTATTAATTACAAAATAAAAAAAAATATTTGTCTATTGAGATGAAAAATAGCAATTTGTTAGATATAAGATACAAAAGGCACAGTGGAAAGAAGGAGTTGGTAAAACATGAAACCGATTGTGGTGGAGTCGTGACTAGAGATGCTTAGATTCGTGATCTATATGAATACCGCTAAACAGCCTCAATGTCTCTCTTTCTTTCGTCTAAAGTTCAACATAAAACTACTCCCTTCAAGCATTAATCCTATTTTTAAATCTCAAAACTTGAAATTCTATAAAGTCTTACTAAATTATCTTCAAATGGTTTTTCAAAAACAGTATAGCTTCTTGAAGGTGTACATATTTCATGGATTATTAGCAGGTCACGAACAGAAAGAGAAGTTTTAATTATGCTCCTCGATTACTGTATTTGAACTGCACATATTTTAGAGATTGGCAAATAGAAAAAAAAATGGTTGTTTTATTATATAAGTATCTGAATCATCGGCCAATATTATTGTTAAGAACCTTAGTGATTTACTTTAGTTTCCAAAAGAGGAAATTCATTTCGTCCAATCATAGACCAGGTTTCTAGAGCTATATATATATATAATATATATATATATATAATATATATACGATCAAACCACAATAAGAAATGGGAAAACAAGACTAAGATCTTTCAACCGTATTAAGAGGTCTTCGTCAGAGTGAAAAACCAAACTGACTAAGACCGCTTCAAACGGTTGAATGATCTTAGCCTTTTTTTTTGAATTTCATATTGTGGTTTGATTATTGATTGTTATTTCACTTGTTTATGTGAAATCTTGTATATTATATATATATATATAACACTTAAAATAAACAGTGACACATAGACTGAAACATAACAAAAGACTCACATTCTATATTTATTCCTACATTCCCTCCGTCAATTCACTTCTTCTCCTGAGGACGACCGCCATTATGGTCGAAATATAGAAATGTGAGTCTTTTGTTATGTTTCAGTCTATGTGTCACTGTTTTTTTTAAGTGTTATCTATCCTACCGGACCGTTTTTCGTTTATCATGGTATATATATACAATGATCTAACCACAATATGAAACTGTAAAAACGAATCATTTCAGTTGGGTTTTTGACTCTGACGAAGACCGCTTGTTACGGTTGAAAGGTCTTAGTCTTTTTTTCTTATTTCATGTAGTGGTTTGATCATTGATTGTTATTTCACGTGGTTATGTGAAATCTTGTTATATATATATCGTTGAAAACCAAAGCGACTTCCGTGCTAATGATAAGTACGTTTCTCTGTACTTAAACTCTTTGATTCAAACATTAGTTTTAATATTGGTTCTTGTAATATTCATGTTTGTAAAACCTGATGATGAGCAGTGAGGTCGAAAGTTTGGATTAAACAACCAAAGTTCTTTTGAGTTCAAAGTTTTTTTTTTTTAACATATCCTTGGGAGCGTTACTTTTTCAGTTACTTTTTTCCAAACCATAAAGTGTTTAGAAGAATGAAACACGTTCTTAAGAAGATTGTCAACATAGAAGCCGCTTTGACACACACCAAAAATACACACACACACACACACACACACACACACACACACACACATCATATATATATATGATTATAATTACAACTATAGAACACAAAAAAGAGAGAGACTAACACTAATGATTTTCGATCATTTCGGCTGTCTTGCGGTCTTCAGGAAGGAAAAAAAGGAGAAGGAACGAAGGAGCGGAGACGTGTATGCGTCCACCGACCGATATAAACACCGATATAGTCTATATATATATATATATATATATATATATATATACAGGTTTGATTAAATAATACGCCATATTTACGGTTGACTAGTTTCCTTGTGTATTTCTCAAGGGATCTGAATAATCTTCTTGTACAAACATCTAAATTGAATTCAATTTAGATGTTTGTACAAGAAGATTATTCAGATCCCTTGAGAAATACACAAGGAAACAGTCAACCGTAAATATGGCGTATTATTTAATCAAACCTGTATAAGAAGGACTGCTTCCAAATATACTAATATAATATAAATATATATATATATATATATATTCTATCAATTCTATCAAACGGTCGATATATTATTGAATCTGTTATATATATATTTGGGTTATATAAGAAGAAATATGGGTTTTTTATGAGGATATAAGAAGAGTATATGAGAAGATGCCTATGAAAAAGGTTTTAAATAAAACCGAAACGTTGGCAACGAGAGTTTGATTTTTTATCCTGGAAAATTGACCGAACCCCGATTAGAGAACACACCTATTCTATCAAACGGTCGATATATTATTGAATCTGTTATATATATATATAATATATATATATAGAAAATTGTCACAATAACACGTGACAATTTTTACTCCTTCTTTAAATCAAAATTCATACCTGTTTACAACTTGTATTCACTTGCTCTCTGACGACGTGAAAACGAAAGGCCTTAGAGCGACTATCTTCTCTAATTTGTGGTGAGTTACCTGAATATATATATATATATATATATATATATGTATGCTTGCTATACATAGATTCTATAATTGTCTTGCATGAGTCTTCCACTTCTTTGGTAACATACGAGTATATTAATATGTTCTGCATTCACGATCTTGTTGCTTTTGTCGAGTTTTGTGGTTTGTAATAACTGTCCCATAGATATGGTAAATAGATTAATAGATATGGTAAATAGATTAATAGATATGGTAAATAGATTAATAGATATGGTAAATAGATTTAATGATTGAGAAGACCATAGTAACAATCAGTCGTTTAATAATCTTATCTAAAACAAGATCTGCTTCATTTATATTACAATATATGTAATGACATTGAAAACCTAAGTCTCATAAAATGTTCTTCAAATGGATTTGTAAAACAGTTTACTTTGAAAGAGCTAATAAGCTATAAATTATTAGCAGGTTACGAACAGAAAGAGGAGTTTTAATGATACTTGTCATAAACAAGAATGAATGCGCAATTTATTAAAATATTAGATTATACACTACTAAATCCAAAATAATGATGCACTGCAATGTACACATTTCAAAACCAGTAAATTACACCTGGCTATCTGCTTTCCGGTACTGGCTCTAATTAAAAAAAAGTAAAAGAAAACTTCTTCATTATATAGAAAGAATTTATAATTAGAATTTAGGAAACTGTATACTGAGTATTTCCTAGTTCTGTATTCTTGAAAGCGTAAAAATGACCTGTATGTATGTTTGGAAAACCTTAACCAAACGATTTTCGGAACCATTTAAGTCGTATCATTATAACTCTGATACTTATACGTAGACGGTGTTTGTTTAGAATGTGTTTTACTTTTCTTTGTATTATGACTGGCGTTAGGATTTTAAAAAGTTAAGTGATTTTAAGTAAACTTCTTAAGTAGTGTTTAAAGTAGATATTTCGCATTATTTTTTTGGTTCAGAACTTTACACACTTCATTTTCTGTTTTTCAAATGTTTATTTATTTTCTTAATTGAAAAACATAATTAGTAAGCAGTAATATTACAACGTATTTTCTAATCTACTTTTTTAACAAGAGTCTACAAGTTCTTTTAAAGATTGTTTTAACTAGTTTAAAAGTTTTTCGGAATTATTTTTCTTCTTTTCATTTTGTACAACTCTTTATTGTTAACTAAATTAGTTATTAAATAAGTTACTAACACTATAAATTATTCCTGGACTCTGTTTTAAATCAGCTTTTTCTCACTGACCCATCTGTAGTTTTTTACATCTTAAGATTATATGTCTGCAAGTTTTTAAATGACATAATGGTACTTGACTTTTTGTATAAGTTCACATTAAAGTTCAATATAATTATATATAATTTCACGTATTTATGTGAAATCTTTATATATATATACCATGATAAACGAAAAACGGTCCTGAACTGAACTAGTGCCCTTGATTTCCCTCTCTTATCTCTACTGAAGACGGTTCAAACCGAAAATTAGAGACTGTAAGTGTGGGATTTTAATTTCTCTGTTTATTAAAGTACATTGAACTATATATATATATATATATATATATATATACTTGAAATAAACTGTGACACATAGACTAAACATAACAAAGACTCACTTATCAATATTTCGACCATAACGGCTGTCGTCCTCAGGAGAAGAAGTGAGTTGACGGAGGGACAATTGATATACATCAACCTTCGTCTTTGAGATATATATATATACCATGATAAAGGAAAAACGGTCCGGCAGAACAGATTACACTTAAAATAAACTGTGACACATAGACTGTAAAGTGAGTCTTACTTATGTTTCAGTCTATGTGTCACAGTTTATTTTAAGTATATATATATATATATATATATATCAATTCAAAAACAAAAAAATGCAACACACAGAGAAAGAGACACACCCTGGGTTTCCTGCCGTTGTGTTTCCGGCATGCTTGGTCGCTCATTCTTTTTTCTCTGAAGACGATACAGCCGAAAATTTGAGTTTGTAAGTGTGTCTCTTTCTCTGTGTGTTGCTTTTCTTCGTTTTTGAGTTGATTTGCGTCCAGTTTGGATCGTTTTTCGAATTTTGAGTTATATATATATATATATATATATATATATAATCTATTGTCAGGTATATCGGATAACTTTTGTTCGTCTAAATCATTAGTTTATTTACATATTCAAGGAAATTACTAATAAATGTGTTCCTCTATGGAGAAATTCGTTTTGTTTTTAATATATATATATTTATATATAATAACCCACACCAGATGTTCCTACATCATTGGTTTCAGCAGAGATTTGACTTTGGCGATGACTGCTTGTTATTGTTAAAGATCTTAGTATTTTTTTCTGATTTCTTATTGTGATTTGGACGGAAATATATGTATATTTATAAAATGATTTGTCATAAACACATGAAATAACAATCAATGATCAAACCACAATATGAAATAATGTTGGGTTTTTGCTTCTGACGAAGACCGCTTGTTATGATTGAAAAATCTTAGTCTTGTTTTCCCATTTCATATTGTGGTTTGATCATTGATATATATATATATATATATAGAAACACTAAGTATAATCAAAACAGAAAAAGAATCACTATTTTTCTTCTCCTTCTGTATTCTTCATGTCTCCTTTAGATAACATGTCAAAATTTTGAGAATCGTTAATTTTTCTCTCCTTTTTGTATTTCTGACTTTGAAGTTATATATTATTGTAATAATAACTTTTATCATATACGAGTAATAATTATATACAATAACAAAATTATATAATAATATATAATAATATATTTTTATATTATATACCTTGAAAAATGAATAAAATGAATGCAGATGAGACAACAGATGTTTAGAAATAAACCCTAAATTGGGAGAAATTATAAATAAAAGAGGGGTTGGGTCATCATCGGCATGATTTAGATCCCATTCATTGTTCTTTTGATGCCTGTTAAAAGCAATAATCACAGATTCCATGTGTTCTTTTGTATTATTTTTATGAATTTGAAATGTATTTATAGAATAAATTATATATTTATAGGGTGAGGTGAAGGTGTATTTTCATTTGGGATGGATAGCTGAGTGTTGATGTAGGTTTTCAAATGACGCTACTCGCTTATATCTTCGTTGTTAACAATATGATAAGCGTCTTAAAAAAACTGCTAGATAAATGCTCAAGCCTGACCATCACTTTTAAGGCTTCTCTACAGGAGATTAAAGCAGCCTGTTAGTCTTAAAGGGAAGTAGCTTACACATTAAGGTTTCACTGTTTTCTCATTTTTATAAAATGAAATATTACAAATTTTACTGGAATTCCAATTTTTGTTTTCAAAACAAATACTACCACACTACAAGATATCTACATTTCGATTTTTCAAGCCGGCAAGTTAAAAGTTTCAACGAAATACTGGTAAAGAACAATAGTGTTTACCACATATGAAGAATACATAGAAAGCTTCACAAGTACAACTAAAATTGTCTTGATAGATCCTACATATAATCAGCTGAGTGTAACAATGCGTTTCTTGTTAGTAACGGACAACGCGAGTTCGAATCCTTAAACTTTTTCACTTTTTTTTCCAGAGACAAATTTTCTCAAAAAATCAGGAAGTTTCTTTTTAAAGATCAATTTTGAAGTTTCAAGCAAATTTCACATTAATAATATTGAACTTAGTCAAGAAAATATAAACAAATAGAACCGTTGTATACTCCAAACTTTATGAATTTAAGTATACCTTTTTCTTTAAATAAAAATTCATTTTCAATCACATAATAGTGACAGAAATATGCTGAGAAATCAAATTAATATATTAGTATTTAATTCTAAAGTAAACAGAGAAGTGATTTCATTGCTAAGAAATACATAATTTATATTATATTGTAATTCATTTGGTAGTTTTTTTATTTTATTTATTGTTACTTCTTACTTTTCTGAAGCATTATTATCTTATTTTCTTAAATATTTTAATATAAATTTATTTTTTACAAATATGAAGTAAATAAATATTTTGATAAAATACACTTGTCATTTTGCAAAAGACAGTGAGATACTTGGATTTATTTGCAGTTTGATCACTGATCCAATACTTTAAGTTAATATTGAAATGAGATTTATTTGCATATATTTTGATCCAAACTTTAATGTTTGCAATAATGTTTTTTAAATACTTTTTTTTAATAACAATTGATATATGTTTTTATTTACCTGGGATGCAGATTCAGCAGTCGTTGATTCTTGAATAAGGGGTGATTCTGGGGAAATGGGATTTTCAGTCGAAAGGGGTTTGAACTCAAGAGTTGATTCTATTTTCAAATCGAGTTCAGGAAATTGACAAGAAACGTCATTTTTCACTACTAAATCGGATACTAAGACTAAAGTTTCGTTTGGACACTTGATACTGGCCCCTGCGATGGAGTCAGTTCGAAGAGTGGCCAAGTCGTTAAGCTCTGGCAGGCCGTTAGAGGCATGACTGGTCAAGAGTCCATTGACAGGGCTTGTCTCTGCTGGTATCTTGGCATTATCAAGGGTGGCTTCAGCACGAACCACTTCCAGACGCTCCTTAGCCTGAAAAACAAAACGACATTCAACTATTTTATGTCAACAAATTGGTAAACATTAAACATCATCAACTACAAATAATGTTGAACTTAGTCAAGAAAATAGATAGAAATAGAACCGAACTATAGAAAATAAATACTCCAAAATACTCCAAACCTGATGAATTGATGTATATTTTTCCTTTAAATAAAAATATATTTTCAATAGCATAACAGTGACAGAACTAATATGCTGAGAGATCAAATCTAAATATTTTATTAATCCCTCGCGACTGGAAAAACCAAATAATAAAACAAATTATAAGATAAATAAAATTAAGTCTAATATGGCGCTTGCTTTGTGGGACCTCTTACTTAGATTAAGCACAGAATTGTGGGCGAACAATTAATCCTTTAATGATTGGTTTCTTTGTTGCTTGAAATTCTATCCTTGACTTCAGATAGTGTTAATAAGTGTTTATTTGTTTTACAACATCCACACTTATAAAGCTTTCACAGTTTAGTGCTGTTCTAGAGGCAGAAATTGTGGCTCATTTATTATTTGTCACCCATTTTATTAAAGGCGAGCCATATTACCTGTTGATTCTACATTGGGAGTCATAATTTTGCCTGACTCTCATAAATAAATATACCTCATATCAGTGAGGTATGATTACTGATAACTTACTTACCTCAGTAATCAGTAAGTTATCGTTAAGCAAGTGTAATCGGTACCTCAGGTACCTTTGGTACCTGACATTAACCTGTCAGTCAATTGGACACTGTACGAGCTCTTATTTTTTCGAATGGTTCACACTATAGGAACTACAAAAGAGGTCCTGGACCAGGGTTCACTGCAGAACTGGATAATTCCAGCAGTCACTGTGGGGCGTCGTATGGCCACATAACCAATCCAATCCATCCCACATAACTAAGGCCTATTGAAGTTTGTTAAACTGATTCATATTTCTGCTAAGGCACATACTTTAAAAAGGTAAGAAAGTAGAAAAAATATTTATTATTTTTTTTAATTTATAAAATTTATTTAGAAGTACAGTCTCACTCACTCGCTCTCTCTCTCTCACACACACACACGCACACACACTCACTAACAAATGTGCCTATTTTCACATAGATACACGATTCAAACAATAATAATTTATAAATAAATCCCTGACTATCACCAAAGGAGTGCTAATTTACTCCTTTGGCCACGTATTTGACAAATAAAATATCCAGTTTTTTTTTTAAACACGTTTTACTTAAAAGAAAAGCTGTTCTTACTTGATATTCCAGTAAAGCCGAGAGTCACTTGTTATATGGTGATACTTTATAAGGCTGATGCCTCATGGAAAAGGAAGCGATTTCACCCCTTTTAGATCACAGTTAACAAGGAACACTTTTACAAAAACCAGTTTAAGAAAAAAAAAATTTACTAACGATTAAGAAGTTGATTGGTTTTAGTGAAAATGAAAGTGAAGGAAGATTAGATCTGTAAGTAAGACAATGAAGGAAAGCAGGAGGACGTTCACTTGTGTTGGGTAGAAGAGAGCAACACGCTGTTTTCACACACTATCAGGCTGCTTTCTTTATAGTACACTGCTATCAAGACAGCGGGCGCTGCATCTATTGCATGAGGGGCTACAGATAACACATGCTACGGGCTTAGCAATCATTCAAAATACATAACTGAAGATCACAGGATGTGCATTATCAAAACTAAAGCCTGAGGCAGGAAGTGCGGGTTGGAAAGGTACCCAATGGGAAATTTGAAAGCCAACGCCTACATTTTGCATTTACTGTCACTAACACTCTGGGTAATAGTGAAAATAATGAGAACTGTTGCATAATACAAGCATCGTCATCTATTACAACATTATTTACTACAGTTTATAGGATCAACATTTTATATATATATATATATATATATATATATACATCATGCTATTTGTTTCTTGACCACGCTTTATTCACAGGTTTTGAGATTTTTTTGAGGCTTTGGTCAGGATATTAAAAACTCTTCTTTGCCAACGTTTCGACATATATTTATGTCCTCATCAGGGCTAAAACAATAATACTTTCAGCACAAATGTTACGACTACATTAGATCTATTGTTTGCTACTATATAAGACAAAAGATGAACTATGTATTTACGTATTCCAATCTGGTTTTATGTTATATTGATAAGAATTTACAGAGATTTAAATTTGTTTACCTGGGAAGTCTATTGTGTATTCTTGTTTTTCATGTGCGCATAAACTGACTACGAACTTCAGTTCAAAATATTGATCCAGTAAGCTTTCTCGTTTCTTGAATGGGTTGTCTTTTTCGTTTACATATATATAAAATTGGGTTTTTGACTCTAACGGGGACCGCTTGTTGTGGTTGGGGGATCTTAATCTTGTGTTCCCATTTACTTATTCTGGTTTGATTATATATATATATATATAAATTCTTACAATACATGAATTTTGCTAGTAGTTCTTTTGGTGAACTTATTCATTTTACACCCAATAAATGGAAGAAAGCAATAAGAACGTTGGAAAAGCTGTCCAAGAAACGCGCAAGTAAGGAAATAAGCAAGAAATTTAATTGTGCATTCCTTAACGAAGGTCTGCTCCCTAAATATACAAATATATATATATATATATATATATATAAGTTCAAAAATGAAGAAAAGCAACACACAGAGAAAGAGACACATTTACAAACTCAAATTTTCGGATGATCTTCATTTTTGAACTGATTTGCGTCCAGTTTGGATCGTTTTTCGAATTTTGAGGAAATATATATATATATATATATATATATATATATATATATATATATATAATATATATATACAGAAAAATCAACATAAATTAACACGTGATGCATCAAAGAAGTTAAAAATACAATGGAAAAAGGAAACCAATAGAAATAAATGCCCTGAGGCCTTTCAATTTATTTTATCACAGAGCAAACAAAGTAAAAACTGAGAAGCTAACATAATAGTTACCTTTCCATTCTTATTAGGTTAGTTTCTCAGTTCTTACTTTGTCTGCTCTCTGATGACATAAATTGAAAGGCCTTGAGCATTTATTTCTACTGTTTTCCTCTTTCCATTCTGGTTTAAAACTTCATTGATTGCATCACGTGTTTATATATTGAGATTTTTCTGTACACACCTATATAAATATATATATATATATATATATAACAAATTCAATAATATATCGACCGTTAGATGGAATAAGTGTGCTCTCTAATCGGGATTCGGTCAATTTTCTAGGATAAAAAATTAAACTCTCTTTTCCGACGTTTCGGTTTTATTTAAAACCTCTTTCATAGACAGAAGTAAGAATTTTTTTAGTTAAAAAATTAGTTAAAACGTCGGCAAAGAGAGTTTGATTTTTTATGCTAGAAAATTGACCGAATCCCAATCAGAGATCATACCTATATATATATATATATATATATATAGTTCAATATAGACAAAGAAACATAGAGAAATCAAAATAACACACTTACAGTCTCTAATTTTCAGTTTGAACCGTCTTCAGGAGAGATAAGAGAGGGAAATTAAGCGCACTGGTTCAGAGACGGTTGGAGACCCTTCCTATTGCTATGTATAAATATAAAATAAATTCAAAACGAAGGAAACACATAGAAAGACACAGACATAACTCACATCGATGTCTCCTGCGGGACTCTTCGCTCTTCGCACCTCCTGATGACGACGATGGTCGAAATATCGATGTGAGTTATGTCTGTGTCTTTCTGTGTGTTTCCTTCGTTTTGAATTTATTTTATTTTAAAAAAGTCCGCTGGACCGTTTCTTTTAATTGTATATATATATATATATATATATATATATATATATATATACATTTAAACAAATAGGAAAGAAACAAAGGAAGTCACTACAGAAACTCACTTCAATATTTCGACATTCGTCGTCACCAGGAAGAAGAGTACGAAGTACTGGCATTGAAAAGCAAACCGCAACTCATATATATATATATATGGTCTGTCCACGCCATTCTAGAAGGCATTTCCATTTAAATAATGAAACGTTTAAAAAACCTATATATCGTATTTGTGTATATAATAGTTGTAAGTTACAGCCAAAGTTGAATGAGATACATATTTACTGAGCATAAAGTGATATTTTGATTAATCTCCACACACATGACGACCAGGTTGTTAAAGAGATAGAGTATATTGCTCAAGCTTGGTGAGCGGTATTTTTTGGTTGGTTGACCCGTTGTTATACAGCAGAGCTGAAGCAATAGGAAGTACGCTGAATGCCGCAGAAATACCTTCAACGTATTGAAAGGACGTTCGGTAAGTAATAACACCACATATGGTAAGCATAACTACACCGGACTTATGGTGTTACATGATTCGAAATCGAAAACCAATGTGTTTTGTTATTCCACTTAATCTGTTTTCGAAAATCTTAACTAATTAGGCTTTTGTTTTAAAAGTATTAAAAAACCTTAAGTTGTACAATCGCTCCAAGTTGTGAATCGCTCCAAAGGCTGAAAACGACCTAAAAAGGGAGTCGTTATCAGCCTTTGGAGTGATTCACATCTATTCCTGATGACGAGGATATCGAAATATAGTTGTGAGTTTAGTGATTTCTATTCTATGTGTTCTTTTGAAAATTCCAGTTTATATATATATATATATATATATATATATATATATATATATAAAGATTTCACATAAACACGTGAAATAACAATCAATGATCAAACCACAATAAGAAAATATGAAAACAAGACTAAGACCTTTCAACTTTAACAAGCGGGCTTCAACTGACGCATTTCATATTGTGGTTTCATCATATATATATACTTTGAATAAAATTAAAGGTAGGTGTGGACAATAAACACTTTAACACAGAGAAAAGAACACAGAAAGACACTACAGAACTCACTTCGATATTTCGACATCCGTCGACATCGGGAAGAAGTGCGAAGTAGCAGTTTGCTTCTCAACGCGAGTACTTCGCACTTCTTCCCGATGTCGACGGATGTCGAAATATCGAAGTGAGTTCTGTAGTGTCTTTTTGTGTTCTTTTCTCTGTTCTAAAGTATATATATACATATATATATATATATATATATATTTTGAAAAAAGTATTGACCGTGGAATAGAAAGAAAACTAAAGTTTTGCCTCAAGGAAATGAGAGTTTAATTTGAATCTGAAAAACTGACCGAGTCCCAATAAACTTTAGTTTTGTATATATATATATATATATATATATATATATAAACTAGAATTTCAAAAGAACACATAGAAAAGAAATCACTGAACTCACTACTATATTTCGATGTCCTCGTCTTCAGGAAAAGAAGTGAATCGCTCCAAAGGCTGATAACGACTGACTTGGCGTTCGAACTGAAGCACTCAAACAGTGTAGCCAACTTTCGGAGGAAAGGTAGACAGGGAAGGTAAAGAGATAAAAGCCAAATAGAAATTAAAAAATGAAAACATTTAACTAAAATAAAATTAAAAGCTGATAACAACTATAAAAAAAAAAAATCAACGATTGAGGTTAAGCCCAGGAGCCGATTTACCGCCCAGAAGACTATTACTTACTACTATGACTTCTTCTGAAGCTCTCAGAGTAACTTTCGAATTAGTCTGATCAATCTGCCTCAGGACCTGTACACGGAAACAGTCATTAAAACTGAGTCCGTGAGAACTGGCATGAGTAGCAACGGGAAGGTCACTGCGTTTGCCAACAGATGACCTGTGATTATTCATACGCAGGTTTAGCTTGGTGGAAGCGAAACCCACATAAAAAGAATCACACTGGGTGCAATCCAAACGGTAAACGCAGTTACCAGAGGTACAAGAGGTCTTGTGAGAGATAGGGTAGGTGCGTTTACTATAGAAAGAGGTAAAGGAAGGAACAGGATTGATGATAGGACAAGTAAGACATCCACGACGTCCACATTGAACCATACCACCAGCAGTTTTTGGAGGCTTAGGAGAAGAGATGTGAGAGAAGATAGATTGAAGATTAGCAGATTTGCGATAGGAAATGGAAAGTGCCTCACTAAAGACTGAAGAAGTACAGGAGGAAGAAGAAAGTATAGGGAAAAACTCCCTGACAACTGCACCCAGCCTATGAGCACCAGGAAAATAAGTGCTGATGAGGAAATTAGAGTCAGCGATCCCTCCTAGGACCTGAATTATGATGAACGTCTGCAGGGACTATACGGTTGTTAATGAAATTAGAAGGATATCCTCGGTCAGAAAATTTCTGTTTCAATAAATCTATTTGGAAGGAACGATCTTTTATTCTGCTACAAATTTTATGGAGGCGTGTGGACAATGATCTGAGGATAGCTTTTTTTTACGTGGGAGGGATGGCAACTATTGAAATGAAGGTACTGCTGGGCGTTGGTAGGCTTGATATGGACAGATGTAGAAAGATGACCCCATCGTAGGTGATGCTGATATCCAAAAATGTAATAAGGTTATTGGACACTTGATATATATAATATATATATATATATATATATATATATATATATATATATATGTATACATAATGTACTTAAAGTTACAACTAGAAAACACAAAAAAAGATACTAACACTCACGGTTTTCGATCATTTCGGCTTCTCCTATGGTGTATGTGTGTGTGTTTGTTTGTGTGTGTGTGTGTGTGTGTGTGTGTGTGTGTGTGTGTGTGTGTGTGTGTGTGTGTGTGTGTGTGCGTGTGTGTGTGTGTGTGATTGTGTGCGGGTCTTTAGTTTCACTTCTTCAGCAAACAGGTACTGTAACCCCTTGACTATCATAATTGAAAGTAGTGTTCCCTGTACACAACACAGGACTTCCTCATTTCCGTGAGTAGAGTAATTATTCGAACAAAGCCTTCTTCCGATTGGTTTAGAAAGCCCAAGTAGGTTAAGTTCCTTTGCTTGAAAAACACTCTCCTATCTCACTCACTCTCTCATACAGTTAAAGTCGCTTTCTCTGTCTCACTCGCTTTAAAGACGGCCACCCAAGTCAGTCGCTAACGATCTTCACTTGTCATTTAAACCTTCTGTTAAGTCCTTGTCTTGTTCTTTTTTTTAAAAAGACTCTATTAAAATAAATCATATTTGATTCTTCAAATATGATTGAATCATATGATATGAATTCTTCAAATCACGATTAAATCAGCTGCAAACACTCAGTCAATTATAACAAGTATTACGTCTTCAGTAGCATATATTGTTGCATGTTTTACTCAACAGGAATATCTTCAACAACATAACACGCTCATGTCCTTCAAAGAATAATCCTAAAATAACATTGCAGAATTAACTTGGTGAAGTAATACATCAACTTAATGGTAGCATAGTCAAGGATGCTTAAATGATAAAAAATAGAACAAATCTACAGTGGTCTACACTCAACCGACTCTATGTAACTCTATAAGAACTATGAGTATTCAATATTCATTAAGTTAAAGGTGGCTAATATTTTTGAAAAAAAATTGGGATGTTTAGATTTTACAGGAATTGGTGGGCGCTTGAAATCTACTCGCTATTGGACCCCGGATCTACTAGTTCAGAGGTGAGCACATAACCACTGAGCTACCGTGGCCGCTTTTTATATATGTATCAATAAATATAATTAAAAAAAGAACTTAGTGGTTTATACTTAACTTAAGTTACAGTGCACCCTTTATTAAAAATTTTGAACAATACATTTATTTTGGACTTTATTAATATTCCTATTTCATTTTATTTTTTTTAATGAGAGTGTATCTGGGAAGTTTATTTAGTACATTGGTAAATAATTGAAAGGAGTCCTCTGTTGAATGACTCATCCAATAATGACAGGGAGCTGGCAATGATAATTTAATTACCAGCAATTACAATTTAATGATCTAATAATTACACTTAACTTATACTTATAGTAAATTGGAGAAGTAACGTTTTTATTAAATTGAAATAAAAAAAAATTCTGTAGTGGTCTATTTATATAAATCTATTATCTGAAATAATAGCATCAATTTAATTAGGATGATTATTTAGAACAATTGTTTAACTATTGGAAGATATGGTGCATGTAAAGGTCTGTGATTCATTAGTGAAAAGAAACAGGTAGCATTATGTTCAATTTAATTCTTACGATTCAGCAATTATGATTACCAATCATATAATCAAATAGTAAGTCATAACTAATGAGTGAGATTTATAATACTCTATGAAATGTAATATTCATCGAATAATTAAATATAATGAAAGGAATTTCGTTGTCATTTCATGGTTTATGAATTTGAACTCGTATCCAGATACTGCGAGGGGGAAGGGCACATTAGGGTGTGGTCCCCAGGAAACATGTAGAACTGCTAATTGATAATGGTCCAAGACTAAATTGGGTTTCATACCCTTGATCAGAACAATTATGTGTCCCAACATTATCACGAGTATAAAATAGAAACCAGTAAGAGTTCTCTTCGCAATTACTAAGGTGATAGTTAAATTCGTCACATTTAAACTTACATAAGAAAAATTCATACTATTGTAGAAAATTGACGAATGAAAATAACCAAAGGTTAAATCAGTTGTTATAAAATCTGGCGTCAAAAATATAATTCGATGTGAATGACGGGTTTTATGAGTTGCATACATATGTAATTATTATGTAAGATTTAAATAATAGGTTACGCTGTGAAGCGTGAAATGTACGATGTCAAAGAGACTTTTGAGGATTTAAAGATGCCGCTCCATCAATGTTGCAAAAGGATTCAGTGTAATGTACTTTATGAAAGAATGATGCATCGAAAAAAAAACGAAACAATAAAACGACGGAACATCTATTATTGTCCAACGAGTATGATACTGATCCATTAAATAAAATCGTCGAAGTTATTTTCAATAAATACCAATGCTTTTATACAGGGCTCCTAAAAGTGGCATCCATTATACGTTAGTTTTTACGTAAGATAACGTTTTAAGCAAAGCCTTGCAGAAACATATTTTTTCTAATTTAATGATAACTGTAAACTGAGAACTTATATTTTGTAATAATCATAAATAAAATACCTAAACATAACGTATGCACATAGAGATTTTTTTTTTAAAAATTGCTCTAAGGCCTTTCGTTAACACATCGTCAGAGAGCAAGTGAATTAAAAAAACAATAAATACTTGTTTAACTTGGCTGATTGAAATTTCCAGAATTGATGGCAACCCTGAATGTGTTTAATGATGAAGTCTTCATCTGTTTAATTATCCCGTTAATCAAAACCTCATCTAATTTGTAGAGTCCTAGGCTATTGTTCATCAACTTCTCATAAAAGTTCTTTATGAGTGCACTTTCCACAATATTTCTTCTTCTTTCTGAAGACACGTATATTAATTCATTTGCTTCATTCCAATTAATCACATGATTACTGTCTCTTATGTGCATGAATAAGGCACTCTTTTCGTCCTCTCCTCTGATGGAATATTTGTGCTGTTTTATTCTTGTAAGAAGACCTTTGCTCGTCTGTCCAATGTAAGACATTTCACAGTCAGTACATGGTATCCTGTATACACAACAGTCCTTTCTTTTTGGCTTATTATAATAATATGATATTTGAACTTTACCAGTTACTTTAGAATTAGTAATAATACATTCCGTCATACCTCGTAAAGTCTCTGTAAAGCTCGACCGGTTTCGGGTCCGCCTGGATCCCATCTTCAAGAGTACCTAACTGACTGTGAATGTTGTTTCCCTATAACCTACCTATAACCCATTAACTATATTTACCAGTTGCGTTAACAAATCATGATAAGTTAACGTATGTATTTTTTTATATATAATGGTTGCTAAGTCGTTTAACTTGCCATGATTTGATAACGTAACTAGTAAAGTTCAAATGTCTCTGGCAAAATTAATTTGGGATTTAACCCAAAATGCAAGAAAAATAAACAGAAAATTAGAGACAGTCAGCAAAAAAGTCGTTAATGCAGAGGCTGCTGCATATATATATATATATATATATATATATATATAATTCACATAAACACGTGAAATAACAATCAATGATCAAACCACACAAACGTTTTTGACTCTGACGAAGACTGCTTGTTACGGTTGAAAGAACTTAGTCTTGTTTTCTCATTATCACTATATATATATGTATATATATAAAGTAAGAGTCACCGCTGTGCTTCCTGCGGGAATTTTTGCCTCCTGATGACACGATGGTTGAAATATAGAAGTGAGTTATTCCTGTGTCCTTCTGTGTGCTATTTTCTTTTTAATTGTTATATATATATATATATATATATATATATATATATATATATTTAAAATCGTAAAAGAAAACTATAATGTTACTTGATAAAACTATATTATTACTTGACGATTAGATATAAGTTAAAGAAAGATGGTTTGTAACTATTTGTAAATGCTGATATCCGTTTGCCAAATAAGAAAAAAAACAAGCAATTCATTAAGTGAATGCAAAAGAAAGACAGATGAAGGCGGAAAGACACAAAGAAAGAAGTGTTGCAGGAGGAACTGAGAAAGAGAGAGAGTGAGAGAGCGAGTGAGAGTAAGCGAATGAGGGGACTAAGAGAGAATCTTGTATGGGGGAACGAGTTGATTGTGGGGGGGTTAAGGTTCCAGAGATTCCCACCGGTGCAGTAGAAACCAAGGCTGTCCCACCAGTAACGGTGACCCAGTCGCTATATATAGCACACCTATCTCTATCTCTTTTCCCATTAACTATTCATCTTATTCCATATCTATCTCTCTCTTTCTCACATACCAGAACAATCTCATCTCTCACAGTCCATCTCATTCAAATTATCCACCTTATAACATCAAAATCTTTATCCCATACAATTAGTACATTACAATTTCTAATTGCAATATATATATATAACAAGATTTCACAATAAATCACAATAGGATCAAACCACAATATGAAATGACAAAAAGAAGACTAAGACCTTTCAGCCATAAAAAGCGGTCTTCGTCAAAGTCAAAAACCAAACTGACGAAGACCGCTTGTTGTGGATGAAAGATCATAGTATTTTTTTCCAATTTTACATTGTGATTTGATCATATATATATATATATATTATATATATATATATGAAAATACTAAACAGTCCATACCGGACAGATAAATAAATGAAAAAGACAAGACAAGAAAAATGAATGAAAAAGACATATAAGAAACGAGAAAACTTACTGGATCAACATTTCGACCTGAAGTTCGTCGTCAGAAAGAGAATAGAAGAGAAGAAGAAGAGGTACGTGCGTTCACCTGTACCAGTGGAAGGCAACTGAGGGTTCTAGGCGGTAGTCTGAAATCCATGGTGATCAAAGCTCTGCAAGCCGATCCCCCGTAAACGACACCAGTCCTCCGTAATCGAACTCGCATACTGAATAAGAGAGAATAAGGTTGGGTTTTTGACTCTGACGAAGACCGCTTGTTACGGTTGAAAGATCTTAGTCTTGTTTTCCCATTTTCTAATTGTGGTTTGATCATTGATATATATATATATAAAAAATATGTTTGAACTTACAAAAAAATCAAAACAATAAAGTATAATATGGTTTCGTTCAAATTTATTGTCCAAATAAAAGTTCATAATATTTCAATTCAGTTTTCTTATAATATCATGAGTTTATATCTGAATTATCTATATGAATTTATGATTATTTATGTATTTATATACTTACACTGGACTATTATTTCCTCAGGTATCACTTCCTCTCCTGATGACGACATTAAAAAGGTCAAGACATTGAAAGTGCGTCATATTGTACAGCTTTATTCAGTTTCATATCGTTTTTAACAAATGTTACTTTAAGAATCATTTAAATTTTTGCACCTGATATTGTTTGTCTATACACATTACTTGAGAAGCTAAGTTTAGTAAAAACAATAGTACATACAATTTATTATAAAAACCAGTATTTGGAGCAGCAGAAGTTTGATAACAGAGTATTAAACATCATTGTAAGGAACCATGTCAGGTACAAAAACTTAAATGAAAAAGTGACTCTGGTCACTTGCTATAAAAGCCCACCTGAGTAACATATATATAAAAAATAAAAACCAAGTCAAAAACTCGCCTTAAGGAAACAAATCTGGTGAAGGAGTAACCATGTACTAAAGGGATGTGAAACCCAAAACAACTCCTTCATTGGCATGACTACTACCTCGCTATGCTGACCATGCACTTAAAGTTTATGGAGGACCAAAAACAAAACATATGCACGAGAAACACAAGGTATAATTAACCACCGCAAACTAAGAATATTAGAAGGTATATTGATTCAAAAACCGAAACATTCTTAAATATTTAAGTCTAAAATATTAGCGAAATTTTAAATCCCTTTAGTTCACATGAAGAGCATCCAGAAACTCATACATGTAGTAACTCAGGCCGAAAGGCCACTCACCTCACAGGATTAACGACCAGCTTATCTGAAACATGAAGAAAAACAACCCCTACTGTCTTCACTTTGTTTAAAGCGTATTAAGTGTATGAGGAAGGACTGCCACAAACATTTACATATATATATATATATATATATAAGGGAGCAGACCTTCGTTAAGGCATACACAATTAAATTTCTTACCTATTCCTTTTCTTACGCATGTTTGGATAAGTTACGATAGGTCTATTTAGACTCTGGTAAGCATATATTTCCTTCGTATAATCTATTGAGTTTGCGGGTAGTCCTAATATATATATATATTAATAAAAGTTGGAAGCAGTTCTTCTTGTATTTAAAAAAGTTATGTCTGCATTGTTCTTTGGTAATAAACCAATTGAATATGGTGGATTGCTAAATGAATGAAAAAATTCTGAAATCAAGAAGTGTTTTCGAAGAATAAGAAATTTAAGAAACAACTTGTGAAGAACAATATATCTTTTTTAAATATATATATATATATATATATAAAACACTTTTTCTTTTTCTCGGAGTTTGGTCAGGTAAATATATGGAATCACCTTTTTTCCAACGTTTCGCCTTTATTTCAAGACATCGTCAGGCTATAAAGACTTGAAATAAAGACGAAACGTTGGCAAAAAGGTGATTCCATATATTTACCCTGACCAAACTCCGAGAAAAAGAAAAAGTGTTTGTTAATATTTTGTGGTCAAGAAAACAGTACCGTTATATATAAATATATATATATATATTTATATATATATATATATATATTTAAAATTAAAAAAAAGAAAAAACAAATAAAGATACACACAAAAGACTCACAACGATATTTCGACAGTCGTCGTCATCGGTAAAGTAGTCCCTTTGGAGTAAGCTTTTTAAATTAATATATATATATATATAATATATAATATATATGGTGTCACCGCTCTACCTTCTTGCGAGACTCTTCACCTCCTGATGACGACGATGGTTGAAATATAGAAGTGAGTTATTCCTGTGTATCTGTGTGCTATTTTATTTTTAATTGGTTTATATATATAAATATCATTATAACATAGAAACCATATTGTGAACTCTGTATTTTTTTGATTAAATCAGATGGGACCTAGTTATGCTACATATTATTCGTGGCACTTGTAAAGCTTCAACATGTTGGATATGATAAGAACATGTAAAGCAGCTTTGCCTCGCGTTGAGGACCTCCCCCGTCTGGAAAGGCGGTTGGCATGTTGGCTGGCGTGGGAACTCATCGAGACCGTTAGCATGGTTAGGGGAAGTCTTCAAGTGGGGCCTTTACAGTGATCCCACTGCATTCACAACGATGACCGCTCATTACATCTAGAATTATATACATACATATATATAATATATATATATAATATATATTTGTAGTCGCTCTCTTATGAGATGTCTAAAAGGCCCCAGGGCTTATTTTTCTTCATTTTGATTCTTCCTTGCGGCTTTCTGTTTCATATATATATATGAGTCGTTATCAGCCTTTGGAGTGATTCACATCTATTCCTGAAGACGAGGACATCGAAATATAGTAGTGAGTTCAGTGATTTCTTTTCTATGTTTCTTTTGAAACTTCTAGTTTATATATATAAAATAAATATATATATATATATATATTATATATATATATATACGTTGACTGCCTACAGAGCGACTCGTTTCTACCTTCCTGATGACGAGGCATAAGTTCAAGCATAATATATATATATACTATAACAGGCGTTCTTTGTCATTTGGGTTTTTGACTCTGACGAAGACCACTTGTTATAGCTTAAAGATCTTAGGTTTTTTTTTCCCCATTTCACTTGTCGTTTGATAATTAATTGTCATTTTACGTGTTTATGTGAAATATTGTTTTATATATATACATAAAGAAACATAGAGAAATTAAAAACAACACTTACAGTCTCAAATTTCCGGTTTGAACCGTCTTCAGGAGAGATAAGAGAGGGAAACTAAGCGCACTGGTTTACAGAAGGTTGGAGACTAAGAATCCGTCTCTGAACCAGTGCGCTTGGTTTCCCTTATGAAATTTACAGTAATTTAGTTCTTAGGTTAGGATAGGTTGCAGTGACAGCCCCACAAGAAACTAGATATTTGAAGAACATTGGCCTTTTCTGATACAACACAATGAACATTTCACATTTGAGGTTCTACATTTTGCTTAACTCATGTGTATTTAGAATAGAGATCTTGAACGAGTATCTGACAAATGTACAGGCTCGGGACCGACGGCTTTGATCTTTTCACCTCCCGCATGGATAAATCGGGAGCCACAATAGGTATTGAACCCTGGATCTACCAGTCAGAAGCAAGCGCGTTTCTTCTGTTCAACCCTGGTCCATCATTTAGACTTTAAAAAATAATCTTTCACAACTAGTTGAAGGCAAACCTCAAAGAAACCTTCGCCGGTACGAAGTTTACACTCCTGTAAATAGACAAGAGATGTCTATTACTCTATAGATACAATGCAGGTTTGATACAATACAATTACTCTATTGATTATTACAGTATTAATCAATGCAGTAATTAACACAATAAATTGTATCAATAATTGATTGATCCATGAATAATTGTACTGACTCTGATAAATGGAACTTAATAATTATAATAATAATTATTATTATTTTAATTAATAATTATAATATTAGAGTATAATAATACTTTAATAAACATTCCAATGAACTCAGCAAATATAAGTAGAACGTCAAATTGGTTCAAAGAACTTAAAAACATTTGTAAAATATTACTATTTGAATAAGCATGAACAGAAAAACAAACGTGTTAAAAAAAAAAACTTTCAAAGTTGAAGTAAAAGTTTGTCTGACAAAAGGTTACGCAAGATACAATCAAAATAAAACCGTTGACTTGCAAATATTCAAAGAGGTGACGTATGTTTAGCACGTTAGTTGAATCTGTTCCAAGGTTCAGTTGAAGTCGGCGCGCGGAATAAAAGTATTCGCTTGTAAGAGTGATGTTTTATTCATAGCATAGTAGAAAAATCCTTGGCGTACACTTCTAAAACCTATGTTGCAATTATCACCACCCCCCTCCCTTCTTTTTTTTGCACAAAAGCGCAGGGCAAAGGTCACTAGACGATTGTATGACCCTTGTAAGAAAACATTTTAAAAAACATTGAACTTGTATTATTAATATAAATTATACTTTTTGATTTCTATGATCAATATTTGTCACATTGTTATATTCTTTTAATATATATAAACGAAGGGCTGCTCCCAAATTTTATATATATATATATATATATATATATATATATATATATAGTTCCAATATATATTGGAGCATGTGAAAATATTGCAATAAACTGCCTCAAAGTAGGGGTACTACTTTAAAGGAAAAAAGAATATATAGTTCAAATTTTATAAACAAACATCAAATAAAAGAAAACATACAGACTAGCAGTCACATTTAAAATTTTCTAAATTTATTATGTTTTATTTTTCTATTAATTTTGATTTTTTTTAAAATTTCTATTTATTTATAATTTATCTTTAAAAAAGAACCGTTCTTTAGAAGGTATTGCATATATATAATAATATTTAAAATATTAAAATTTTACCTGAGTAATTGAATCATAAATTATGTTACTAAAAGATAAAATCAATATATTATTAAATAAATGTTAATTGATAATGTTAAAACTTATTAAGAAACACAATATATAGAAAAATTAAACAATGTACAACAATAAAAAAAATTAACAGGGCAAGTATAGACAATTTTTTTTCAATTAGAATGAAGATTAAGGGAGGAAATGCAGCCCTATTAAAAGAGCCATATGCTTAAGTGAATGTATCATTAATTATACCTTAGACATTTTTGGGGTAACACATGACCCCCTCTCCTTGTCCCCTGAGGGGTGCGTGCTCTCTACTCGTATATGAGAATCATAAATAAAGAAAGTATGACCAAATTGTGTTTATCTCCACCGTACGCCCAATATGTTGTTAACAATCTTAGATACAGGTACATCTTAGAAAATAGTAGACAATATAGTGAGCAACATTTATTGAATGTATTATTTGAATAAAATTATTTTTGATTTATTATACAAATAATTTAATTTATCATATAAAAAAAATTGTGTGTTTTAAAAATGTGTATATGTTAAAAACTAGTTAAACAAATAGAGTTATGTTAATCTTTATTTTGAAGAATGATAACTAAAAGCATATATTTGTTTCATTTGTTTTTGCGATTTTTTTTCTCATAAAAGCTGTGTCCCTTCTTACTTTACGGGAGCACTATCTCCTCTTGTTTATCTAGCACAAGTTCAAGGCTGGTGGTCGAGGAATCGTTTCACACAAACACACCAATTGACCTGTAGGTCATTCATAATTTAAACAAACAACTTATTTTTATTTTCATTTTTTTATTTATTTGTTTTTTTTTTGACGTTTAAGCTTTTATCTTGTTTACTTTTATTTTTTTTTCTCTATTCCATCTTTGTGAGTGTCCATTATTATTCTTATTTATACTTTGTAATTTTCTACCTTGTTTACATTTAGTTTGTTTTCTTTATCTACTTTGAAATCTGGAATTTTTTTTTTATAATTTTTCCTCTATATTCTTTTACTGAATAGTTTACACTTTTTTGCGTCTCTTTATTCATTTCGATTTTATAATTTTTTTTTCTTCACTCAGTATGTTGAAAAGTTCTGACTAGTAAAAAATAGTATTAAATTTAAATATGTTATGTACATTTTTCAACGGAAATACACTTTTTCAAGACCCCCTGAGTGCAATCAAGATGGAACATTAGTTTTAATATTGGTTCTTGTAACATTTATGTTTGTAAAACCTGATGATGACCAGCAAGGTTGAGAGCTCGGATTATCGACAAAAGTTCTTTTCTGTTCAAAGTATTTTGTAACTTATCCTTGGGAGATTTGCTTCTTCAGTTGCTTTTAAACATTGTAAAGTGTTTGGAAGAAAAGAACACGTTTTTAAGAAGATCGTCAACACGTATTCCGCTCTGGTTTTTAATGATATTTGTATAAAGGAAGATTTGCTGCCCATTTAAACGAATATATATAAAATGATTTCACATAAACACGTGAAATACCAATCAATGATCAAACCACAATATGAAATGGAAAAACAAGACTAAGATCTTTCAACCGTAACAAGCGGTCTTCGTCAGTTGGGTTTTTGACTCTAACGAAGACCGCTTGTTACGTTTGAAAGATCTTAGTCTTGTTTTCCCATTTCATATTGTGAAGCAAGTCTTCTTTTAAACAAGTGTTGTTAAAAAGCACAGCGGCTTCAGCATTAATAATCTTTTTAGAAAGATGACAAGCATAGGAAAACAATCTTCAAGAGACCTAATGAAACAAACTATATTTAACACTACACTAACACAAACTAGGTTAAAGAACTAAATGGAAACAAGCTTTCGGCCACATTGGCCATCATCAGGTAAACAGTAAACAATAAAACAAAACAATTAAAACAATTAAAACATAAACCAAAAATTAACGACAAACTAAATAAGCACAGTTCAAATAGTGGCAGCGTGTAACTGTCAAAGCAGCGCTACATGCGCGCACCCACGCGTTAGACAGTTGAATCACTCCAGCACTTATATATATATATATATATATATATATATGGGTCTCCAACTGTCGGTTTACAAGTGCACTTGGTGTGCCTATATCAATTCTCCTGATGACGGTTCAGCCGAACCATTTGTTTGTTCCTTAGTTCTGTGTTTGTGATTCACCGTGAAACGTGAATATATATATATATATATATATATATATAATATATTATATATATATATCACATATTTCGTTCTTGCTAGACTGCTAGACTAGAGAAACAACCAATCAGCACCAATAAAAACTTTACTTAGGGGGTGCTTCTTATGAAACAAAATCGTTTTATTTTTGATTTAGTAATAAGTTTTCCACACGATTCTGATTATAATTGCAGGTCAGAAATTCTAGCTTTTTAATCTAAATTCGAATAAAATAGACTTCCATCCGAACTAAAATTATTTTTGAAGTTTAAAAAAGCTGTTGATTTTGTGATATTTCATCTTTAAATTAGTCCTGCAGAAGGTGTTTGAAAAATCTATATCTTAATGATTCAAAAGAGAGATGTTTGTTGAAATATCTTTTGAACACTCTAGTTGTAAATAGGTTATCTAGTTCTATGAAAAGACAGTGACAAAAATAAATACCTCTAATTGTTATTTCTTCATTAAGAAATTTGAAGAAATACTGGATTGTAAAGACAATGTGGAATTCGTAAGGAATATACTGATTGAATCAATTCGTGAAAATACTCTCATTCTTCTTAAGCTAAAGTTGTTTTTTTTTTTTTTTTTTTTTTGAATGGATTGAAGAAGTAATTTTGTGCTTTTCTTTTCAACCTTTCTTTAATAGGATATACAGAAAAGATATGTGCGTTATTTATGGTAGGGTTGAAATAACTGTTTACACAGCAGGCACTGACGTATTCTAATTGACCCAGGGTGCTTATAACTCGGCTGAGAACAAGTAGTTGTTGATGAAAAAGATACTATTTCATGAGGTAAGTGGTCATTCGGGACTCTTGATACTTTATCAAGAAGAAAGCCAATTGGTGAATAACTTAAGCGCTGCCGAGAGAGAGAGGTTTCACTCCAATAGTCTGGAGGGATGGTTTGGGGGGAAGGTACTTGGATGTGACCGCTATCAGGTCAGGCCATCGCAACTGGAGCTCTGATTTATGGTTCAGTCGATAGTAGGCACTGACAAAGGTTGGTCGCCCTGCTCCGGAAGTCCACCAGCACGAACTAGATGCTCTTCTAGAGCTCCGGAAGTCCACCAGCACGAACAAGATGCCTTTAATGCCCAAGACAATATCGATAAAACCTTCCCATCTTTAACTATTCACAAACAAGGAACAAGAAAAAACCTTTATCAATGTCATAAAATAATATTTATTATACTTATCTTTATTCAGTTTTGTCTTTGTGTTTGTCAAGATACAGAAATTTAAATAAACACTTTTATAAACACACACCACAATACGAAAATATTAGATGATTTTATATTATATTAAAAAAAATCCTAGAAATTCATAATACACGTAATAGTAAATTATACTAACCGTCATGAAAAGGACCAGGCTAGCCCAGTTGTTAACGTATTCGCCTTTGGGCTGGTAGTCCGGGGTTCGATCCCCACCTGGCTCTCGATTTATTCACACGGGAGGTGAATAAATCTGATTATGTCGTTCCTCGGAGAGGACGTTTTGCCGTCGGTCCCGAGCCTGTGCGATGTCAGGTACTGGTTAAAGATGCCTACTTGAAATGCTTTTGAGTTAGGCAAAAATTTAGGACTCCCAATGTAGAATCTCTAGAATTACCGATTAAACAAAAAGCCGGTAAACGGCTGATGTTATCACCCGCTAGGGGATTGGTTTAAACAATAATAAAAAAAACTGTCAGAAAAAGACAGTAATTATAGTTGATATTGTAGGAGAATTCTTAGATATCAAAGAGGACTTGAAGAGAAACCAAAGGAAAGAAAAATATATTTTTTTTATGTGACAACAGTTCATCAAACACCGGGGTGGTACACTGAATCTACACACATCTTGACCACTAGAAGCAGAGTACTCAATGTGAAAACAAAACAAACAGTGAGGTACAGGAAAAACATGGAATAAGTGAAAAAAAAGTGAAATAAGTATAATAAAAATAAATTTTAAAAAATATAGCTCTTTTATATTCTGTTATTCTTTATAATTTATTTTGTTAAACAAGAATAGTTTTAATGTTTATTTTATTTTTTTCGTCAGGGAACTTGAGTGTAACAATAAAAATTTTTAGAAACAAAGCCAGAAACACAAACTAAACCTTGAATAATAGTCATGGAAATGTTTATAAGTCGTTCAGAAGGCAAAGAAGTTGTGCTTTACAACGAGAAATATGGGAATAAATTACTTTCATTTCCTCTTTATATATAATACACGAAAAGAGAAATCAAACTATAGCTTCAGGGTAAAAAGTCGAAATCGATTATTCAATAGAAATATACTTTTTGAAGTCGTTTGAATCCAATAACATAAGCTTTACAAACCGATCCCTCTGAGTATTACTGGCTGAGCGGGAAATTTCAAACTATATGAGATGTAATCTCCAAATTTTATATTTCAGTTTTCGCCATTCCTGAGAGGGAACTGCAAGAACAACACCGAAATTGCACTTGTTAGAGGTACAATATATTTTAAAAAAAATCGTATATTTTCCATTTTGCTAATGATCTATCCACACAACCTATATTTAAATCACTATTATTCTAAATTTTCATTATTATTATTATATATATATATATATATATATATATATATATATATATATATATAAAGGTTTCATATAAACACGTAAAGTAACAATCAATGATCAAACCACAATATGAAATGGGCAAAATAAGACAAACATCTTTCAACCGTAATAAGTGGTCTTCGTCAGAGTCAAAAACCCAACTGTTTGTTGTTTGATCATTGATATATATATATATATATATATTAGTGTATATTGGCAGCAGATTCTCTTGTAAACATATTTTATTAAAGTAGACGGCAGCTTCCGCATTTACGACCTTTTTGCTCGTGTTTTCTAGTTTTCTAACTAGTTTTTTCTGGTAGGATGTGATTTCGTGAAGGAGTTGTTCCAGAGACATCAAAGAAATAATTTTGTAGCTTACTCAATAATATATTTTTTTTTTGAGTTAATTTAATCTGTTTGTACTATATACCTGATGATGATTTCCGGGAAAATCAAAAGCTTGTAAGTTAAAAAAAAAAAAATTATTGAGTAAGCTACAAAATTATTTCTTTGATGTCTCTGGGACAACTCCTTCACGAAATCACTCCCTACCAGAAAAAACTAGTTAGAAAACTAGAAAAGAAGAGCAAAAAGGTCGTGAATGCGGAAGCTGCCGTCTACTTTAATAATATATATATATATAAACGTCTAAGCCACACTAAGAGAATCAGAAATATGTCTAAAGTTTTTCCATAAAGAAAAGTGGTATTAATCAAGATCTCAGTGACACTGGCAAAGACCATCTGTTTTGTTTGAACAATGTTAGTCACTATTTTGATTTTGTTACTGTGATTTAGACGTTGATTTTTATTTCAAGTTTAATTCCTAAAATCTTGTTTTATACATATAGGTGTGTTATCTAATCGGAATTGGGTCAAATTTTCTAGGTTCAAAAATCAAACTTTCATTGCGGACGTTTTAGTTTTATTTTAAAACCTTTTTCATAGGCAGAACAACACACCTATTTTATCAAACGGACGATATATCATTGTATAAAAAGATTTCACATAAACACGTGAAATAACAATCAATGATCAAACCACAATAAGAAGAGTTGGGTTTTTGACTCTGACGAAGACCGCTTATTACGGTTGAAAGATCTTAGTCTTGTTTTCCCATTTCTTATTGTGGTTTGATCATTGATATATTATTATATATATATATATATATATATATTGAAAAAACCACAATATGAGAACCCAACAGGTGGGTTTTTAAATTTGACGAAGAAACTGCTTGTTGCAGTTGAAAGACCTAGTCTTGTTTTCCCATTTTATATTGTGGTTTGATCATTGATTGTTATTTCACGTGTCTATGCGAAATTTATATATATATATATATATATATATATATCAATGATTAAACCACAATAAGAATGGGAAAACAAGACTAAGATCTTCAACCGTAACAAGCGGTCTTCGTCAGAGTAAAAAACCCAACTGTTGGGTTTTTGACTCTGACGAAGACCGCTTGTTACGGTTGAAGATCTTAGTCTTGTTTTCCCATTCTTATTGTGGTTTAATCATTGATTGTTGTTTCACGTGTTTATGTGAAATCTTTATATATATATATATATATATATATATATATATATATATATATATATCAACACAAAGAAAAGAACACAGCAAATTTTTACAGAATTCACATCAATATTTCAACATCCCTCATCATGAGGAAGAAGTACGAAGTACTAGCGTTGAGAATCAAACTGCAACTCAACTCAAAATATATATATATATGTTTGTAAAATTTGGGAGCAGTCCTTCATCCAAACATATTTCGTTGAATAACTGACCGTATTACACTGATGTCATTTTCTTCATCATTTACTGAACAAATTGAGATCAGTAAAATACGGTCAGTTATTCAAGAAATATATACATAAACTATATTCACAAAAAGAACACACAGAAATGAAACAGAAACTGTATATATAAACTTTAAATGTTTATATATGTTATGTTTAATATATTAATTTTCTTATCTTAATATTAGTTTTTTCGTATCAATCCAATATGGTTATGTCTATAATACAGTAATGAGCAACCATATTTGTTTAAATATTAAAAATTAATGGTCAATAACTCAACAAGACGGATAAATTAATTTTGTATCTTATAAGTTAACTTGAAATGTATAATTTATTAAGTTATTAAAAAAATGTTTCTTTATTTTAAAATTTGTTGTGATTGGAACACGAATTTCATTTATGTAATTGTAAACAGTAGAGATATGTTAGGCTAGCAGTAGTGGTATCACGGTAGTGCTGTTGTATTTGTATTGGTTCTTGTTTACTAAACAAATGCCCTTTCTCTGATTTCACTCTCTCTTACTCTCTCTTTCTCTCTCTCTCTCTCCCCTCTAGTTCTCTCTCAGTTTATTTAATTTAGATTTAATTTAATATCGATATGTTTATTGTACTGCATTTAAATATTAAACAACCTTTAACATTCAATTTATTTTATATTTTTATTTATACATTTCTTTAAATAATTAAATTATAATTATTATTTACTTGATGTTTTCTATTCTTTTTGTTGAATTACTTTTAATGTATTTAAATATCTTTTTATCATTATTATTATTAGATATACTTCAACTTTGAAAGATTATTGTAGAAATGGAATTCATTTTTGGCGTGTATTGTATAAATGTGCAGTTCAATCGAAAGCTAAACAGAGATAACCTTGACAGTATCAGTCGACGATCTGCAGGCCGCACAAACTTCTCGTGACTGTAATTATCACTGCTTTGTCCCAATCGCGTGTTTTTTTTCTCTCTTACTTTTATTTAATGATTTCCCAAGTTCATCGAATTATTGTTAGAGCGATTCATAGAGCAACCATCATATACTATTTGCATGATCCTTAATAGCCTCTAACACACAACTTCGACTTTCGGCCTTCACGAGGCTACCCTGTTAACCTGCTATATGCAGGGACAAACGGAAGAGGAGGAGAAGGTGATCTGGGGCTGGGCCTGACCACCTTCGTTTCATATCCTTTCTAATCCCCAAATCCCCTCCTTTTATCACAGCCCCAATCTAAGGTGTTATGCGATCTGTGCCGAAAGATGGATGAAACAGGGGTTACTGCATTATGAACGGAGCCTCAAGGATACCAGGGGACTGATACTGATCAAGGGGTTGAGTAAATAGCCTTACTCCGGTATACGGAGCGGAGAAAATACCACCGATAGAACTTCAGGGATTTTCCTCTGTATGATACTAAGGAAGAGGAAGTCCGGGGACCATCCTCTGGACGCGCAGACTAACTAGTGGGAAAGAACATCCCACAAGTGCACCTAAGGACCTAAGAAGACTCTAGCGAAGAAGGAGAATGGACATTATGAATGTAGGTTTATACAGATTCGGCAAAGAAGAAGAAAAAACACCGTTGCACCTACTGACTGACTGGAAAGGAAACTTTACTGCACAGAGATAGGTGCTTCGGGACACTCAACAAAACCATAGCAAAACTTTTACCGCTGTAACTAGCAAAAGTGCTGAGCTTCTTGAAGGCGTTGAAGCTAACTAACTACTGGGGTGCTTTAGTACAGAAGAGGATTTTAGTACAATAGTTTTTTTTAAGACGCAGTGCTATAGTCACTCTCTAATAATAATAGTAATAATAATAATGTGTTGTTTTTATGAAAACAACACTGACGCTGCATTCATCTTGAACTTTAGAAGAGTGAAAACCTGAAAAGAGAAAACAAATCAAATAGGAGTAGAGGAAATAATACATGGAGAAATAATAACATTTACAAAAATTTTTTTTTAAAGAAAACATTATTCCTTATTTACTCTTTTTTTATTTTACTTAATTTCTTATATAATATTTCCTTTATTACGTTTCCACTTTGTTAGGTTAGGTTTCAATGGCAGTCCCACAAAATACACACGTAGGCCGAGTATTGGCCCATTGTGATACCACACAACGAAGATTGATTCTCCATTGCGAGATCTAAATTTTACATAACTCAAGTGTATTTAGATCAGGGATTTTTAACGAGTTCCTAACATCTGACATTGTACAGGCTTGGAACAGACAGTTTAACGTCCTTCTCCGAGGGACTATGGTATATGCTCAGGTGTATTCATCTTCCACGTGAATAAATTGAGGGCCAGGTAGGGATCGAACCCGTGTCCTATCAGTTCAGAGGCGACTACGTTAACAACCAAGCTAACCTTGCTCCCCTTCCACTTTGTTAATCTATTCCCTTTTTCGTATGATTTCTATAATTTAGAAGCCAAGACAACTTTAAGCTAGACTGCAACTATATTTCAGTCATACAGTATTCATACTTTATGGTTTACAGTACGTATGGACAAAAGTAAAGTTGGGCAATATCTGCCTCGTCACGGCGTGATAATAAGCAAGGATATTACCTGACTAGTTAACCTACTTCAACGCGTAACTGAGCCTCTATTACCTCAAGTCGATTCTTTAAAATCAAAACTATTACCCCAATATACTTAAAGTATAATCAACAACAGGCCTATTTAAAGTACTGCATTTCTCCTTCAGCTATATAAAAAAAAAATGTTTTTATTGTTGATAATACAAAAATGAAAATTGAATACCACTGGCGTATTTATCTCTTTAAATTCAGCTTACATAGAAGTGAAAACTTGATTTTGCCTTCTTTCAAGATTTCTATGCAGCAATAGATGACGTCACAGTGAAAAGTGTTGTGAATAAAAGTGGTTGACAATTAAATTACTAACCCATTTTGTGTTTCCAAATCATTCAGTAGTTAAGTGTTTTGGTCGGATATTTTGATATAATTTTTACTTTACTATAAGTAAAGTATAGTGATCGTGAAAAAATTCAATCTTGAGATTTTGACGGAATTACTTGAGGTCCCAGAAGTCGTTTTTTGAAGTTTTTTCGATGATGTCTGCGTGTGTTAGCGGGTGGGTGGGTGAGTATATATCCAAAGATATATTATGCCTCTTACATGCTTTACAGTAAAAAGTGTAACCTTTATGCCTCTTACATGCTTTACAGTCAAAACTGTAACCTTTATGCCTCTTACATGCTTTACAGTCAAAACTGTAACCTTTAAGCCTCTTACATGCTTTACAGTCAAAACTGTAACCTTTATGCCTCTTACATGCTTTACAGTCAAAACTGTAACCTTTATGCCTCTTACATGCTTTACAGTCAAAACTGTAACTTTTATGCCTCTTACATGCTTTACAGTCAAAACTGTAACCTTTATGCCTCTTACATGCTTTACAGTCAAAACTGTAACCTTTATGCCTCTTACATGCTTTACAGTCAAAACTGTAACCTTTATGCCTCTTACATGCTTTACAGTCAAAACTGTAACCTTTATGCCTCTTACATGCTTTACAGTCAAAACTGTAACCTTTATGCCTCTTACATGCTTTACAGTCAAAACTGTAACTTTTATGCCTCTTACTTGCTTTACAGTCAAAACTGTAACCTTTATGCCTCTTACATGCTTTACAGTCAAAACTGTAACCTTTATGCCTCTTACATGCTTTACAGTCAAAACTGTAACCTTTATGCCTCTTACATGCTTTACAGTCAAAACTGTAACCTTTATGCCTCTTACATGCTTTACAGTCAAAACTGTAACCTTTATGCCTCTTACATGCTTTACAGTCAAAACTGTAACCTTTATGCCTCTTACATGCTTTACAGTCAAAACTGTAACCTTTATGCCTCTTACATGCTTTACAGTCAAAACTGTAACTTTTATGCCTCTTACTTGCTTTACAGTCAAAACTGTAACCTTTATGCCTCTTACATGCTTTACAGTCAAAACTGTGAATATTTGATCGCGACGAGGGTACCAACACAACAAATGAAATGTTGAAATTTGACTGTACAGAGTGCGTGAAATGCAAGGAGTATCCTTAGTTTTTGATCACACCTCGTATATTAGCTTCATAGTAAATAGAATGAATCATGGTTTCTCACAGAAAAATAAATGTCATGTTTTCCTGCGTTTTGTTGTATTATACACAGTGTCGGTTGAGATTAACTATAATTGACCTTGACACTGACAATGGCAGGAAACAATACCAGCCGAGACGAAATTCCCAGAACGACCAAAGCTGTATGTTTTGCATGACGAAATGATCACAAATAGTTAATTAAACATCATCTTTCATATCATTTATAAACTGCACAACGTTCAAATAAACTTTTGTAGAAAACACAGAAGAAAGCATATCAGTATGATTTATATGAAGAACTCTATATGCTACAAAATGTCATAAGTCATAATAGGTAGTTTTGTTCTTTGTTTAATTTTTATTTTTTTCAAAACTCTTGCATCACCGTTTTCATAAATATATATAAAATTATATAAATTGAGGGTCCTGGCTTGTCTTTAGATGGCTTCTACCTGATGTGATGCAAGTTGCCATGTAATAAAAGTAGTGAGTTTTTGTATTCTTTCTGAGAATTTATTTCATTTGGTTCAACCGTTTTTATAATTGCATATATTCTTATATTATATTTCTATTTTTTTATAATTTTTTATTCATATATAGTACATATAATTCATTTATATAATTCTTTGAATGGAAATGAATTGAAAATTGGGAAATCAATTTAGAAAGTGATGTTTTATATTTATCATTTTTTTTTAAATTTTGTTCGTTTTTTGAAAAAAGTTCTCAATAAACATTAGGAATAAAAATCAACATCTAAACCACAGTAAAAAGATGCAAAGGATTTTCAAACAAAACAAGTAGTTTTCGTCAGAGTCATATTCGTCGCTTTCGTTTCTTTATTTTTTTCTTCTCGCTTCTACTTTTAATCAATAGTAGAAATTGATCTGGAAAACTAAATCTAAACTGAATTTATCTGATAGCTGAATAGGCCAGTTATACTCTTGATTCAAAAAGGGTTGAAATAATAAAGTGCGTTCTGTCAGTTCTTTCTAAAAATTATTACTGTGTAATTTAAACTGTTGTTCTTGTAAACTATCGATTCATATATATATATAATTAAATATAGAATAAAAAAATATCTATTTTAATTAATATAATATATAATATACATATATATATATATATAACTGAAGAAACTTCAGGAAGGGAAGAAAAAGAGGTACGTTTGTTCAAGACCGTGGGTGGAAGGTCACTACACGTATATATATATACATTATATATATATATATATATATAATAATTTGGGTTTAATATAATAAGAGTTTTTGACTCTGAGAAAGTCCGCTTGTATGGCAGAAAGATCTTAGTCCTTATTCTATTTTTATATTATTTTATTTCTATTATTTCTATTTTATATTTTTATATGCGCTTGGTTTCTCTCTCTTATCTCTCCTGAAGAGGTTCAAACCGAAAATTAGAGACTGTAAGTGTGTTGTTTTGATTTCTCTATGTTTTTTTTTCTACACTGAACTATATATATAAGAATTTCATTTAAACACGTGAATTAACAATCAATGATCAAACCACAATATGAAATGGGAAAACAAGACCAAGATATTTCTACCGTAACAAGCGGTCTTCACCGGTCAGTTCAGTTGGCTTTTTTATTGTAAGACGTTTGAACGCTGATCTTGTCCTATTTTACTGTGTTATATTGTGTTGACATATATATATATATATAATATTGTAATTTGCGTGGAACAGACATTACATTTATACAAGTGATAAATAGGTCATGCGGTCAGTTTTGTCTTCCAATCAGTATTCTCATTTCTTCATTCCATTCGAATGCATTTCCTTTTTATGGAACTATGTATACTCAACTAGTTTTGCGAATCATTTATTATATTGGTTTCCAAATATCGAAGTCTATAATTCGACTAATACTACAATTGATTTATAGTGAACAATACATTTTAAATCTAAAAAAAACCTTTCTGTAAACAAAGATCTACATTTTAAGTTCGACTACACAAAATATACAATCAAGCAATTAAATGGTATGGTGCAATTTTTTACACAGACAGAATTACTTCAGGTTACATTGCATCTGAGTATGAAACTAATGAAAATTGAAAGAGTTAGTTCTAATTAACGTGCAATATGTGCAAAAGCTAGCAGCATTAGTACTGGGTACTCTTGTTCCATATACATTTATTACGCAGCTGTTTATAATACTGCAAATACTTAAATTTAAAGATAAAAATATTTTGATTTGTTTATCTTAAAATACATTTGCCTTACTGTATCCGACAATGCAGCTACTGGCAATGTAGATTACTATATATCACTGCAAAATCTATGTAACTGTAACATTAAAACTTAAAAAAGATATTGTGAAATTTATTTAAATACATTTAATTAAAAAACCTTTCGGCCCTTAATTACAATTACCAGTGGAATTAAAAATAAAAATAAAAAAAGTTCTTAATTTAATCCAAGAAATTAGTTTTAATCAGAAGCCGTTTTGGGTATTGGTTTAAATTTTTGGTTCCAAAAGGAACAAATTTAAATTTTTGTTTTCAAATGTCTAGAATTTTTGAAAGTGAAAAATTAAATTATTACTAATTTAAAAAATTTTTAAAAAGGTTGGTTTCGGTTCTTAGAAAAAAGGAGTTGAAACCTTCCTGACCGTTTTACAGGTTAATTTACCTTAAAAAAATAATTTACTTTAAAAATCCCTTTGCCGATTAAATTAAAAGTTAACTTTGAATATTAATAAAAAAGTTCTCGGAATAAAATGGTATGTAAATATAAAAGTGAATAAAAAGTTTAGGTCTAATCCTTTGGATAGGTCAATAGTTCATTTAAAAAAAAATTAAAACTATCTTAAAAAATCAACCCGATCTTATTACTAAATTTATATCAAAATCCCCTTCTTTGCCATATATGTACGGGTTGATCAAGACACATAAAGATAATTACCCAATACGTTTAATTGTGAGTTCGGTGGTTCGGCATCATATGGCTTGTCCAAATGGTTAGTAAGTATTTTTAAGCCCCTTAATTGGAAAATTTCAGGCAGCCATATAAAAAACAATGTGGATTTAATTAAAAAATTAAAAAGCGTCAACATGAACAAAAATTATAGATTAATCAGTTTCGATGTGAAGTCTCTTTTTACGAATGTACCTGTAACTGATCTGTGGAGCTTACTCCAGGAGGAATTAATTAATTATTCCCTTCCCCTTCCATCTACCACTATAATAGAGTTAATTAAGTTATGTGTGGTAGATTGTCATTTTTCAATTTGAAAAAAATTATTATATACAAAAATTTGGTCTTGCTATGGGTAACTGTTTATCCCCCCTCCTAAGTAATTTATATATGGAGTTTTTTGAGAGTAAAATGTTAAGCTCAATTTTGCCCAAAAATGTTAAATGGTATAGATATGTTGACGATATTCTTTGCATTTGTCCCAAATCTTTAAATAAAGTTGATTTCCTAACAAAATTGAATTCATTAGTGCCGACAATCAAATTCACAATGGAAAAGAAATAAGTGGTAATTTGCCCTTCTTAGATGTCCTGATCCATAGGTTACCTAATGAGTTACGCTTTAGTGTATATAGAAAACCTACGAATGTACTTGCATACGTTCATTTTTATTCGTCGCATCCAAAAAATGTTAAAATTTCTGTTTTTAGAAATATGTTTTTGAGAGCTTTAAGAGTTTCCTCTCCAAAATTTCTTAATGAAGAGATTAATAACATTAGGTCAATTGCCCTTTCATTAAAATACCCCTCTTCTTATATCGATTTAGCTTTGAAGGGTGCTAAAAAAACTTTCTCTAATACTTCAAAACAGCCCCTTTTATTATCAAATTCATAGTTTTGCCATACCACGAATCATTGGACCCCCTTCCAAGATTAGCCAAACAACTTGATTTTAATATAGTGTTTTCTAATCGTAATAACGTGGGTAATATGTTAATAAAAAACTCTCCAAGCGAATTGGAGTCCGCTGGTATTTATAAAATTCCGTGCAAAAATTGCCATAAAATTTATATTGGTCAAACTGGTAAATCATTAAAAACACGTGTAAAACAACACCAATATAACGTAAGTAGACAGGAAAACAGTAGTGCCTTATTCTTGCATATAAAAAATGAAAATCATCATATTGATTGGACAGGACTAAATTTATTACCTATGAAAAATCAATGTTGTTAAGAAATATTATTGAATCGTCTCTAATTAAATTTAATAGATCTAATATTATAAACATTAGTAACGGTCTCTTCAAACTTGATACTTTCGTCACGAGGGCAAAAGCCTCTTCAAAGAGGGTTGACAGCTAGCGGATAGTTTTTTTACTTTTCTTACTGTACTCCTTTGTTCCCCAAACATCCCTTTCTGGACATTAGTCCTTTCCTGTGCTTTCACCCTTTTAAAATACCACTCTTCCCTCCCACTCTTCTCAACTCCTCACCAGATGTTTTCTGCATCTAGTGTTCAGTTGGGTTTTTGACTCTGACGAAGACCGCTTGTTACGGTTTGAAAGATCTTAGTCTTGTTTTCCCATTTCTTATTGTGGTTTGATCATTGATTGTTGTTTTCCGTGTTTATGTGAAATCTTTATATATATATATTTAATATATTATATATATATATATATATATATTGATATCGTTTCTACTATTTACATTATTTAAATAACGTAATATATAAGAAATGTAAGGCTTTTACATAGATTTCAAAAGAACATGAAGCAAGATGACGTGGGAGTGACGATTGTTTATTGACTAGACTATTTCTTAATATAACTTGATTTGAGTGACTAGTCTTCAGGAAAGTAGATTTGCTTCTAGAACTAGTCCCATGAATAACAATTCATTCCATGGTCTTTTGTTGCGAATCTAAAACTTAGTTTTTTCTAGGTTAATATTATACTCTGGAGACCTCATAAGTTTGAATAATAGTTTGCTAAAACCAAAGTTTTTTTTTTTTTTTTTTTTTGGTTTGTCTGAAGTATGTTGTGGACGCCCGCCTCCGCGTCGCCCACCTTGAGCACGCCGTGGATTGTTGGGTCGTGAATGTGTTTGTGCTTCCGTGGTTTGGATAAGGGGTGACACGTTTAAAAATATCGATTTGCTCTGGTTGATATCACAACATGATCGAAACGTTAAAGGTATATGGCAATAAATCAAAACAGGGTTTAGGAAAACTACAGATATCCTTCTCTATTTCTTCATGGGTTCTATCACTTCTGATGTGTATGACCCAAGTATTTTAAAAGAGTAGCAATATCATACTGGAGTATAATACTATCTGCCATATTTTTAAATATGATAGATATGCAATCAATAAATTCTATCTGCTTCATGTCATTCCATAGTATATAATACTTATAAATCACTATGCTATGCATAACTCTAAAATAAATTAGTATAAAATGTGTTATTCTAATTTAATTACTGAACATTGTTTATTATTATATCACATAACTTACACCCAAAGAATTGTAAACTTGACTCCTATGTTAACAGCATTTTAAGGTCATTAGCTGATCACATTGACATGCAAGTAGGATTTGGACCCTTCTAATTACTTCTCCAGGTAATTATTGCCGTTGAATAGCATGACTTCGTCTCTTTATCACTAATCTATACTCAAACAGTCGAATGAATTAATATCGCGTGGCCAAAACTCCAATCAATCAACTAAATTCAAATTGATCCTGTTTTGTTACTTATACTTAAAGAAATTACAAAACCACAATATGAAATGAAAAAAAAAAGGACTAAGATCATTCAACCACAACAAACGGTCTTTGTAAGAGTCAAAAACCTAAAAAATCTTCATTTGGGTTTTTGACTCTGACGAAGACCACTTGTTGTGATTGAAAGATCTTAGTCTTTTTTTTTTTCATTTCATACTGAGGTTTCATCATTGATTGTTATTTCACGTGTTTATTGCGAAATCTTGTTACACTTGAATGTATGAAGTAATCAGACCATAAAATGTTGTCATTTCAAAGTTAGATATACTTTTTCACAGGAAAACTTTTAAAATCATTGCTTTGTAAAACAAAATAAAAAGCTACCATAGAAAACAGACTAGTCGACCTCTGCTGGGAGTCGGGGCTGACTAGAATAAGGTCACGAGCATAGGTTGAAAATCGCCGTTTAACCTAGTTCAAACTAGAAGTGAAAGACTTTCACTTTAACTCATATCTAAGAGTCTGTTTTTTTTAAATTCCTGAAATACTCAAAGCCTTTCTTTCCATACAACATATAACTAGGCATTCATCTTCAGCAATATTCTAGAGGATTGCGTGGAAGTCATTTGTCAATACCATTAAGCATTTTTAATTTATAGTTAAGGATAAGGACTTATTTTTAAGGATAAGTTACATTATGCAGTTGCTTCTTTTGTACCAGTCATAAACTTTCTCTTAATTACATTTTATCTAATAGTTGTGTAATCAGTCACTATGTGGTATTTACACATAGAATGATCTTCACATAAAGTATTTCTGAGACAAAATCTTTTAAAAAAAAAAAGCTGTTACGGCTCAACTGGTCATTTTTAATTCATTACTTATGCAATCAGTCACTATGTGCCATTTACACATAGTATAGTCTCCACATAAACTATTCATCAGATATAATTTGTATTTAGGATAGCTTGTCAAGATTTGACTGGCGATTTATAATTCATTTGTTATGCATTAGTCACTAGGTTGTAGGTTAAAAAGCTAATGAAATAGTCTCCACATATAGAACTTTAACAGTATTAATAACGCGTTTCGAACACATAGTGTTCTTCTTCAGGCATTAACTAAAAAAATACAATGTCATCAGAAAGTTATCTATAATACAAAGTAAATATAGGTAAGAGAGTACCCTCTTCCTTATTTTATTTTGTACTGTATTTACTTTGTACTATAGATAACTCTCTGATTACATTGTATTTTTATAGTTAATGACTGAAGAAGAACACTACGTGTTCGAAAGTAAATGGTATTTACTTTGTACTATAGATAACTCTCTGATTACATCGTATTTTTTTAGTTAATGCCTGAAGAAGAACACTATGTATTCGAAACGCGTTGTTAATACTATTAAATTTCTTTTTGTGGAGACTATTTCTTTAGCTTTTTACCCTACAATGAGTAAATACCACGTACTAACTGATTGCACTACCTTAGAGTCACTATGTTGTATTTACACATTCTTACAAATTGTAGAACAAGTCTTTGTTATATGTTGCCTTCTGGCATCCATATATTGTTTTATTTATATCTTATCTTTAATGACAACGTTCAGAATCAAAACTAAAAGATTGGAATCTTAAGCTATCTCTTAGTCATTGTTTCTTATTAGTGAGTGACACTAGCAGGATGGTTTTATTAAAAGAAAGGTTCATTTTAAAACTTCATTTTACATTTGTCAGATATATTAAAATAGAAGAGATTTCTTAATGTGCGCTTGACATTGTAAAATAATGATCTATGACAATACATTGAATCCAAGCTACAAAATATAAAATATTATTCTGCTCCCATATGAAGAATAACAATAAATCTTCAATACCAAGGACAAACGCACATCCAATAGCAAACACCCACAGCAATACCAGTATCTAAACCAATCTTTACTTGAGGTTTGGGGACCCTAATTCTACGGAAACTATAAAATTTTACGGTCCTTAGTGCAGATTTTTAGCTAGAACAATATTATTAGTGTTTAATGCTTATTACCTTTGTACGGTAAAAAGCTAATGGAATAGTCTCCACATATAGAAATTTAATCGTATAAACAACGCGTTTCGAACACGTACTGTTCTTCAGGCATTAACTAAAAAATACAATGTCATCAGGGAGTTATCTATAGTACAAAGTAAATATAGTACAATATAAAATAAGGAAGAGAGTTTCTGTGGTACAACTGACTGGGAATAGGATGGAAGTGGGTGAGGGTATGGAGTGTACATCTGTTTCATATTGGAAAGCAGGTACACTTCTTTGTTATTTTTTCCCTAAAGGTTAGACAGGGCCTTTACATTCGCTCTAAGACTAAGTGCATAAAACATATTGAAAATATAACAGAGGACTATAACGAAATACAATCATATTAACTATAACTTATTACCTTTATTATTAAAGATTGAAGGTTACAAAATTGGTGTTGGCCCTAAATTTTTCATGTCAGACATGAAAATTTATGTGAAGCTGTAAAATATGAGTAAAACTGATCCTCAGAAGAGACGAAAGCTGCCTGTTTCGAGCCTGTAGGTTGTCAGGTAGTTAAATATCTTTTCTTTAATAAATTAATATTCTTAAATATGTTTTATTTAAATAATTGTAGTATTTAAAACGGCTCATGCACTTGGTGCTCGATTTATTCATGCGCGAGAGGTGAATAAATCTGAGTACGTCGTCCCTCGGAGAGGACGTTAGCCGTCGGTCCCGAGCCTGTATGATATCAGGTACTCGTTAAAGATTCCTACTCTAAATACACTTGAGCTGGGCAAAATTTAAAACTACCAATGTGGAATCTGTAGAATCATCGTTCAAACAAAAAGCCGGTGAACAGCTGACGTTATCACCCGATAGGAGATCGGTTTAAACAATTAAAAAAAAAGACTGCTCATAGCAAATCTACTTTGTTAGTGGTTTGGTCTAAATAAATTTATGCAAATAAATGATCCTACTTTTTACCTATATAACAGTACTGAAGGAGAAAACCTTTAAACAATTGGAAAGCATTTAACATTGGAAACAATCCAACTGTTGTTCCAAGTCTGCACGATGTCAGATACTCCCCTAATACATCTACATTCCCCTACAAGAAAAATAAATAAAGTGACATTTTACAGTTCAAAGAAAGATTTCTTGAGGATTTTGGTCTAAAGAAAATTAAACTGCCATTTATACGCCGACGTTTCTCCAAAAATTGTTTGGCTAAAAGTCAATTTATTAACGACATAGTAGTGCAAAAAAATACATATCATATAAACCGTGAAACATGAAAGATTTTTTTTTTTGATTCTGTTGGTTGATATTCCTTGGTTGTATTTGTTTTGCACTACTTATGTCGTTAATAAATTGATTTTTAGGCAAACAATTTTAGCAAAACGTCGATATATAAACAGCAGGTTAATTTTTTTTTAGACCAAAATCCTGAAGAAACCGTTCTATGAACTTTATAAATCAGTGGTCGAGAAGCTATATCAATAAGAAAATTTTTAGAGCTTTTGATGAGAAATCCACCCGGAAATGTTGGTTCACTTTCAACTAAAATAGGTGCAAAATAACAAATGAGCCATACTTTCCATCTCTAGGACACGACAAAAAGTGAAAGCCTGCAAGTGTGGACGTTATAGCAACACATCTCAACAGCTGATGTTATTGAGAATACTATAGGTTCAAAATGCGATGTTTTTTTTTTCTTTATTTAGGTTTTATTCGGTGCCTTTTTATTTTGATTTTTCTAAAGGTTTATGAAATAAGGAAAATACACACAGCTGTCTGAAATATATGACTAATGAAGTCATGTTCGGCTTTTGGGAGTATGGTGATAAATAACGTGTTGAGGAGGATCCGACTGGGTTTGCATTGTGGGTTTTTAAGCGGCTGCTGGGAAGGTTATCGACCCTTTGCCTAGAAAGCTGATTAATCTTTTCTCTCTCCCTCTCTCTGTTGTGGCTCCCTTAAGATGGGCGCAAGTAATAAAAGGCCACAACTCATTAGGCCAGTGAATTGCAAACCTTTGCTCATAAGACTTCTCATGTACTTGGCATTGTTTCAACCTTTCAATAAACACAAAACCTTCTTCTTGGGAGCTTAATTAATCACTGAGTCATTCATCTTTTATACCATTCATTTCTTTCCCATGTCTGACCCAATGTTTTAAGCACCGTTTTATGACCCTTATTCTAGGATTTTTTTTCTTTTTTCTAAAGAACATTTCTTTTTCATTGTTTGTTTTCAATAATTGTGATAACAGCTTTCAAAACACAATTCTCCAACTTCTGGGTGGACCACTTAGGCTACCTTTTTTACAAGTGTCCATTTGAGCAAAACAGTTTACTTTCTACTCCTCAGAATGTTTTTGGTCATGTTCATAAAAATGGGAAAGAGAAAAATCCTCTCTGCAGAAAAAGCTCATAGTTCCAGTAAGTAGTTGATGAGAATGTATTAGCCTAAGTTCTTTTGTCATAGTTATGAGTATATTCAAATTTCTTGTATTAGATGTATAGATCTTTCACTGTTTTCGTGTAGGTTTTTCCTACATAGACTACACCAGTTAAGCAAGAAACTTAATCATCTTAAGTCAAAGTCAATGGATAACATATCCTGTTTTGGTATTATTTAGTGCTCCCAGCTTATTCAGCCATATCACTGATGGATAACATATCCACCTGTTATAACATATGTTTCTACATCTTTTACATAATTGCTCTCTATTAAGTGTTTTATCATTAAAAAGTTCTTATTTTCCGTTCCACTCATCTTCCTGTTTAATATATATTTGTATAAAATTATTTTACAAAAAAAAATTATATGTATAAAATAACTTCATTTTATTTGAAAAAAAAAGTATCATTATTTCACAGTGTTACTATTTTTTCTTAATTAAAATTAACTTTTATGGTGATATTACCATGGTTAGATGATTTAAGCGTTATATCGAATAATAATAACCATCGTTATATCAAATAGATTTAACGAGTCATGGCGATGTGCGTTTCTTTTTTTTTGTATTCACAACCTAGTGGAAAAATTAACTGTTAGAAAGGACGTTAAACGGTCGGTCGTGTTAAAATCTTAACAATGCTTTTGCCCCTAGTGGGGCCATGCAGCCCTACCACAGGCTGGAATGGCTTTATATCTAAAGGTTCTCTGAACCAGGGACTTCAAAGGCTATTGACCTTACCTGTAGCTGAGCAGCTTCAGTAGGACCATTGGTCCGGAGTTCGATCTGAAACTCTTAAAATAAGTCTGTACTATGGGCGGCGAGGGCATGGGGTTCTCTTTCCATCCCGCCAACTGAGGTTGGACTTGTAGTGGCTGTTCTACCATGTTGGGTAGACCCTTATAGTCGCTGTATGAGAAGCAGTAACTTCTCGGGAGGATGCCTGATTAGCATACAGGGGAGTTAGAGGCCCCAAACCCCTCCCAGTAGGAAAGGGCCATGAACTCAGCTGAATAGACTGGACAACTGGTACTTGCTTTATAGACGCTTTCGTTTTTGACAGGATCTCAGAGTGGGGACAATTAGATTCTACCCTTCTCAAGCCCTTTTATTTTATGAATATAAAGCCCTAAAGTCTCTCTAGCATATATTTGCACAGACCAGTGGCATTTAGTCAACGAGAGGTTTGGAGTCTCTCTATGAGTCATTCACTATGGTACTAAAGACTCCTCATAATGAGGCCCTGATGGGGTCCGATGAACTATCTGTGGCAAGCCCTGGTCCCGGGGTAACGGACATTGCTTTCTTCAGAGGTGGACGACCAAATTCTCATGAATCGTATGGTAGTTCTTATACTGTAAGACATATGTAGGAAGCCTAGCCAGTTAAATATTAACAATAAAAACAAATTTCAGAATAAATTTTTTTAAATGGTTACTACATTTAGAGTAAATTGAAAAAGAGATATTGTTGATTTATGGGACAGAATAGATTTTTTTAGTAGTTATAAAACATAAAAGCATGATTGTCATGAGGAAGGAAAGGGTGCATTAGCCTCGCCGTGAGTTATCATTAAAATTGCGAAACAGCCAGGTGGATTTTATCTTACTAGAGCTCTACAGAAGGGGGAGGTATTATTTAAATTTGTTTGATTCATTAGAGGCAGGCAATGGGTGGAGACTCTCTCGAGGGGTGATTACAGAGAGGGTTGTGTAAGAGGTTAACAAAAATTAAGGCTGCGCCTAGGCGAAAGGGAGTCCATGAACCAGGCAAAGACTTGAGAGGGGAAGTCACCTTGACACCCGGGGGGGGGGGGGGGGGGGGGGGCCTGGGGCAACGCCAACTTTCTAAGGCTTGCTTCAACTGTCAGGCCACTTGCCGACTTGTGCTGGGCGAATTAGAATCAAACGTCTGTCGAGCTTTGACATTCCTTGTTGAGGAGAATGAAAGGCGACGTGCAACAAAGGAGATCGCAATGGGGCAACAATGAGACTGCAGCTTCGCATAACTAACAATATTATAATGTTATAATACTGTTAGCTATTAGATTTCACCTTCCATTACAGTGTGAATAAATGGAGGGCAAGAGTGGGTATTGAACCCCAGATCAATCAGTCCATCGTAAGAGAGAAGAAAAAAACAATTTTATAAATATAAAATTCTGTTAATCTTAAGTAGTTAGTTATTCATGGCAGTAGTTACTTTTCTTCAGATGGTCTTAATATATGCCAATATATTAATACATTAATATATTGATACTTATTATGTCAAAACAAACCTAAACTCAAATGATTTTCGACATAAGTTTTTTGGTAAAATAGTAAAATTAAATATATATTTGAGTGAATATTGGAGTTTATAAACTGCATAAACAGCCTTCGTCACAAACATGAGAGCGTTGTCCTTGTAGGGCCCGTTTGGTGTTTCCTAGTCGGTTCTTGGTGTCGTCTTTAAATCGAGTTTAGAAAAAATATTCCGGACAATAATGTTTAACAACAAATATAGCGTATAATTAAGTTCACCATCAAATATTGCGGTCAATAAAGCTCATGTGAAATGTTGCGTGGGCGAAAAGTCTATAGGCAGCTCCTTACAGGTGCCAACTCGACTTCATTTAGAAGCAGTCTTGTCTGTCTCCCATTCGCAGAGCTGTATCAAAGACCATTCCCAGTTCGTGCAGCTGCTTTACGTCGTAAAGAGAGTTTGTTGTACTTAGTGAATAGCATATATAAACAACTGTCTGTATATACCAAAGTTGATCATAGATAGTTGTGGTATTTGTCTATTTCATTAACAAAACATATCAACAATAATATTAACAACATAATATTATCAACAATATTAACAATATATATCCGTTCTATATTCAATATCATAAAATTGATTAATCGGCTAACTTTTTTATTACATTAAGGCTCATACATATTATGTGTTGGACAAGGATAGACTAATAGTCAAGCTTAAAAAGGAGATCCGAGAAGTGAGGCGTTAACTTTCCTCTTACTTGCAAAAAAAGGCAAAGCTTTTCAACGCGAAATGCATCTTCAATATTTAATATTCTAAAATACATCATACTCGTAGTATATTAATTAAATTAATATTTAGAATAACGTCAACAAATATTTTCAAAATAAACATTCATAAATTTATTTTAAATAAGAAAAGATATGCTAATCAAAATTAGTTGTCAAATCGTCAAATGAGGGAAGATTTTAGTTTGTTAGAAGTATGGTTGACCTCAGTGATGTCTTGGAAAGTTCCAAAACATCACTGTCTTGTTATAACTTATTTGTTGATAACTTAAGTAATCCATAGACATAATGATATGAAATTGAATTGAACTTGTTGATAAATTTATGAGCATTTTGTTCTATTGCGATGCTAGACTAAGAGAAGCATCTAGAATGTTTCTTCTGATGCATGGATCTTAATAAAGCAGTCACTTTCAACGACGACCTGATGGATTACAATCACTGATGGCTTGATTGTGATTGATCCCAGCCCAGAGAGTTGAACACAAGGGACCTGTCCTAGCTGAAGAGGTAACATCGTTAAGCGACACAGACCTCCGCACCGTTAGCCTCTCCTGGCTATCACCATACTTCCTGGGAGAAAGTCCCCCGACCTACTCGCACCCCGCCCACCCACTCCCAACAAACACTGATAACCCGACCAACCGCCTATTGTTCCCCTTAACGTTTCAAACACAAAATCTACCTATTATATCTCAATTCGCTCCCAAACTTTCACAACTTGAAATTTCCTTTCACTGAAACATTAACTGTAAGGTTTTCATCAAAAAGAGTAATCAAAGTAAATTACAAAAAATCATGGCAACCTAAATTAGATGAAACAACTCTAGTGTCTTTGAGGTTTAGTCGGTAGGTTATGTGCTTCTTGTCTAATATTAGTTTTTTGTCTCATCACCTAGTTTTTATGTTTTATCTTATATATTTTTCATTTATTTAATTTATTTTGAGTTTTATTCTGTATTTTTTATTAAAGCTTAGTCCATAATTTTTAATTTTTATTTATGTATCATTTCTTCTGTTCATCCTTCAGTTTTTATTATTTTATTTGTTTTTATGCTTAATATTATTTTTCATATTCCTATTTTAATTTAATCTTAAATTGATTCTTGTCTACCTTATTCTCTGTGACCGGGCGCGTATGTGGCCTCATTTTTGGTCTCCAACCGTCTCTGTACCAGTGCGCTTGGTTTCCCTCTCTTATCTCTCCTGAAGTCGGTTCAACCAAAAATTAGAGACTGTAAGTGTGTGTTTTTAATTTCTCTTTGTTTCTTTATGTACATTGAACTATATATATACATGAGTTCAAAGAGTAAAACACAGTGTAAAGAAACATATTTATAAACTGAAATTTTCGGGGAATCCGTCTTCAGGAGAAAAGAGAAAGGAAAACCAAGCACGTTGTAACGCAACGGCCATTTGAAACCTAATGAAAAAAAAGAAAAGAAAAATACTTTGAAATTCTGACTTCGAGAATATCAGGTTAAAACTGCTGAATGCCTCTTTGAATTTACAAAGAACAAGATAACATACATGCTTCTGGTAATATAGTGGGTAAAATCACGAAAAGAGGAATGCGACCTAGTTTATAAATGTTTCCTCATTGTTCTCAGCAGAACAGCATTTATCTCATGATACTGATATATCAAAACATAATATGAAGGCTCATAAAAGAGTAAAGACTGATTTGTGTGATTAATCTGCGGTAGTGGAGCCAGGGGCTATCTAGAGCCTGTTTAACTTACTACCCCCATTATGACTTAGCAACATATAAAGTGCTACCTCAGTTCTCGAACATAATCCGTTGTGAAACCAGGTTCAAAAACCGATTCGTTCGATTTCCGAATCAATTTTATCTATAAGAAATAATGGTAGGTTGTTTTCCTCTAAATATTTTTTACAGCTAGGGTAAACATCTCATGTACCTATTCAAAATAAAATTCTCTAGTTAACCATACTTTTCCATTTGACCTCTACATGACTAGCACTATACTCTTGATCACACTAGTGATTTTCATAGTGATAAATAATAAGAGGTTTAATTTTCAAATATCCATTTGCGTTTCGAATTTTGAATTTTAATCGAATTCTGATACAAAAATTAATCAAAATTTTTGGTTCGAATTCCGAATTGTACGATGTTTGAGATGTTCAAAAAAATGTTAATTGAAACTTTTATGTTACCCTATTAACTCTTACTTTGTTTGCTCTTTGATTACATAAAGTGAAAGGCCTCAGAACATTTATTTCTATTATTTTCCTTTTTCCTTGAAATTAGGAAACAGCTCCTCTAAAATAACACACACACACACACACACACACACACACACAATATATATATATATATATATATATATATATATAACAATTTTTTTCCTTCATCTCGACTCACTAGTTCCTTTTTTATTTTTCTCCTTTGCGGTAGCACTGCTTTAGCCCTCACCCAGTGAGTTCTTTACTTGACATCACTCCGTCAATCCACTTCTTCTCCTGAAAACGACCGCCATTACGGTCTTTGTTATATTTCTGTCTATGTGTCACAGTTTATTTTAAGTATATATATATATGTATATATATAGTGTTTCATTAAATAGTTTGTCAATCTTAATTTTGGTTCGTTTTCTAAAAAAGTCAAGTGTGTTGGTTTAAAAAAAAACTCGAACTGTGAATTCCTATATTATTTTAAAAAAATTCCAGTTTCTGGCACTCTCTTCGTTCAGCTTAACCTGTTCCCTGTTGTATGATTCGAATGATCTAAACAGAGGTATCTTTAATAAAATCAGAAGCAATTTGTCATGGAGGAGTTCTCAGAGAGTGCTTCCGTCAAAATATCTTAAAGCAATAAGCGATAAAAATCTTTTAAAAAAAGGAAGCTGATATCAAGATTTTCAGATTAAAATATTTTCTAAATATATGACTTTAGATAAAATCAGAAAATATACAGATGATAAAAAAAAATTTGATTTGCCACAGTTTTTATTTAAAATATCCTCCTATTTTATGTAATCTAAAGTCTAGAATTATTAAAAAAATAAGAAGAAAGGTAAAATAGCTTTTAGTTGTCTAGGCAGGTGGTGCATAAGGAAATAATGGATGTCACTGATTTTTGAACTGCCTTTTGCCAAACTTCGAGGAAAAAGCAAAAAAAAAAACTTTCATCACAAAATTTTTCTTTTGTTCAAATACAAAACTGGTGGTTTTAAATATATTTAAATGTCAATACTTTCGAATAAGATTTAAATACAAATAAATAAGAAGTAAATGTCAAAATAAAAACCTCTCTATCCATATATTTTAATAGAACATCGACTTTGGAAAGACTTTGGTAATGATTTATCTGTATGCAATATGTATATATTAGTTAAACAATGGAATGCAAATAGAATTGAGACACTTTGAGAGTTGTGAAATTTGGCATAATCAACCAGAGCAACCTAACACAATAGAGGGACAATAGTCATCTACAATTCCTTACATCATATGCAGAAGATGGAATTGTTTTCTCTTGACTTAAAAGAATGGAATTGAAAAAAAAAAACTTTTTTCCAAGATGTCTATTATATGAGGTAAACATATAGGATAGCATATATTAAGATGACCTGTTTTTGTTATTGCGTTTTAATGAAACAGAGATTCATTTTAAGATATATATGAACAAGTTCATAAATAATTATTATGAAATGAACACTTCTGATCCAAGTATTTACTCCTTCGAAATCTTCAATGTATATTTGTAATGATGTATTTCTTTAACATTTTACTGATTTAAGCTTCTGACAATGAAATGCAAATGTAATTATAGTAACATAATTTCTCAGTATTAGTAAATTCATGAAGTACTAAAGATACTTTTAAAAGGGCTATGTTAGCTCAGTGGTTAACTTGCTCACCTCTGAGCACACCGGTCGATACCCACCTAGCTCTCGATTTATCCACGCAAGAAGTAAATAAATTTGAGTATGTCGTCCCTAGGAGAGGACGATAAGCCATCGGTCCCGTGTCTGTACGATGTCAGATACTTGCTAAAGATCCCTACTCTAAATATACTTGAGTTAGGCAAAATTGAAGACTCCTAATTTAGGATCACCGATCAAACAAAAATACCGAAAAGGGCTGACGATTTTAACCCCGCTAGGGGAACGGTATAAAGAATAAAAAAAAATGCTTTAAAGATATATGAATAAGAAGTTCAGTTGGTTGTATGTACAAACAACTCTAGACAGAAGAACTTATTTTATATATAAAAAAACTGGACATCCTATTACATATATATATATTCGTAAAAGTTGGAGCATTCCTTTTTTAATGCATCAATCAGGATAGAAAAAATTCTCCATCCAACATAACAAGATAGAATCGGACATATCCTTTTTAAATATATATATATCAAGGTATTAGTTTTCTTGACCACAATTACTAATAAATGCTTTTCTTCGACTCGAGATTTAGTGAGGTTAATTTCTTCTTCTGGGGATGTCTTGAAATAAACACGTAACTCTGGCAAAGAGGTGATTTTAACTAATAACCTTGACCAAATATCGAGAAGAATAAAAGTACTTTATATATATATATATATATATATATATATATAAGGTACATAAAGAAACACAGAAATTAAGAACACACACATACTACAGTCTCTAATTTTCGGTTGAACCGTCTTCAGGAGAGATAAGAGAGGGAACCAAGCGCACTGGTACAGAGACGGTTGGAGACCCGTCTTTACCAGAGACGTTGGAGACCCAACCATCTCTGTACCAGTGCGCTTGGTTTCCCTCCTTTATCTCTCTTGAATACGGTTCAACCGAAAATTAGAGACTGTAAGTGAAATGTTCATTGTAAGAGCAATAGTGAAATATTACTTCACATAGAGTAAGTGAAGATTTCTTGTTATCCAAAGGTTTTAAATAAAACCAAAACGATGTCAAGGAGAGTTTGATTTTGGAACATAAAAAACTGACCAAATCCCATTTAAAATAACACATCTATCTGTCTATCTATTCTATATATATACAAAGATTTTACATAAACACGTGAAAAAACAATGTATGATCAAACCATAATATGAAAAGTTGGGTTTTTGACTCTGACGAAGACCGCTTGTTACAGTTGAAAGACCATAGTCTTGTTAGGTTTGATCATATATATACATAAAAGTAGTCAATTTAGATAAAGACCCTAGTGAAATTAATCACACATACTTTATTACAAAGTTATTAACATATAAAAATGATTAAAAACAATAATAAAATAAATCAATAAATGTAGTTAGACGCTAATTGAATAAATCAATAAATGTAGTTGATTTTCTCGTTTTAGATGCGCAGTTAATAACTGCGGTTAGACCAGTTATTAGTATCTATAACATTAGTAAAAGACTAGTAACGTTTATAGAAAATTTATTTATACTCCTTAATGAAATATTAAAAAAACAGTTTTATACATAAATAAGAACAAAAGGTTATATAAAAGTATTGTTTAAATCACTAGAATGCCTGAAATACCCAAAGTATGGCAGAATGGTGTTGATTATAAATGTAGATTATAAGTGAGAAGACTCAGTTTCAGGTCTTTGACCTGCTGCTGAATTAACTGTGCTTCTGAGTGCGAGGCTAATAAATTCAGCAGGCTTTGCTCGTTTGGAAGGTGGGCACGAAAGGATGCACTTACGACTTATGATGCTTAATATTTCAATGATTATGAATGGAACTTTCACGCATTGAAAACAGTAAAAAAATATTACAACCTTTCGATAGTATCAGCTGCATCACAACACAAAACTTAATACGCTATAACCTTTTGTGATTGAAGTCGATGGTTATCGAAGCGGAGCGCTTCATGTGGTGGGAACATGTGATTTAAAAGCGTTCAGCGAAAGCGAAAGGTTATACATGTAGACTAGTTAAATGAACGCACGCGCGGAGGCGGGGGCGTTTAGAAGTGAGAGTGAGGTGTGAGTGGATATGAAAAGTGCGCCTTGTTCACCTTCCGACGAAAGGGGGGAAAGTAGAGGAAAGGACGCGGTCAGAGGCCGCCAGCTTAAAGGGGGAAACTCGTGGCTTTTGTCCACGTGACCTCGGCGAGGGGCCAAGCCCAGCTTTCCAACGGTGCTCCATCACTGAACTTCGACAAGTCGATAAGGGGGGCCGAAAACAATATAATACCTGTCATTTCAACTTGAAAATCAGTTCAAACACGGTTTTCAGTTCAACTCGAACAAAAATTTCTTTTTTTCCTTCAAGCTAACTATACACAACCTGAGCCATCATTCCTTCAATGCATTATACATCCAAGAAAAGTCATAAAAGCTGGAATTTACTCAAACTATACACCATTATGTTATAAAATCCCATTTTCAGTCATACATTCCGAATACCCCTATAAAATAATAGAAAGATATCTGAAATAATTCAATACTTTTCACCCCCTTTGAATTTTCAACCCACAAGTTAAAACTATAACTTTCAAACATATTCGCCTCATTATTTGATAACATCATTTCAGTTCGTTCAAACCTCTACTGAGCTGAGTGCTTTTATTGAAAGCAAAAGCGATAAAAAGGTGAAACCTACAGCGGATATTAAAGTAAGTTATATCATTAGAATGAAAAGTCATCGTATATCAGAAATCCTTCATTCCTCAAGCGGTCTTCGAACGTGTCCATCATCATGGCCAAGAGATCAATGATGATGATATGCACATGGCCAAGAGATCAATGATGATGATATCCTGAGCATTTTAATATTATTATTATTAGATAATGTCACTAATCATGCTCAATGGCGTATACATTAATAAAAAAACATTGTCATTACATAATATTAAGAGTGGATATGCACGTTATATAGTAGAGGTACACTGATATCAAGATATTAATGTAATAATCATTAGACACTCGAGGGTGTGCACAACAACAAGGTGATACTATCATTAGTATCTAGTTGTGCAGTTATATGTGGTAATTACTTGTTATTGGTTATTTTAGTCTAAATTTTTAATAAAAAATTTTTTATTACGAAAACAATGCATATAAATAGTATAAAAAATGTAAAAAAAGGTAGCTTTTCAGGGTGTTTCAGTTCAGTGTTCTTATCTATTCCCTGTAGTCTTATGTAGATCTCAGTGTATTGTTTATTTGGTACCAGTCACATTTAGTATATAGTATGTATATAGTATATAGTATTAGCAGTCTGTATATAGTATGGGACGGGAAATCAACTGCCGTCCAACAACACCAGTAATGAAGACGGTTACATCAAGAGAAAATGAAAACCATGCTTAAGGTGGATATGTAGTCTGTTCATGGACTACTGCTTTTCAATAACTCACATTCCTGGTTTAAATTATGTACTAAGGAGGTTAGCATGGATGCGAACAGGTTAAGTGCCATTACCAGTTTACAAAGCCCTTTCTGTCTGTCTTTTTGTCTTTTTGTTTGATCGGTGATTCTACAGTGGGAGTTCTAAATTTTGCCTAACTCAAGTGTATTTAGAGTGGAGATCTTTAACGAGTACCTGACATCGTACAGGCTCGGGACCGACTGCTTAACGTCATCTCTGAGGGACGACGTACTCATTAGAGTGTGTACCATCTAATATAAAATCCCATTTTTACCTCTGAACTGGAAGTTCCGGGGTTCAATAACCACTCAGGCTCTCGATTGAATCACACAAAAGGTGAAAAAATCTATGTTCGTCGTCCTCTGGAGAGAACAATAAGCTGTCTTTCCCGAACCACATACTAATTGATTCACCTCCCGCGTGAATAAATTGAAGGCCAGATGGGTATCGAACCCCGGACCTCCCAGTTCAGAGGCGAGTACGTTAACCACCGAGTTAACCTGACCCCTGCCATTACCGTTAATCAAGAACTAAGGATTCACATGAACGCTAAGCAAAGGACATGCTAAATCTACGTTTGCAAAAATAAATATACTCACTTCCAGAAAATTCAGTCACTTTGTAATTTGTATTTAGGAGTAATGTTTGGCAAATGTAAAAGGATTTACTGGAGTAAAAACTTCAACAGTTTTCACACAGCTATATAATAAACAATCTTCAACCTTTCTTCTCAAAACATTACCCTACTGCTAGCAACTTCCATAAACTAATTACAGAAAGAACACCTAAACTTTTTATTTTTTAAACATAATGACATTTTGGAGGAAACTGTTTTATTTAAAACTCATTTACCGAGAGTAAGCGATAAAATTAAACAAGAATGAATAACAGAAAACATAAAGTTAAGCCATTGGTACTGCTAGGTAAAATTAGTAGAGCCCTTATGGTTATGGTTATGGTTATTTGTATTGTGGTTCAGTGTATCACTAAAATATCCATAAAAAATATATTGGTATTTAGAGACTGCATGGTGATGATACATTAGTGCAGAGCACGTGGTAAGTTGTCGTGTCTGTGGCTGCCTGTCGGCTATGGACTCGTGCTAGGGTCAATCAAGGCCTACTGAGATTCTCCTGACGCTGTGTTAGAAGAGTATCTTATCTCAGGACACTTGGATAGCAAAAAGTATGGAGCTAGACCACTGAAAGAGCCAGGGTAGCAATGTGATCGTCTCTGAACTGGAAGTTCCTGGGTTCAATACCCACTATGACCTTCGATTTATTCACACAGGAGATAAAAAAAATCTAAGTATGTCGTCCCCTGCAGAGGACATTAAGCTGTCTTTCTCAAACTTTGTACAATATCACGTACTCGTTAAAGATTCCTGAATCAAACTAGTGAACTTCTATATATCAATGAAAGAAAAAAATCAACTAGAAAAATCTAAAATTAATTCTACAGACCAGCATATAGTCTTGTGTTTCACAACCTATTGAGGTAATTTCTCAACAACTCTTCATAATACTTTATGTACTGGTTATAGTTTAAATTTATTATACGTAAAGACCTCAGCTCTTGCTTGTTTTATCTTTTCTTTTTATTTCATAATGTCTCTTAAAGTTTAGAAAAGCCTGTATATATTATTTTTAAAAATAACAATATTTTTTTCTTACATACAGCCTGCTTTAATAGCTACTTTTGTTTTTTTTTTGACAGTTATTTGATGGCGGCACAAATTCTCTCGTTATCTCTTAATAAACTATTTTCAGTAGGGTTCAAGGAATAAATTATCAACTTTGAGATTTCATCAGTTTCTCAATTTTGTTGTGCAGTCATGAATATACCATACTTCTGCATATAGGGCAGTTAGAAATTTGTAAAAAAACTTCTGTAAGTGTGTATGTTGAAATAATAAATAAAGTCAAATTGTGTATTATATGTGTTGACATATTTTGTACTGTCGGTTTGTTTGAGATATGGTTGCATGTACGGTTGAAAGAATTATAGCTAAGGAGTTACTGGAAGCAATCTTGTTTGAATGTTAATGGATTTTTTTGTAATTAACTTTATTGTTGTGGGAATCTGGTTAAAAAATATGATAAGCGGAAGAGAAGGGTTTGAGGAGGACGATTAATCAGGTTGTGTGAGATAGAGGGGGACAGTTAGAGTCAGCTAGGCCTTTAATGAATTAGGCCAGTAGGACATGAAGAAGAATGGACGCTCGGGGTTCAAGGGAACACGCTCGCCAGTGGGTTAACAGTAAAGAGGGAGGAGGGTGGTCGGCTAACAGGAACATCATAAAACAAGTGGGGGGAGGAGGAATCAAGTTCTCAGGGCGGTATCGACTTATGGACACACTGGCCTGGGGCTCCCCGCCACAAGGCATCCTCCACACAGAGCGAGAGGCCTGAATCGTGGCAAAAAACACCCACCCCCGCTTAATCACCTCCTGTCGCTTCCTCATCCACGTCAACTCCCAACAACACTTTTTTTACACCTTTGAGGAGCCAATGATTCTGTATTTCACACAGCTGTGTAATAAACCATCTTCAAACCTTTCTTCTCAAAACATTATCCAACTGCTAACAACTTCCTTAACAACTTCCATAAACTAATTACAGAAAGAACACCTAAACTTTTTATTCTTCAAACATAATGGCATTTTGGAGGAAACTGTTTTATTAGAAAACTCATTTACCGAGACTAACAAATAAAATTAAACGAAAATGAATAACAGAAAACATAAAAACTAATGTGAAAAGTAATGAATTTATCTAAAATGTATAAATTATATCTTATCTATAAAATAAAAATAACACCCTTTTAAATAAGCGGTTTTACTAACAGCTAAACTACAGTTTTCAAACACAACCATCTTCTGGATCATCATTATAATTTATTATGATTCCAGAAACTTATTTCATTTTATTGAAAAAAAAAATATCATTGCTTGATTTATTTATGATTGAAAACAGTTTTAAAGTTTGTAGATAACATTCTTAACCTTTTAACCGTATATTTATTTTTGAAGTGTCTATAATAGTAAAGTTGCATTAGTATTATATATAGTATATATAATACAATGGCAGCAGATCTTCTTTCAAGCATGTATCATTAAAGTGAACCGCAGTCTCGACTGACAGAGATTAGATTCTACGGTCTAACTTCCTGCTAACAGGATTCAACTGGGAAAAGAGCTGGCCAAGTATATATGTATATATATATATATATATATAACACAATGACGATTCTACATTGGGAGTTCTAAATTTTACGCAACATGTGTATTTAGAACCGATATCTTTAACAAGTTGCTTATATGGCACATGCTTGGAACCGACGGGTATTGAACCAAGGATCTAGCAGTCCTGAGGAGAGCACGTTGACACTGAGCTATCCTAGACTCAAAGAAGAACCTCAAAGTAATATCCCTGTACAAAAAGATCTCGAGCAATCGGCTTGAATCTCAGACTATTTATATGGTTTTATAATCACTTTAATGGTTTCAAATACTTTACCTTTTATTACATATCAAATTAAACCTATTTGAAGAACTTCCAGATTACTTTTAAAAATACTCTAAAGTCTAATAAGTCAGTATCATGCTATATAGCCTTCAGATGGAATTATAACTCAATTATATTTTTCTAATTTTTCAGCAAAGCTGATATTTCTTATAACAAAAGCTTCCGTAATTTTTTTCCCATTCTTTGACATTATCACTTTCATAGTAACTGCAAACATTGCAACAACATTGACTGCGTAGCTTTAGTGAAAAAAAAATACTGTAAGAAAACATTATTACATAATTCTGTATTATGTTGTTATTCAATAAAGGTACTTCGACTTCCCATGCTACAATAGTTTCCAAAAACTATACAGATCATCTACAATGTATACATGTCATATATAATACTAGCTGATCTACCCGGCTTTACCCGGGAAACAATTTAATTCCAACTCTAATAAGAAATTACATATAACGAAAACAATTTAAATTTTCTAAAGTTCCGTTACACTTAACTTTTTTCAGATAAACGAAATTAATACAGAATTTAAATTATAGATTACACAAAACATATATAATCTAATACTGATTATAAATTGCACATACAGTCTAATAATATTGGTAGTTGATAGATTAGATTAAACAAATAATAAAAAGAATATTTTTTGCCGAACAATACATCAAGAAATGTTGAAAGAAGTTTTAACTCATTAAATGTGATATGTCTTATCCGTTAAATATAATGACACGAATTTTAAACCCACAAATCGTTTCAATTAGGAGCCAGTTAGTTGAAGAGGCTAAACCATATCGCATTACATTTCATTCAATAATTTCAATTTGAAGACTTCATACAGTTTTAAATGTTTAATTAAAATTATATCAGTAAACAGAATTGTCTCTTGAAGGTTTGAAAAAGAATATTTTGATGACGCATTCATCAGATTTATGAAGAAGCATTGTGTGAAAAGTGTCAGTTGAGTGCTAAATGTTAAATTGTACCTACATTTTTCATTATATTATATTAAGAGTTATTCTGTTAAGAATTGTGTTTATATACACAAATACATACAGTGATTAAGTTTTATATATGTACATTTTGATTTGAATATTACTTAATTAATTGTTTATGCTGTATATATTACCTTATAAGTTTTACTGATTTAGACGTAGATCTGATCATAAACATCTAGTTAGATTTCATCGATATATAATAACTTATCTTTTTGGTTATATGGAATAGGGCCGGATACTAATTACTAATAATGTAGTAATAATTACATATTTTAAACAAACGAATTAATCAATCAGAAATAAATAAGCAAGACTTAAATCCATTAAACTTTAACAATACTTTAGCCAAAAGATTTGAATTATGGTTCAAATGCTATCATTCATATTCGTAATACTATCATGCATACTTAAAGTTAAGTTATTATTTAACGCATAACTTTCTATAATGCTTAAAGCAAGTTAGACCAATTAGATAAGAAAAGTTAATGGTAAACTATTGCTAATAACTAAAGCTTTGATAAAGTTAATAAGAAACTATATACAATTACAATAATTGTCTTTAATCAATCTGAAAACAATAATAAAATTATATTATGTTTCAAAACTCATTCATATCTTGAACAGAAACATGTGTTTATTCAGCCTGTCGATTGGTAATTTACTATATTCTGTGGATACAGTAACAAAATCGTTATTTAGGAAACTCGAGAAACTTATGAAAAAGTAAGTTTCAGCTAAATAATGTGTATACAGAAAGGACTGCTACCAATATATATTAGTTCAGATAGTTACCAATAGGAATAAAGTATTTTATAGGTCTAGAGGAGTCCAAATGTGCGGCTGTTGGAAAATCCCAGTTGCCCTGGCGCTAGATTATGCTCCGGCGTTTTGCTTATGGACGGTAGATCCCAAAAACAACTTTGATCAAAATGAAAATACTGTAGTTTCTTCCCCGAAAAAAAAAGTAATAAGATCTTTATGTTTCTTTGTATCTAAATGTCTCGAGTTTTGTTTCTATAGTGGACAGACAAACAAACTTTGTGTTTTATAAATGAAGTAAAAAATATTATGTTTACTTGGTAAGTGTGTCGGTGATAATTTAAAATAAAAGAAAGTCTTTCTGTGATAGTTTTGTCATCATTAGGGGGGCTATTGCCGGGGTGTTATTAAGAAAATCCGGTTGGCAGGCCTGATGAATGATAGCCGGCCATGAAGCAATGGACTGATGTATATTAGATTTGAAAAGGTCCTATAAAAGCGTACATTAAGGTCAATGGGAAAGATGAGGCAGGACATGAGATCCTCCGTTATTCTTTTCTCAATAGGAAAGTCGTATTGAATGGCCATATACTACGATCACTATAACACAACTGGTCAGAAAATGGCTTTACAATGACCTTTACCATCTAAAAGTCTTAAAAAAAAAATTCAAATAATAGAGTATCGTTCTTTCTTTGCTTTATTATCCTTTTTATGTTAAGAGCATGTTAGTATAACAGTAGGTTATTAGATACAAAATGATAACAATCTACCATTATAACTCTGGGATCCCCATCTTCATCTTATTTCACACTGTGCATAAAAACCACTTTTGGAAATTTTAATTTTCTTTTTGAATAGATAAAAATACGTTTCATTGTTGTACATTTGTACTTTTTAAAAGAAATAGAAATGATGTCAATAGTTGTATATTACATGTAGAAAATACGACATACAAGATCATATTTTCACATCTATATAAATTGTGGTCAAGCTAAGCTACATGCCTTACAGTTTAAGGACTACCATAGTATTCCTTTGAATTCGGTCGTCAGGGCTTGCTACTAGTAGTTAATCGGGCCCCATCAGGGCGTCATTGTGAGGAGTGTTGTTTGTACCTAAAGAGAGAGATTATTATACGATTCATAGAGAGAGATTAAACCTCTCGTTGGGTAAACACCACCTGGTCTGTGCTAGTTATGTGAACTGAACATAAAGTCCCCACTCTGACCTTCCGTCCAGGGACAAACGTCTACTAGGCAAGTACCAGTTGTAGAGCCCAATCAGCTGAGTTCAAGGCCCGTTTCTACTGGTAAGGGTTTGAGGTCTCTAACTTTCCGGTATGTTCAGCAGGAATCCTCCCAAGAAGTTACTGCTTCTCACACAGCAAACACAAGGGTCTACCCAACTTGGGTGAGAACCAACAGCCACTACGAGTCCAACCTCAGCTGGCGGGATGGCCCCTCCATGGGCTCCCGCCGCCCCTAGTACCGACTTATTTTAAGAACTTCGGATAAAACTCCGGACCAATGGTCCTACTGAACCTGCTAAGCTGCAGATAAGGTCAGTGGCCTTTTTTGTCCCTGGTTCAATGAACCTGTGATATATATATAAGCCAATGCAGCTTGTGGTAGAACTGCATGGCCCCAGTAGGGGCGAATCACATCTATATGAATAATAGGAATAGTTTATGAATAGGATGTAGAAATATATTGTCTGTTCGTATGCTTCAAATAAGCCTAAGACAACACTGCAGTGGGCCAGGGTAGCACAGTCCTTTCGTGCCAGCCTATTAACCGATTGGTCCAGCTTCGATTCTGACTCTGAAACTCATTTTTTTCACTTGAGTGAAACTAAATACACTTGAGTTAAGCAAAATTTATCACTCCTAATGTAGAATCATTAGGTAGACACCTAATATCCCTTTGAGGAATTAACATCATGGGGATATTGCGGTATGATTGATTGAGGTATTACAAACCCTCAATCCTATCCAAGAAAATAAGGATAACATTATTATAAAACTTGACATCACTTATAGAATACCTAGGAAGTGTCAGAAATAAGATAATAGAGTAATAATTACTTATTATTGAGGAAGATAATTTAATGTGTGTTAAATTTGAATGACTTTACATTTCACACATACTGATGATGTATGGAGCCCTGCAATGTTAAATTTACGTAAATGTTTGTATGTGAGAAATGATGAGGAAAGAACAGGGAGCGAGAGAGAGAGAGAGAAAGATAGAGAGATAGAAAGAAAGAAAGAGAGTGAGAGAGAGAGAAACAGAGGAAGAGAGTGAGAGAGAGAGACAGAGGAAGAGAGTGAGAGAGAACGAGAGAGAGAAAGAAAGAAAGAGAGTGAGACAGAGAGAGAAACAGAGAAAGAGAGAGATAGAGAGAAACAGAGAAAGAGAGAGAGAGAGAGAGAGAGAGAGGGAGAGAGAGAGAAAGAAAGAAAGAGAGATAGAGAGACAGTTAGAGATAAAAAAGAAAAAAGAGAGTGAGAGAGGGAGAGAGAAACAGAGAAAGAGAGAGAGAGAGAAAAAGAAAGAGAGATAAAGTGATAAGGAAGAGAAAGAGTGAGGGAGGGGAAATGATAAATGGGAGAAAATGCTAGAAGAGAGGTCTAGCATAGCTTAATTTTTTTTTAAAGTCTATTATTTTCCTTTACGCCTGTTGTTCACATGCTTTACAACTGTCTCACAACTGGCGCTATGTGGCACCCTCTAATTGTCCATTACACTTCACTCTTCTCTATTTATTATTTCTTTTGAAGAGAGCATGTAGCTAAAGTAATAAAAATCATAAGTGTTGTCTAGTTTCTATGTTTTTTTATCATTGCTTTACTATAAGAAATAAAACCTCCTTTATATTTAGTTTTTTTGGTTTTCGACGGATTACTCCTCGTTAGTACTAACATTCTAAGTTAAAATAAACAAGTGGATTCGAGATAACATTCTAACAAATGTTACTCTATTTAAAGCAAACCATAATCGAAAGGTACTTATATAGGGCAATATGATTTAAAGATATAAGCAAAGCATTGATTCTCTGAGAATATAACTTAAGATAAAGTTTTAGTAATAGTAGTATTACTTGTAATTTATCTGTACTACTTTGATTCGTCTTTGCAACTAGCTTGAAACAAAACCAAGGTTGTTACTAAATGGACTGGAGGGTACTTAAAGTTTCGAAAGAAATCAATCGTATTCAAGCCGCAAACCTAATTCATCGGAGGTCTCGCAATACGTTTAACTCTTTAGATTGCTCAATCATAAATCATAGTTGGCGAAGTAATTTTCTTCTTATTCCCCCCACTCACCAAGATAAATACCTTTTCAAATTGTCAACAAATCCTGTTCCCAATGAAAACAGTTCATGAATATCCAAGGACTCCAATTATTATCTTGATTATCAATTATAGAAATGCTTCCGCGATTCAAGTAAGGCGGAAAAAGAAGGAAAACACAGGTTTTGATGAATAGATTTCAGGGTGACTTGGCTGAACTATGACTCGCTAATCAATTCTTTATGTGTTCGGAATATCCTTGAACGTATGTGCATTCTTTAAATGTCTTTGTTCTCTCATCGAAACCGGTAGCGTTAATATCCAACATTACCAAAGCAGTGCTTGTCTTACATTTTTAACTTTTAACTCTAAAGTATTTTTTCACTTCATCCTTCAATCTTAATTAAATCCTAATTAACAAACATTCTTCCTAGCTACTTTTTGTTTTTTGCAAGTTTACACTGTAGCAAATATGATGCTTTCAATATAAATATAAATAATCACACAGGACTTCAGTTTGTTAACACGGCTGTCTTTCTGATTTTTTTCATACCGAATTTTATAACCTATAAAATCTATATATATAAATATAGAAATATAACAACATTTCACAATAAATACGTGAAATAAAAATAAAGGTCTAATGAACAATAAGAAATCAGAAAACTTACTAAAATCTTTCAACCAAAACAAGCGGTCTTTGTCAGTATCAGTTCGAACTGTGACGAAGGCCACTTCTTTTGATTGAAATTTCTTAAAAATTTCCAGATATCTTACTCTGATATTTTTTATTCTTGTCCTTTTGCGAGTGAATTTTTCTTTCTGAATATGGCTTTCCACCTTTCCGGTAAGATATAAAGCAATTCGCCGAATGATTTATTCTTCATATCCATTATGTTTCCTTTTTTTACAAATTTACTGCATTTTTATAGTAAAGTCGACTGGAGATTAGAATTTACTATAGAAGTTTCTGCACAACAAACTTAATAGTCAAGAAAAATTTACAGCAAAAACCCCTACTGCAAAAGACTAATGGGGTATAGCAATACAATTGTAAAATAGGAAACTCTGAGTTCCGTAAATCATCCTACATTGGTTCTACAGCAACAACATTATCCAGGAGATTAACAATGCACCTGACTGCGGGTGCCCCAAAAGACCACACTAGAGCACCCATAGCCTCAAACTAACCAGGGAAAAATTTAATCAAAATATTGTAGAACTTTATCAAGAGAATGACAAGAGAAGACTACAAATTTTGGAAGCGCTGTGCATAAGAGAGAAGAAGCCGAACCTGAACAATCAGACCACGAGCTTCTCAAGAATATTAAAACTGCTCGCACGGACGCAAGATGTTAAGTTCAAGTCCTGATTAAGTTCAAAGTGTTAGTACTTTTAGTTAATAACAACCATTAACACAAGAACTATTAACATTGACACAACAACCTATCATAACCTGTGTAAAACTCCCACTCAATTTATGTAAACATTTGTTATTCCGTTAGTATGTTAGACAATTTAGATAGTTTTCATTAGTATTTGAGTTAAGTTATAATCTTGTTAAAAGTCTCTAAAGACTCTCTTCCCTGATGATGGTCAAAGCTGACCAAAACGTTGGAATTCCATAAAACATTTATTATTTATTGTGAATTTGTAAAAAAAGGAGAAAAAAAATGGATATGAAAAATAAATCATTTGGCGAATTGCTTTATATCTCACCGGAAAGGTGGAAAGCCATATTCAGAAAGTTAGAAAAATTCACTCGCAAAAAGATAAAAATAAAAATTGGCATAATTTTTAACAAAACATGTTTGAAAGAAGGTCTGCTCCCAAAATACACAGATATATACATATAGATCAACACAAGCAGCTGGCTGTCGCTTCGCACGTCAATATCCATAACCTACCCTTCAATGACTGCTTTAGGCGTCCAAGTTTTTAAGACAACTCTCCAATGATGACACCCAGACCACTTTAAAGGCTTCTGAGGAAGACTTCATTTGGTTATTGGGTGGAAGAAATTAATCCGATCACTTCCTGTATTTTTATTTATTTATATCTTTTTATTTTATTATTAATTTTTTTATAATTTATTTATTTATTTTTTTCACTTATTTTATCATGCTAACCTTTTTGGCTTCATTATGTTTCTTTTTTAACTTTCTTCAACAATTTTGCCTTTTATTTTTTCACATTTTGGCACTCTAGAGTTTAGTTTTTACTTGGTTTTTTTTTCTGCTGTATTTTGACTATTTCTCACTTCAACCTCATTTATTAATTTTTAGTTTATCTCTTTTTTCTTTTCCCTCCTCCTTTACATAAATATCACTTTTACTATTTCATTTACTCACAGCTTAAACTGTTCCACGATGGTAAGGTGGCTGCGCTGCGTGTCACTGTATCGGTGTTTGTATCGGTCGGTGGACGTATTCACGTCTCCGCTCCTTCGTTTCTTCTCCTTTTCACCAAAATTGTCGAAAATTGTGAGTGCTAGTCCCCTTTTTTTTGTGTTCTCTAGTTGTAACTTTAATTATATATATATATATATGATACATATTCAGATGTGTTGTTATTGTTCAGTAAATACTCAGTAACCATACATATGAATGTTCAGCTGTGTCTGGTCAGGGTTCATTTGCACCAGTTGAGTTCTATGTCATTGTGAGTTCTCAACTAGGTTGTATTAGCACTCAACAACTATACTTATTGTATGCTCAACTGTGTGTAATGATAACTCATTTGTACCAAAAGGTTTCTTTTATTTCCTGGTGAGGTATACAGCTGTATTTTGTAAATACGCAGTAAAAATAATTTTTGGGTGCCTAGCTTTTGTGGGTACTCAACTGTATTTAGCGAGTGTTTAACTGTTTACTGAGTTGTATTCGTTGAGTGCTCATCTGCCTTTGATGAGTCATAAATCGTATTTTGTAAATAAAGTGAGTATAACCTTTGACTGTTTTACGCTTCGTGAGCACTCTTCTGTATTTGGTGAGTGCTGATTTGTTTCTGGTGACTCATGAGGTACAGCTGGCACTCACATGTGAGTAATGCATGTCACCGGGCACCCTGACGATTGATTTTGGAGGTGGCAAGGCCTCAAGGTGTGGCCGGTCACAGGGGTCACAAAGAAGTTTTGAGAACACAGTTTCACACCCGTCACTCACTTTCAACACGCCCCCCTCCCACAGGGATTATTCTCGGCCGGCTTGGCCTCTTGCTTTCTGCACGTCTGCCTTATTAGTCAGCTAGCCAGCACGACTTGTTGCCGCTCCTAATTGAATGTTACCTTCACCGCCTTGCCTTGCCTTCTCAAAAAACCCCACAATTTAGTTTTTAGGGGGGGGGGACTTTGAAATCGAGTTGAACCACCCCAAAAACCAGATACCGCCTTCTATACAAAGCTCCGAACTTAGCTTTCATCTATCCAAGCCATCTCGCAATTAACTCTGTCCACGCACCATCAACATACCGGGCAATTTAGACTCCATAACCTATTGTCAGATTCCTTTGCAAACTTTAATCAAGAAGCTGATTTAAACATCTACACATCTTCCTTCCACTAACACCATCCCCATTTATTATCATTAGTGCCAAATTCTCTAGCATTTCTATACTTAATGCTATCCTGTCTTCCATCTAAAGAAATTTATAATTTTATTTTACATAGTCACAACAACGTAAATGTAACATTACCAGTGACAATGATGAAAGAAATATTTACACTAGACCATGGAGGCAGGAAGGAAGGAATAATCCAGTGATTATACTTCCAGGCGTGAAGAGTTATAAAACTTAGATTAAATTTATGTCACTAGCAATAAGCCTCTTGCCTACTTTCTCTTCAGACGTTGAAAGATTTCCTAGAATATTTGTTCAGGAGATGTTTAGGATTAAGGGATTATTATTGTTAAAAAGATTTTTGTGAAAGGCTTTAGAAAGAGATATTGCCACTTGATAATTTATAACATCAAATATTTTGTTTCCATAAATCTATAACCAAATATGCTTTATATCTGATATACTCGTGTATATATATATATATATATATATATATATATATATAAAACTAGAATTTTCAAAAGAACACATAGAAAAGAAATCACGAAATTCACTACTACATTTCGATGTCCTCGTCGTCAGAAATAGATGTGAATCGCTCCAAAGGCTGATAACTACTATATATATATATATATATACTTAAAATAAACAGTGACACATAGACTGAAACATAACAAAGACTCACTTTTCAATATTTCGACCGCAATGGCGGTCGTCCTCAGGAGAAGAAGTGAATTGACGGAGGGACGACAGTCAACTCATATATATATATATATATATATATATATATATAATATATATATGTACCATGTACATAATAGCAAACAATAGACCAGTTTTATTGAAATAAGTGTGCTAAATGTAACAATGTTTATAGCCCTGAAGATGATATAAATATATATCGAAACGTTGGCAACGAAGTTTTTTTTGAATATTAGACCAAAAACCCTCAATATATATATATATATATATATTACACTTTAACACATAGGAAAGAACACAGAAAGACACTACAGAACTCACTTCGATATTTCGACATCCGTCGTCATCGGGAAGAAGTGCGAAGTACTCGCGTTGAGAAGCAAACTGCTACTGGCCAGTAGCAGTGTTAAAGTGTTTATTGTCCACACGGACCTTTCATTTTATTCGAAATATATATATATGAATGTTTATTTTAAGTTCATTTATTGTGATTTTTCTGCATATATATATATATTCTTAGCTAAATATTTTTTCATCCAAGTACATAGTTGATTACACATCAAGGCTGTTCAAGCATTCTTAATCCAGGGTCAAACATAAAAAATGTACCAGGTCCGGGCAACTTCGATGAAAATCTAAGTTTTGTGAAGAAGAATAATATTGGATGAAAAGATCCACAAATTCTATTACTTCATATATATCTTCTCCAAAGTCACAGGACATTGTCCACAACGTCTATACGATGAAAAAACTCATCGTATCAAACGAAAAAACTGATCGACCAAAAATGATTCTTTTGAATATATGATCTCGTCTGAAAATTATGCAGCAGATAATTTTCCATCTCCCTCCTTCCCTTTCACCCCTCTCTCTCTCCCTCTCTTCTTCTCTCTCACTCCCTACTTCTCTCTTTCTTTCTGTTTCAATCAAGTTAAGCTTTTATCTTTAACCATTACATCTTGGCAACTTTGTTGCCAAGGCTCTTTGACAGACTCAGGAATAGTAAGAAGAGTATTACAACATGTTGCTTGTCTCAGACCCTCGATTTATTCACGCTGGAGGTGAATAAATCTGAGTACGTCGTCCTTGGGAGAGTTAAGCCGTCAGTCCCAAGCCTGTACGATGTCAGGTACTCGATCCCTACTCGAAATTCACTATAGCTAGGCAAACTTTAGGTCTATCAAGGTAGAATATGTAGAATCACCGATCAAACAAAAAGCCGGTAAACGGCTGACGTTATCACCCTCTAGAGGATCGGTTTAAACAATAAAAAAAAAGGTAATACAAATACATTCATACAAGCACATGCTACACTATGTTAACAAAACTATAAAACCATTACGATATGAATGTAAAATTATCAAAAAAATACTTACAGGATCTGGAGCCATGGCTCGCTTCTTCTTTGTACCAACTTCAGACTGAAACAAATGAAGAAGAAAAATTAGCTACAGGTTAAAAGAAAACGGATTAACTTTGGTCTGAAAATAAAGCAACTAATGATTGACTTGTTATTATTAAAAGTGAACCTACTTATTTTAAAATACATACTTCACATGAACTTCACATTTATTTGGAGTAATTTATTAATCAGAGATCAGCAGTAAGTAAGAATAATGTGTAATATATGCTCCTGGCAAGTAATCAAAATATATTCTGACCTAAAATATTTATGATAATTTCTATAAACTTTTTATTAAACTTGCTATTAAATATAGCAAATAAAATATGGAATATAGATTATATAGGTGTATATAATTATTATTTATCACTAAACGATGATAAAACAATAAATTCAAAGACTAAATTTTTCTCTGAACCATTGGAATTTGTTCTTGGTACACTAACTTTGGGAGGTTAGAGTATTCATTTAGTCTTCAATTACATAAAGAGAATAAACGGAAAGAGCCTTTTTTTTTCAAGATTTAAGATAAATCTTAATATTAAAATAAATCAAGATTGATGATGGTAAAGAGACATGAAAGTTATAATCAATCAACTTTTAATACACTATGTATTTCAAGAATGCCTCTGAAGTCTTCCGTTTGTTAAATATTTTGTTTTTAATATATTGATATTACTTTTGTTTAAGCTACTTTGCTTACAACTTTTAAGAATTCCGACTGAGGTAAGGTCTGAAAACTCTTCCGTATAAAGCTACTCCAGATGCTCTGAAAAAGTTTTGATAGTAGAGTATCCTAAAAATGCAAAAACATCGGCATCTTAACATAAAAAAATTTTACTTTCATTTATTATCTGTATGAAATATTTCAGTACTGTATTGTATTCGGGTCAACATTTTTAAATCAAACTTTCAACGGAAATATACCTTTTAAGGTACTTTGAAACCATTAAAATATGTTTTGTAACTTGATCCATCTGTGTGTGTGTGTGTGTGTGTGTGTGTGTGTGTGAGTGTGTGTGAAGGAAATCTCAAAACTATAAGAGCTATAATCGACAAATTGCTTGTTTAATGTTCTGCTATCGCTAAGACAGAACAGCAACCTTGACACCAAAATTGCACTTTTAGTAGGTATAATTTTTATGGAAAAAAGAAAATCTTGTTCTTTTCTGCTAAAACCTGTCAACATGATTTTAATTAAAATCGACGTGATTTTGGCTTTTTAGTTGACATGAATGATATATAGTAAGTGGTGTCCTCAAGAATTCTCTTTCAGAGTCAAAAGTTTACAAAACTGTTCTCTAATAGTGAAAAACTAACAAAAGGTTTTTGTTTGAAGCGATACTGCTATCAAGGAATAATAGAGATAATATATATATTAATAGTCCATTTGATATAAATTAATTAAACTCAGGAAGAGAGAGAGAGAGAGAGAGAGAGAGAGAGAGAGAGAGAGAGAGAGAGAGAGAGAGAGAGTGAGAGAGAGAAATTAGATAAAGAATATTATAAGTACCTATAACATAAACAACACTATCGCTATACAACTGTCACTAACCTGAAATATTTGCTATCATTTATAATTAGATAAATAAAGTTCGGTGTCACCTACGTCTCACGCTAGATTTTTTTAAATTATATATTAACTAATGCTTTGACTTTTTTCTACCCGAAAACGTAAATTGGAAAACTTGCAAAAAATGAGACTTCCAAACATAAAATTGGAAGTAATTTGTGTAATTCTGTAGTGCAAACTTGACACAGCCAGACATCTGATGTTTATATTTATATACTAAATAGTATAGTTTTATATATATATATATATAAATAGGGTTTCCTGCCATTGTGTTTCCGGCGTGCTTGGTCGCCCTTTATATTTTAAATGTACGCGTAATATTATGTACATTTTAGGAAAACGGCTTACGTTGGAATCTCTATCAAGCAACTGATACGGTACTTGCTCCGGGACATACAACCCTTTACAAAAGATTATTTTATGTTTCGTTTGAAACATAACGATTATATTAATATTATGTTTTGTAATTTTAGTTGACAAAATATTTGTGTACTTAAAATAAAACCTATAAAAGCATGAAAGTGAAATTTATTTAGAAGAAAAAAGTCTTAATTGAAGACGTCAAGAAATAAAAGTGAAGGAAACGATATATAAGTTGACCCTAATTCAGAGAACATTAGAAGTGACTTTCACAGCTTGATGTTCAACACGAGAACTAACAACTCCTTTCCAGTCAATACTTTTTTATGCTCCTTTGAAAATTGTTAAAACTACTTACTAGACTTGAACATGTGCAAGATAAGAAGAGGGTTTTTAAACTTCTTCATATGATCACTACCTTTTCTTTGAGACCCAGAACTCTATATATATACTTTTCTCTTTCACTGCATCAAACTGTGATTTAAAACAAGAAGGAAAACAACTTTTTTTTTATACAGAGGTAAAAATATATACAGTATTACTTCGACTTTCAAACGAACTGACATACGAATTTATTGATGTACGACGAACCAATGTCAGAGTTTATAGTTATAGATTTTGCTATTCGTCTTGATATACATGTTTTTGCTTGATTCATAGTAATCGTAATGAAATGAATGGAACTGAATAAGCTTAAGATATAAAATTAAAAAAAACGTAAAAAAAGACCCTCTACACAAACGTAGAAAGCTAGATTTTGTTTTACAATAAGTGAAACACATAATTTAAAATAAGAAAAATAAATAATCTAAGTCACTTAGTGTAAATTAGAGTAAATGTTAAATCGAGGGCCAAGTGCCGATCGAACTCCGGACGACCAGCCCAGAGACGAGTATGTTAACCACTAAGCTAACCTGGCCCCTTATTTGTACCCATATTTATTAAGGATTTATCATAGGTTTTTAGACTGTGGAACAGATAACCGAATTACAATGTCTTCTTATCAATAATTTAGTTTCTACGTATGGCCATTTTGATAAACAAAACTGGTCCCGGAACGAATTAAGTTCTACTGGACTACTGAAATCGATGATACAACAGTCACCTACGTCCAACGGAGGAAAATTATTTTCATGTATTATAGTCGAGAACCATTCAAGACTACTAAAGTGTTACTTTAAGTCAATATTATAGTCTGTTGTATGAAGATTAATAGTTTATTTATAGTTTAAGAGGTATAGTTTCGTTATATTTTAAGGTACATAGTTTTGTTATAGGTTAATTATAGTTTTAGAATTGTTAAAACAATTCTATTTCTAGTTATTTCGTTGAAGGAGGCTTGAGGAATAGTAATATTCTATAAGGGGCTAGAATTGATGTGAATAAGAGCGTGGAAATATAGAGTTAGTTAGGTAGGGAGGTTTTGTTGTTTGTAATATAGACTGATAAAGTTATGAAGGGATTGCCACCTGAAGCTTGCCAGACAAGCACATTTGAGGCGAATAACGGAGCCCAGGCTATAACGCGAGCAAACAGAATCAGGCTAGTTAGTGTTCAAGTCTCTCAAACGAAGCCGAGAGACTCAATGGCACATTTACATACATATACCAAGCCGGCCCACTTATCTCAACATTAGTGCAGTTATGAAAGTCAATCAATCAACCTGCCGCTTAATTACACTTAGTAATTATATACTATATATGTTTAAAAGGAAACGACCGTTAAAGCCATCTGGGATGGTTGGAATACTGGCAGAAGATGTTATTCTTGATAATTCTCATCTTTGCAGGTGGGAAGAACAAAAACTTGTGTACACCACGTAGAGGTGTAGTCTCAAACATGCTGACGATGTGGAGCAATACAGGAGGTACATGAATACAGTGGGGTACACCCACATTTCATGGATAACTCCTCCAAATAGTAAAAGAATGGAAATACCATCATATAACTGCCCATATCATTCTATCTGATGATGATGCGGTAAAAATATATTATTGAACTGTTATCATCTCTTGTAAGTGTTTTATTTTTCTGAATTTATTTTATAGATATAATAGACTTATTAAACTTTACAACATACTTATAATTGCGCCATAACTACATTATATACTTATATTTTAGAGTGATCACCTTAAAGTCAATCACCTTAAAGTAATCACCCAAAAGTCCAATTCACATATATTGATTGAGATATCTCGGCATTTATATATATATATATATTCTCATTAAGAAAACAATCCACAAAAGACAACAAACGTTTCAAAGTAAACTATAGGTACACAATAAATAGAAACACAGACTTTATAAAACAAACTATATATATATATATATATATATATATATATATATATATATATATATAATCGTATTTTTTCCATTTTATATTGTGATTTGATCATATATATAAATATATGAGTATTGATAAAAGTTTCGACCGTGAAATAGAAACAAAATTAATGTTTATCAGGACTCGGTCAATTCTTCTGACAGTTTTTGACTCTGATGAAGACCGCTTTTTGCGGTTGAAAGATCTTAGTCTTGTTTTCCTATTTCATTTTGTGGTTTGATCATTGATTGTTATTTCATGTGTTTATTGTGAAATCTTGTTACATAAGTAATGAAACGGTCTATAAGTTGAAATTTCATTTAAACCAAAACTTTGTCATTTCATAAGAAGATTTAAACAGAACTTTGTCATAAGATAGAAACAATTAGAAAGCAAGAAAAAAATAGACAGAAACATAGCTTTCGTCTATATTTCGACAATATTCGACATCATCAGAAGTTGAAGTGTACCTGCCTCCTTCCGAAATGCTTGGCCTGCTGATGACAACGACTGTCGAACTATAGAAGTGAGCTTTGTCTGTGTTTATCTTTGTTTTTTTTTTTATTGTCTAAACCGATCACCTAGCGAGTGAAAACGACAGCCGTTTACCGGATTTTTGTTTGATCGGTGATTCTACAGATTCTAACTTTGCGGGTCCTAAATTATGCCTAACTCAAGTGAATTTCAAGAAGGAATTTTTAAAGAATGTCTAGCATCGTACAGGCTTGGGATCGACCGCTTAACGTCCTCTCCTAGGAACAACGTACTCAGATTTATTCACCTCCCGCGTGAATAAATAGAGGGCCAGGTGGGGATCGAACCCTGGAATACCAGCCTAGAGGTGAGTATGTTAACCACTGAGTTAAACTGGCTCCTTATCTTTGTGTTACTTTTTTTTATAATGTTATATAAATATTACTAATTGTATTGGTTTTTTTCAAGAGCCAAAGCCGATATGATATGGATGTTTTAAATGAAGTATTGATAGTAAAATAAAGTTATTGGCGTGATTATTACATTCACTGAAGAAGGAATTTAAAGAACAAAAAAGGAAAGTCAGTCACAAGTTTTACGAGCTAATCGAGAGCCTGTTTGACACACGGCCGTAAAGCAATCAGAAGTGATTGAGCCAAAGAGCTGTTACGACTAGAAGGTACTGTTATCTGGTCGAGATGAGTAAGAGGGGGGAAATAAATTTGCAAAAATAGCCTGGGAGTGGGGGGGGGGTGGGGGGTAGGGAAAAGGAGATTAATGAACAAAGCCGATGACATAAGGAATGGGGTGGAGAGAGACTCTACAAATCAAAAGAGAAATTAGATCGAGCAGAAAGCAAGGAGTGCGTTAAGTGTCAACAGGCGGCGTAACCGGCGTAACTGCAGCACAGCCGAGTTTCACAATAAGCGTCATAACCTTTCTCATGTAAGCGGCACGCACCAGGCCACATGGGACAAGTGCCATCAACTGAGAAACTCAATTAAGTTTCTGTTACGGGTCAGTAAACACTGATTTCAAACCTTCCTCTTAGACAAATGCAATATACTTCATACCCTAATCTCTCTCTTTCTCTCTCTCACACTCTCTCAGATATATATATACACTTAATAAAACGAAACACGGTCCAAACTGGACACAATACGAGTTCAAAATTCAAGAAGAGTAATACACAGAGTAAGGAAATACACTTACAGACTCAAGTTTTCGGGTAATCCGTCTTCAGGAGAAAAGAGAAAGGGAGACCAAGCACGTTTTAAAGAGTATGCCAAGATCTCACTCTTCGAGCCTTATATATATATATATATATATTTATATATATATATATATATATATATATATATATATATATACACAGGTGACTACTCATGGGTATATATATATATATATATAAATATATATATGAAGTTTGGCACGTTTACAACGTTGTCCCTTTCTCTTTTCTCCTGAAGACGAATTACCCAAAAATTTGAGTCTGTGTGTTTCCTTACTCTGTGTGTTACTCTTCTTGAATTTATAAATTCAAAAATTTATTTTATTTTATCATAGCTGAGTCCCCACTTTTATTTATGTGTCAATTCCTCTATTCATCACTCAATTTTTTCTTTTACTTATTTATTATATTTTCATATTTTCTAATTTAATTAAATATAAATGGACACCTGTCTACTTTATTCTCTGTGACCGGGTGCGCATACGGCAACTGGTCTCTGAACCAGTGCGCTTGGTTTCCCTCTCTTATCTCTTACTAGCAAATGTACCCGTCTTTGACGGAATCAAAAATTCTATTATACTTGGTATTCCAACATATCAATTATAGTATTATACTAATACTATAATTAGAAATTATAGAATAGTAGAAAACACCATTATTAATACAGTGTTAAACAAATGCCTCTGTATACACTACATTAGCTGTCTGTCCTTCAGGTTCATGGAAGAACAATCAGTTGAAACCTCTGACTATTGAGCAAGTAAACTACAGTTGACCATGTGAGAAAAACTTGGTTTCGCTAACTTGAATTCCTGCGTTAGATAAAGTCTCCCTTTGCGACTTAGTTAACGTCATTGCGAAATAGACTCTGAGGGGACCTTGCAATCATTTGAATGGAAACAGACAGTGGTTCGGAAGACACCCCAATACCACATCCAGTCATTATGTCCGCCTCTATGGCATATCTGTGTAGAGCACGAACTCAGAGTCGTGTCCCGTTGCACAGTTTTTGGGTCACTCATGTTTCGTAAAATGAAATTTGTTACTGCTATAAATTGCAGCATCATTGGTGCTCCTACTTTAAGTTTTTACTCATGAGCAGGCAGTCCAGGAGAAATAAATTCAGAGTCAAGAAATTCAATTAGATAATGAACTGCTTCTTCATCACTAATCCAATCTCTTTACTGACTTGTAAGTTCTTTCCTCGGCTTCATATAGCGTAAGAACTTGTTTGTTGATTTCTCATGCCTGTTCATATTAAGAGCTGAGAATTGCTCGTTTACAAAACATTTATTCTCAATAGATAGTACATCCTTAACTCTGTGAAACACCATTTCAATGATGTCAAATACGCAATATATTCATGTGCTCAATTGAAATTAAAATCAACTAACAATACCTACTTGCCACACCTGTGTATTTTCAAAACAAACTTGTCTGTGAAGTTAGGAAAATACAGCTAAAAGCCCCATAACTTCGCTTCTGTACTGAATTAATAATCTATTTAGAGCCCATATTTTAAGTTAGGCACACACAAATCTAGTGTCAATGTTTCAGCTCGCTATGTCTTATGGTGGCTGAGTTTACTTGTGACAAACATTTTTGCGTTAAACGTCCATAACTTCACTTCTACGTTGAATTTCCAATCAATTCATAGCCTATATTTTAAGTTAGACCTACACAAATCTACTGTAAAAGTTTCAGCTTTATATGTCTTATGGTAGCTGAGTTTACCTGTGACAAAGTTTTGCGGACAAACCGACAAACCGACAAACCGACAAACCGACAGAAATTTTTCTAAGGGTGGATTCGGTTTCTCCAATGTATGAAACGTAAAGAAAACTTGAAATGAGTCAGTTCTAAGCAATGTACAGACAAAATCATTATTTTATTTATAAAGATGAAGAAGGTTTAAACCAAAACTTAGTCTGTAGGTGTGTGCTTTTAATTTCTCTATGGTTCTCTTTGTACATTGAACTATATTTGCCCGTTTCGGATCGTATTTCCATCGAAAAAGTAGCTTAATCCACTCGGCAGGCAACGATAGACTGACCAACTTCCTTGACGTAAAGGCCGTGAAAGAAGTTACATCGTGTGAATATACCAAGAACCTACAGACCAAAGAACGCATGAATGCAAAAAGCAGGTACCCGGAACGATACAAACCAGGAAAATGCATGCCCTAGTGCACAGAACATTTGAGAGGAATGTTCAACATGCCAGCTGTTTCATGACCACTAGTTTTTCAATTTCACGAACGAATACATCAGTGCCAATAAACCTTCATTGAAAATAACTGCAATAAGGTTTTAAATAAAAACCGAAAAGTCGACAACGTAAGTTTAAATCGACAACTTGAAGAACTGACCGAGTCCTGAAAAATTGTATTTTGTTTCTACTACACGGCCGAAATTTTTCGCCTGTTATGGTTGAAAGATCTTAGTCTTGTTTTCCCATTTCATATTGTGGTTTGATCATTGATATATATATTATTTTGACCTGTAGTTTGTCACCAGAAGAAAACCATCAGACAATACGTTATGAGCCAGATTTTTTTTTCAAAATATTGAGATAAAAGCAAATATTTGTGCCCGTCATGTCACCTGCATTGTACAAACGCTTTAAACACCCGTCATATAATTTTATTTTCGCTTCGTTTAAATTTTTGGGGATGGACATTATACAATGTATGTAGAATAGAATGACAATATTCTGCAACTTATAAAATACATAAATAATTATTAACTATGAAGAAAAGGGTTGTATCTATGTATTAAGTAATTTAAAGAGTTGATAAAAATAAATTTAGATCATCTGAGTTTAAAGTTGAATGAATATTAATTTATAATTATGAAAATGCAATTATTATTGAATTAACATAATTATGAATTATTAATTTAATTAATTAATAATTAAATATTCATTTATTAAATAAATATTGAAATACAAAAAGTAAATAAATATTTATTTATACTATATTGTATAAATATTAAAGGAATAAATATAATTATATATAAGTATAGTTTATATGAATACGTTAAACATGTTATGTAGTGATAAATAGGTTTGTTTATATATTTTGAAGACAATCACAATGTATTGGTGTTGCAATAGGAGCTGGCAGGAATTAGTTGATGATGCGTACTTGGACAGCGTGGGAGAACCACATATTGAATCAGCCCACAAGTCGGCCTTGCCCGGCTTCTGTCTTTGGAATACTGGCTAAAAATCAACCATGTCTATGTTTATTAGTATTAATAAGTGACATTACAACAATGCTTTGGTCATTACACTAAAAGTTTGTTTTCAACGCCCACACTTATAGTATTTCACCTTCAGTTCTATACTATTGGGAATGGGGGGGGGGGGGGGGGGCTTATTTGTTACTTGGCACCGATTTTAATTAAGGTCCAGTAATATTAACTCTGAATTATTCGACATTAGGGGTACTGGAGTATGGCTCATTTGTTATTTGGCACCCATTTTAATTAAGGTCCAGTCATATTAACTCTGAATGATTCGACATTAGGGGTACTAGTGTATGGCTCATTTGTTACTTGGCACCGATTTCAATTAAGGTCCAGTCATATTAACTCTGAATGATTCGACATTAGGGGTACTAGAGTATGGTTCATTTGTTACTTGGCACCAATTTTAATTAAGGTCCAGTCATATTAACTCTGAATGATTCGACATTAGGGGTACTAGAGTATGACTCATTTGCTATTTGGCACCCATTTTAATTAAGATCAAGCATTATAATTAACTATATTTTAACCTCGATCAAGTATATCAAAGTTTGCCTACTTAAGATTGCCCCTAACGTAGTAGCTACTTGGGACCGACATTATGACCTTTGCGGCGTATCGAAGATTTACCATATCCCAAATGAAAAATTTAAGTTCATAACCAATGTTTGAGTCTTTAATCTTTAGTAGTTGAAGCAAGTTACACTAAAACTACATATACATACTATAAAAAACAACACCATTTCAAGAATAGTGTCATTACTTTCTTTTCTTCATTCCTTTTCTACTCTGATATACAATGATTCTTATTAAAATAAAACACAATAACATATTTTTTAATAATTTATAAACACAGAGTAACATGCAAAACCAAGTATACATTAATAAGAACTAGGAAACCGTAAAATTTAGATTTTATATCTGTGTAAGTTGTAATGGAAACACTTTCAGCATTAATGCAGTATAGAACTAAATTATTTTTTTATTATTTTGTTATATTTTCAAAATAATTTCATTGTTTACATTAAGTTAGACATTTTTTGATTGAATCCACTATAATAAAATTGATGTTTTGAGGTTTAATGAAAAATTTGTTTAAATATTTTAATAACTTAATATGAGATGGAAAAGAATAAAATTCTTACATGTAAAAAAATAAACTCCAATCAAACATATAATTTCTGATGCTTTCCATGGTATGATGGATTTTTCTCACAAAATGCTCTAATCAATCTATATGTTGCACCCTTGAATAAGACTTAATATCATGTAGATTTTTTTGTTATCAATCGTACTAACTTTGGGTAATATTAAAGTGTGAGGTATAAACTCTTTCCTATTCTGTTGGCAATATCCAGTTTTTTTTACTATTCTTGTCTAATAGTTCATAATTATTATTTTCAAAAAATTCAAGCTGTCAGCTATAAACATTTTAAATTATACTTAAAAGCCCGCTTTGAATTTCATTTGAGTATGCAAAACTGAAACTGAAGGTAATTAAAAATTACCTTCAAACGACATTTTCTCTTAGATGTTTCTGAAATTTCTGAGGAAAAATAGGAAAATTTTCAAGTTATATGGGAAACTTTATCTTAAATCTTCAAAGTAGCAGGAGGTCAGATTGAGTATATAAGTGATCCAATGGCTATTGGAACAAAAGTCATGTTCTCCTGTAAGAATTTATATCGTAATACGAAATCTACACTTTCGTTTATCAAAAATGTTATTACTGCTTTAGTTATACTAATGATATTATATGCATCAGCGGTGTGATATACGAAAATAAGCATATATATTGATAAGTTGATCAATCACTATCTGTACTACCTCCAGGAATGAAAGAGTAATAAACATCCACCCATTTAGACATTTATATTATACCTAAATGGAACTTTATATATTACACACCCAAGAAGTTTGATATTATGTTTACTTATAGTAAAGTTGAGTGTATACCACTCCAGATTTTTTCCTGTTTTATATAAAGCGCTGATTGAAATAGGAGAGAAAGATAAGTTCTCAGAGATTTCTATGGAAATAAGGAAGTAAACATTTTTTATAGCTTACAATTTTACAATTTTCAAGTCTGTAACCAAAGTATATGCATTTGTTATATAACTTTAAGTGTGCAGAGTAAGGGTTTCTATTAATTGGTAATAATTTATGTTATGGTAGAATCATATGGATTCTACATTGATAATTCATAATTTTGCTTTTTTTTTTTTTTTAGAAGAGAATTTCAGGAGTATTTATACAAAACCAACGTTCTGTTTGGTTCAATGTATTAACATGCGTAACATAAGGTCATGAGTAGATTCTTAGGTCAGACCTTCAGTAAGTACTGCAGCTCGCCTAGAACACACCTGGCCCCCCAATAATTACATAATTCTGGTTTTCCTTTCTCCTTTTATGTGGTTTATACTTATTTTCTTGTTGCTTTTGTAACTCTGCTCTGTGTACCTATTCCCCGTTATTACTTCTCCATCTGTTGTGGTCAGTCTATCATGCATCAATGAACCAAACACCAAATCATTCCTGCTGATATATTATCTATTGTGTCGTAATTAGTCTTCACCAGTAGCAGGGAATTCATTCTTCTCTTTACTCAACTCCCATACTTAAGACCTCAGTGTTGTTCATATCTCTATATTCTGGCTCATGGCTAAATTTTTCTATAATCAAGTTTATTCATATTCCGGCTTTCAAAAACAAGACCTGATTTCAAAGGACGTTACAAGGAAAAAAATATACATACAGATAAAGCGCTTAAGATATATGGTAAGTCTATGTTAAAAGAAATGAATACATAAATAACATATAAAATAAATGTTACGAGGTACAATCTAATCTTATATAAAGAATAATGAAGTATAAAAATACAGGTTAGAAGCAAAAATAAATGTTAAAAGATATGTGCAGTAAATAATATAAAATATAGGTTCAAGGTCAAATTTGAATTATATGATATGAAAAAATATATAATTATATGATATAAACATATTAAAAGTCAGGAAAGGAGGTTATCTCTTAAATTAAAGTTAATTTCAACTTTAATTAGTTAAAAGATTATTGCAGATTAATAATATAAAATATAAGTTGGGAGGCAAAATCTTATCTAATGCGATATGAACTGACGATGGATATATATATATATATATATATATAAGAAGAGAAAAAAGGAGCTAAGAACTTTGTATAAGATATGTGCAGAAAAATAATGTTTAAAATTTAAGTTAGGAAGTAACATTTAATCTTATGTGATATGAAAAGAAGATGGGTAAATATATATATATATATATGATCAAACCACAATATAAAATGGAAAAACAAGACTAATATCTTTCAACCGTAACAAGCGCTGTCCGTCAGAGTCAAAAACCCAACTGATATATATATATAAACTATATTAACACAAAGAACACACAGAAATGAAACAGAAACTCACTACTTAATTTCGATGTCCTCGTCATCAGGAAGATAGAAACGAGTCGTTCCGCAGGCAGACAACGACCACAATATGAAAACCTAACTGACATTTCGGTTTTTGACTCTAACGAAGACCGCTTGTTACGTTTGAAAGATCTTAGTCTTTTTTTCCCCCTATTTCATATTGTGGTTTGATCATTGATTGTTATTTCACGTGTTTATGTGAAATCTTGTTATATATATAGGAAGACAGAAAAAGAGCTAAGTTCTTTGTTAAAAGATATGTAGAGTTAAATAATATATAAAATATAGGTTAGGAGCAAAATTTTATCTAATGTGATATAAATAGAGAATTTATATGCAAGATGCCTGAAAATTTTTGTTAAAGGTTATTTGAGGTAAATAAAATATAAAAGACAAATTAGGAGGTAACATTTAATCTCATGTAATATGAATAGAAGATGGGTATATAAAAAGGCAGGAAGGAGGTATGTACCATTGAATGGAGAAGGAATATAATGTTTACACTGAAATTGTCAGCACTATATAATTTGAATACAATATATCAGGGACTTTCTACTGCTGTGTTATAAGACTATGTGTTTGTGGAGTCAGTAAGTAAAGGTTCGTACTTTGTTTATTCAGTTTGTCGGTATACATTATTTCGTGGTAGTTTGGTTTTCTTGAGTCGTGAAAAGTTGTCGGTCAAGGGCATTCTATTTTAAGAACAGCCTCTATGATGGAAATGGTTGGGAAATTCTTAGAGATAGGCTCTGGACAAGGGGGTTTGGATGGGGTGGGATTTTCGTTATTTTTCTTTTTAAAAGTGATTGTTTTAATAAAATATAGTTTAACATAGTTATCTGAAAATACCTTAAGATAACTATTAATGTTAAGTGCTGATAAAGTGGGATATCTGTTGAAAAAAGATGCATACTCGTATAATGCAGGTATACAAAGAAAATTTGTTCGACAAGGCAAATAATATTATGTATATAAGCCTACAATATAACGTCATGTGGTGAGTCCTGATGTTGTGTGACATGCCCGGAAGAAGAATATAGATAAGGATATTAACAGGATAGGATATATACAGATTAGGATGAATAGGTGATAGTTTAATGTGTACACTGGAATAATGAAAGGGAAAAAATTGTTGGTGTAATTGAGTGCGAAAAGATGATGCCATAGTACATAGATCATCATGTGTCTTAGGTCAGTTGATGGTATTCCCACGCGATAAGGCTCTTTTTGACCAGAGGATGAAGACGGGCCAGAGAAGGGTTACGAAATGCCGACGATAGAGTCACGTCTACTAAGGTGACCATTATAGCAATCAGTGTAGGCTTGGAACGTGATCCACAGGCTGTCACCTCGCGCGCCTAGACTAGGGGAGCTTTCAATTGACCCAAGCCGTCATCAGGACTTGAATTAGCCAGACAGACTTTAATTGAGTCTCCATCTACTGTCTCTCATTTACTGATACCTTAAACAGGTCGCCACAGTCCCCCAATGTTGCCTTGCAATCGTCACACTTTCCACAATCCTAACTGATTACCTTTAATCAAACTTCTTAAAGCCTTTCTAAATTTCTCGCACTTAAATAAAATTTCTCCTTTTTTCAATATACTGCCATATACTAGTTTGAAGTCGCAGTATTAAATAAATTGAGAAAAGTAAAAGTTTCAACGTATTTCAAAATAACTCTCCATCTTAATAGAAACCTCAGAATTCATAACATCTTTGAGTTTTGAGAGTGGTCAGTCCTCCTGCCTTCCCAAGACAAACTGATTAATGTCGTGCAGTGTACAAAACACAATATTCCCACCATGTTTTCAATAACGATACAATACAGTTATATACTATGCAAATAGCTGTACTTTTATTTACAATATTTCATCAAATTTAGTTACGAAAATTCAACTTAATTACAACAAACTTGATTTTATTGCAATTTCTTTTTATCCAAGGACCAATGATTCTCAGGCCACTGTAGTGCGCCTTGTAATTAGGAGTTCCAGGTCTTGGACCTACTACTGCTGAGTTATAATACTGCTGTCTTTGTGGAGTCAGTAAGTAAATGTCCGTACTCTTTTTCAGTATACATTATTTCGTAGTAGTTTGGTCATTTTGAGTCGTGAAAACTTGTCGGCCAATGGTTTGGTTTTCTGTTTTAACAGCCTCTATGATGGATGTGGTTGGGGAATCCCTAGGGCTAAGCTCTGGACAAGATAGTTTGAATAGGGTGGGATTCTTGTGTTCTTTCTTTTTTGTAATTGATTGCTTTAATAAAATATAGTTTAAAATAGTTAGCCATATATACCTTAAACTATACTTCTCCTGATACAATTTTTTTTTGCAAAAGTAAACCTTATTACAATATTTTGATTTTTCTGTTATTAGTGTTATTTAGAATTTCAGTTGTAAAAATAAATTGCCCTATTAATGACTTTTAAGAAATGATCCATACGTTCTGCTTTCAGAGAGGGATGAAAGGTGAAAAGGCTTTATGTGTAGTTTTTGAGAATGGTGAATGCATGTTGGATGATCATGCTGATGATATGGGTGATGATGATGATGATGGAGAATCAAGAGAAAGCTACTGACGGTGACTAGTGAAGTTGAATAAAGCCCCCCCCCCCCTCCCCCTCTATAAGCGAAGTAGGCCGAGGCTGCTGGTAATTAAGCAAAGCACTGCTGTCAACAGAACTGCCTTCTAGAACTCATCGAGTTTTAGCACGCAAGTCCTTTAACACGCCCCCACACAAATCCCATTCCTTTAATCCGACCACCGAATAAATCTCTCGCTTAAATGCTTTCCCCCCTAAGGCCTGCTCTAAACCAGTCTAACCTTCTCCGCGCTGCGCTTAATTACCAATACGCTATTTATGGAGAAGTTAAAAAAATTCACTTACGCCAGTCCGAAATCTTAATTGAAACAAGTAGTTTTGACCACTACCATTGTAATCACTTAGCTTTTCATCAAGCTGAACATTGAATCATTCCTTCTAACAAACTAAGCCTGTAGCTAATTTAAAAAAAAACTCATTAGTTTACTTTTCTCTACTAAGCCAATAATTTTATGTTAACTTCATTAAAAAAAAGTTCAAATATTAATTGAATAGATTTTTTTTTTACTACGCTAAGAGATTTTGTAAATGGGTTTTACAAGTCAGAAATATACAGATTTTCTAGTGGAAAGAAGAAAATTTAAAGACATGGTTTTGATAATACTTCTGTATTACCTTTTTTTCTTTATTTTTTTTACGTAAATACATTTGTCTAGGAGTTTGCTTTCTGGGTGACTTGAACTAGTTGTTTTTACACATATATACATTTCATGACACTCCTGGCAACATCTCCGCTACCACTGCCCTCTGCTTGACCACCACAGAGAACCTCTTATTCAGCATTTCGTGGCCACTGGCGGCTCTTGGCCATCAGCCAGATTACAACTTCTCTCAGTACAATACTTTAAATCATAAAAGAATTAAATCCATAAAAGAATTTTATAAGAAAAATTTATTTAGATATATTTTAAAGTTCAATATATATTTATGTCTGCCATAGTTTTAGTCTAATATATTAATATATAAGTGAATTTATTGTATAAACTTAAAAATTCCTTATAGTTCATGAATTATACTGTTATATCATACCCAGTGTGATAGATGTTTTGCATAGTTTAATATAACTCTAGAGATAGTAACTAATAAACTCCCAACCAGCAGGGGTACAGCTGGGCGAAAACTCACAAACACCTACACACGCGCGCACACGCGCGCTCGCGCACGCGGGCTCGCACACATAAACACTACACGCAGACAAACACACTGATACATATACCCACACTGTCACTCTCTCTATCTCACATAAAAACACACAAAATACCCACGCACGTACACAATACAAACACACAACCATGCATACAATCAAGCACACACTATTATTGATTATGAATTAAAATCATCAAAAAGGGTTCAGGTTAGCACAGTATTTAACGTACTCGCCTCTGAACTGGTTGGTCCAGGGTTCAATACCCACCTGGCCCTTGTTTTATTCACGCGAGAAGTGAATAAATTTGATTTCGTCGTCTCTCGAAGAGGACGATAAGACGTTAAGCTATGAGTCCCGAGCCTGTACGATATCAGGTATTCTTTAAAGATCCCTACTCTAAATACACTTGACTTAGGCAAAATTTAGGACTCCCAAAGTAGAATCACTGATGAAAGAAAAAGACCGAAAAGGGCTGACGTTTTTAACCCCCTAGGGGGTCAAAAACGTCAAAAATAAAAAAAAGAGTCAAAAATCTATTTAAGATACCTCAAAACATGTAACTCCAACAATTTTCAATAGGCTTGACTATGATTGTATACATTGATTGTAGTACTAGTGCGACCATTATTCATATTACTATTATAAACAACTTTCTTACCTAATACAATTTCTACATTTATTTCGAAGTATCCTGATTTCAGTATTCGTCAATAGTCAGAACCAAACCCAGGTTTTAATCACTTGACTATCTTCATGCCCTATTTGAAATAATAATTTTACTTTTTTTTTATTAGAAATATATACAGTAATTGAGGATGTGGAAAAAAAGCCGGCAAAAACCTTTAAGTTTTGCAAGTCTTATGTAAGCATCGGATCAAAAACGAGTTGAAAGTGATTTCTCCTTAGAGCCCAATGTATGTAATGTTACAGACCAATTACTGTTTCATAATTATAATTCTGTTTGTGTTCCTATAGAAAAAACAAGCTCGGCGGTAATTTATTCAAATCCATTTAAGATGGTGATCTATATATGAATATATTCTAATTTATTTCGTAAGTTATATGTAATCAAAGTGCTTTGGTAACTAGGCTCTCGCTTCTCATTTATACTGGTTGCTGAATATTTCTTACATGTTTAACTAATGCTAACATGTGGTTCATGGGAAAAATGTAAATAGAAGTTTGTTTATCGTTTACTGTTATTGGAAAAGGAAATTTAGTAGTGCTGGCGAATATGTAATATTTCTAATGATCTTAGGAAACTTTCTGCCTAAATACAGTGGGCTGAAAAAAGACCAACTAAGCCCATATCTATAAGGAGGTATAGTAGAAGTTGTTTTGGAGACGGTGTGTCTCCTGAATGCAAATTCGCGATATCATCAGTACCTATACTTGCATATGACTAATATCTATGGGACAGAGTAGCTCAGTAGCAACGTGCTCGCCTCTGGACAGGTAGATCCAGGGTTCAATACTCCCTCTGGCCCTCGATTTATTCACGCGGGAGGTGAATAAATCTGAGCACGACGACTCTCAGAGAGGATGTTAAGTTGTCGATCCCCTGGGGGTGATAAGGTCACGAATTGTTTACAACTGCTCCAAATACTTTTTTCCTTGTGGACCCCCAGTAACCCTCTGGGGTCCACTGGGGGTCCAAATGGACTACGTTGAGAATCACTGTTTTAGATCCTTGTAATCAAAAACATGATACTGTATCATTGTATTGGGTGGTATGTAATCTCTTATGGAATGACTCATGACTTGCACACTTGAGGAGGCAGAGTGATTAAAGACACAGTCATTTCAAAGGCTTTGATAACACCATGAAAACGTGTAATAAAAAAAAATATAGGCATAATATAAGAATTAAAGTAATCAATAACTAATGAAGCGATCGTTTTTTATTACTGTAAATAAGAAAAACTTAAAGAAAACAATTAAGGATAAACAATGAAATTGAAATAGAATTAAGAATAGAAGAATAGGATAACGTAACTGTTGACAAATCTATTTAATTGTAAAAACATCACTTATGAGTGTTGTCTGTGTTATGAGTCAGCAGAAATGACATTTTGCACCCACTTCAAATATTAATTACATGATGTAGGCAAAATCATAGCTCACTAATAAACCTTCTTAATATATGGTCATCCTTAAAGTACTTAGTCATGATATTTGTTCATGTTGAGGCATCTTATTGTTTTGTTTTTGTTGTTGTAATGATTTTATAATACAAATTGTATTTTTAAGCGATTTCATTTGAATATTTCAAATTTCAGCCTCAATGTCATTAGGAGAAGGTGTTCACAGCTTGAAAGTGAAAGTAAGATTACAAGTCAAGTATCTTGGTTTGCCTTTCAAACATGACAACAGATCTTCTCCTGATGACAAAAGAACAAAAGATGATATAAGATTTATAGCACTTTCTCAGTATGTTACTATTCTTTCTTTTTAACTTATATATATATATATATATAATATATAGTTATATATATATATATATATATATATATTATTTATAGTTATATATATATATATATATATGATCAAACCACAATAAGAAATGGGAAAACAAGACTAAGATCTTTCAACCGTAACAAGCGGTCTTCGTCAGAGTCAAAAACCCAACTGACGAAGCAACTGACCTCAGTTGGGTTTTTGACTCTGACGAAGACCGCTTGTTACGGTTGAAAGATCTTAGTCTTGTATTCCCATTTCTTATTGTGGTTTGATCATTGATTGTTGTTTCACGTGTTTATGTGAAATCTTTATATATATATATATATATATATATATATATATATATATATGTTTTTTTGTTGAAAGTCGAGGTCTTTTGATTGAAATTGCTCCATTTTCCGACCTTTTAGCATATATTTATGTGATTTTCAGGGCTTGGAAATCTGTTCTTTTTGCAACATTACATGTTTTATACATTCAGGCTACTGTCTATATTTGTTTGGAGGTTATGTTTCATTGAAACATAGACAATAGACTGGATGTATAAAACATGTTGCAAAGGAAACAGATTTCTAACCCTAAAGATGACATAAATATATGTCGAAACGTCAGTGAAAGGGGTAATTTCAATCAAAAGACCTCAACCCTCAACAATGACCCAATGAATATTGGGTCAAGAAAACAATTTGTGATATATATATATATATATATACATATTGATAAAAGTATCGACCGTGGAATAGAAACAAAACTATAGTTTATCGGGACTCGGTCAGTTCTTCAAGTTCAAATTAAACTCTCACTGCCAATGTTTCGGTCATTATTTAAAACCTTTTTCATAGGCAGAAGTATAAATTCGCAGAAGAGGCGGAAGTATGCTTCGCAGAAGCATAGGCAAAAGAGTGTCGCATGGTCATTCAGACTACAGTTGTTGTTAAAAATCCACATACTATTTTTCTTTGTAAAATAATTTGTAATGTAATACTTAGTTTTTCTGTTTCAAAATTTATACTTCTGCCTATGAAAAAGGTTTTAAATAAAGACTGAAACGTTGGCAATGAGAGTTTAATTTGAACCTGAAGAACTGACCGAGTCCGATAAACTATAGTTTTGTATATATATATATATATCATATATAATGTATATATACAAATATATACATATAAAGATTTGTATATATACATATATATCCAACTCATATATATATATATGAGTCTTTATCAGCCTTTGGAGCGATTCACATCTATTCCTGACGACGAGGACATCGAAATATAGTGAGTTCAGTGATTTCTTTTCTGTGTGTTCTTTTGAAAATTCTAGTTTATATATATATATATAGTAAGATTGATGTATACAATGAGAAGATTTTATGCTGGTTAGGTTTCATACTGATGTCTAGGATGCCGGCTAAACAGGAAAAGTACCGAATAATAGAGAAAAATGAAATTCACTTCCTTTAACAGAACTAACAATTTTTTTTTTTGCTGTTTGCAATGATTATCTTAAATAGACATTTGTTTGCACGACTTATCATCTAGTAACGGTTACGTGCATTCATTAAGAAGGTGTGCAAAGCTCCCGCTACCATAAAACCACAAAAACCACACACTTCCATCGTCTTTGACGGTGCTTATTTCAGTCAACACTTATACTTAAACAAACTGTTTGCAGTGGTTTCTCAAATATAAATCATCAGTACAATCCTTATCTGGATAGCAAAATATTGTAATTTTTTTCTTCTGTTAGCATCTGTAAACAAGAAGACTTTACAATAAAGATAAATAAACAGAAGTGACAGTTTCAGTGATGATGGTAAAAGCATTAACATCAAATCGTCACTAAAAATTCCTGCTTTATTAGATGATATTGAATCAAATTACTGTGTTCAAAATCTTACACTTGTAACAGTCCTTCGTTAGACTGGTACATATATTAAACATAGTTCGTTGAAATATCCGAAGCTGATCTTGTAGTTTTCTAAGTTTTCCGTCAATGATTTAATAACTATACTCAGCTTCCTATACATAAATCTATATACATAAATATCAATGATCAAACCACAATATGAAAATGGGAAAACAAGACCAAGATCTTTCAACCGTAACAAGCGGTCTTCGTCAGAGCCAAAAACCCAACTGGGTTTTTGTTCAGTTGGGTTTTCGGCTCTGACGAAAAAGATACGCAACAGGGATTGGCTCGTCATATTCAATATCTACTCTGGCATTAAAGCATATAATAACGCACAATCCGGCCAGGAACTACACCCACCAGCTGGAGAATGACCGAGGAACGGTCGAAACCGGTAGGAACGACATGAGGGGGACACGAGGAAGGCGCCACGCATTCTTCAAGAAAGTACTACAGTACTTTACTACAGTACTACAGTACAACAGCAAACGCCAGACATACTCAAACATCAACCCATAATGCCCATAGCCTGGATCAGATTTTTACATCTTACATAGCCTATGCCTTTCCTACCCTCTGTGAACCTAAAGTAGGGACTGTGACCCCTCTCCAGGAAGGACGGCGCAGGCGGCCAAGCATACGAGGGAGACGAAGAAGAAAGATGGTTCTCCATACACCCACAACAATAGAATCTACAGAAAACACCAACAACCAGTATCTTATGAAATCCACTAAGCCCATAGGAAACACCAAATTCGACGAGGTACACTTCCAAGCAAGGACGCCAAGACCTTCATCCAACTCTATTGGCAAATTAAATAGGGACTGTGAGCCCTCCCCTGGAGTGAAGGCTGAGGCGGCCAAGCAGACGGAGTGTGCGAAGGAGAAAGGTGTCTAACGAAAAAACACCCACAACCAATAAGAAATGTCCAAAAAGATACGCAACAGGGATCGGCTCGTCATATTCAATATATATATATACATATATATATATATATATATATTATATTTATATATATATATATACATATATATATATATATATATATATATATATATATTTATATATATATATATCATGATGTCCTTTTCTTGACCAACTGTTCATATATTTTTTTGAGATTTATTGAGGGTTTTTGGTCTAATATTCAAAAACTTCGTTGCCAACGTTTCGATATATATTTATATCATCTTCAGGGCTAAAAACATTTTTACATTGAGCAGACGGAGTGTGCGAAGGAAAAAGGTGTCTAACGAAAAAACTCCCACAACCAATAAGAAATGTCCAAAAAGATACGCAACAGGGATCGGCTCGTCATATTCAATAGATATATATATATATATATATATATATATATATATATCATGATGTCCTTTTCTTGACCAACTGTTCATATATTTTTTTGAGATTTATTGAGGGTTTTTGGTCTAATATTCAAAAAACTTCGTTGTCAACGTTTCGATATATATTTACATCATCTTCAGGGCTAAAAACATTTTTACATTGAGCACACTTATTTCAACAAAACTGGTTTGCTATTATGTACATGGTCAACAAAAAATTGAAAAATTACAATGGTAAAACTATAGATTTTTATATTTAAGGTTGTTTTAATAATGTTTGGAAACTACAAAGAATTAATAAATTATTTTATTATTTAGTAAACAAATTTATATCTTTGTAGTTTCCAAGCATTATTAAAACAAACTTAAATATAAAAATCTATAGTTTTACCATTGTAATTTTTCAATTTTTTGTTGACCATGTTCATAATAGCATACCAGTTTTGTTGAAATAAGTGTGCTCAATGTAACAATGTTTTTAGCCCTGAAGATGATATAAATATATATCGAAACGGTGGCAACGAAGTTTTTTGAATATTAGACCAAAAACCCTCAATAAATCTCAAATATATATATATATATATATATATATTATATTGTGTGGTGTGTGTGTGTGTGTGTGTGTGTGTGTGTGTATAAGTTAATTTGGGTGAGTGAGAAACTCGAGTTTTAAAAAATGTAACATCTTTATTAGGTGAGCAAACCTGCAATTTTATTGCAAAAATGGTTTTATACACATACTTTGAAAACAGAAAGAAACACGAATCAAAACCAGATACCAGGATTCACTTTCAATATTTCGTCCTCAGAATAGAAATTGGAACGGTGAAAGTCAAAAGTACACTATTAATATATATATTTTTGTGAACAAATCGGAAACAATTAAAAGTAAACACAAATTGTTCAATCTAATTAAGATACCAAAAAAAAAGTATATATAGAATGCAGAAGCACTGTAGAAAATTTCCAAAGTATGTGGGCAACTTATAAAGTATGTATGGAACCTATCTGGTGAGCAAAAAATATTTATAATATTTAAAAGCATGGAAGTAATCTCTAAGTAAGCATGAAATCAAGGGTTTTTTTATTTTCTCTCATTCAAGATAAATGATCTTAAAAATAATAATAAAATAGAATTGTAAATACCTCATTTTGTTTAGAAGTGCAAAATATATTGTCAAAGAACTTCTTTAGTGGTCGAAGAATAGAGCACATTTCATGGTTTTTTAAAAAAAATAAATAAATGAATGAACGAAATTATTTAAAAATCAAAAGAACAGAACTGAGTTGAATTAGAATACATTTTATGTTGACGCTTATGTAAGAACCGTTTTCTGAATGTTTTGTTGTTAAACGTTATTTCTTTATCCTTATCATTTCATGGTAAAAGAGTTAGTTTTTTTTTTGTATCCTTCAGGATTGCCTTTTGTTTTATTTCGTAAGTGAATCTTCTAAACTTATCTTTACCAAAGAACTATTTTGTTTACGCTATAGTCAGAAGAAGTTCATGTAATCTTACGTATTTTTTTATAACTAATACTTGTCTAATATTATGTGTCGTGTGTTACATTAATTATATTTACTAGTATATAATTACTGCATCATAATACCCTTTACACTTTGTTTAATTAATATTACTATAATTTGTTCAACAGAATAACAACAGTTATTCTCCAATGAACTGTTATTTCGTGCCATGTTAAAAGTCATTCAAAAAAATCACAAAACAATTCGATTTATTTTAATAATTTATAATAATATTTGTAATTTCAACATAATTAAAAATTATTAAATTTGAAAGAAATCTGATGATAACAGTGTGAAAAAATAAATCTGTTTTGGTTTCTTTTTTAACATAAAAGTTAAATGTTCTAACAGCTAACAGTAAAAATATGCAAATTTGTACTTCTTTTTGATACCTGAGTGCTTGGTAATTTAATTTCGAAAGGTTTTTTTTATGTTGTTTTAAATTGAACTAGGTTTTTAATAAATATTTGGTTTTTAGTTTGAATGGATAAAAATGTTCCTTTGTTAACAGTTAGAGGTACTCCAAAAAGAGAAAAAAAAAAACAAAATTGTTTTATGAAATACAAAAACAAAAAAAAGGCTCCAGATGAGTGTTGAGAGAAGATTGGAATAAGACAAGAGGCACCTGACTTGAAATAAAAGAAGCGACTGACTGGAAGTGCTGTGGAGAGGTCGATATATTGACGGGGCATCTAGGCAACGAAACAAGAATCCTAGAATCAGTCCACCTCCAAACATCACGGTGCCATCCATATAAAATACAAGGATATTATGGGGACGACAAGTTATATTCTATTTCTGCGAAAAATGAAACGTTTTGCAATGCAAAAAAGAAATATAAGGGATTTGGAAATGAAATATCTATTGCTTATAATTTATCTATCGTTTGAAATAACAACAAATATTACTCATTTCAGTAAAATATCCCAGCAAATTTCGAACACCTCATGAGCAAAAACTTTTTCTCATAAATAAAATAATAACATTTTTTAAAAAATTTCTCTCTCTTTCATTTTTTATTCTTCAATTCTCAAAAAAAAAAAATACAAGTCGGATAAAGTGACATTAATTTGGTGAAATTTTGAATAGTGTTTGCATAAAAATGGTGCGATAAGGAATTTATAGTTAAAAATTAATCTTTCTTTACGTTTTATTAGTTTTTTCAGTCAAAAACCAAAAAAAAATTTTAGAAGGAACTAAACAATGTTTTAGAAATTTGCGCTTTTGGGACTATTGTTTGCGCACGCGCTAATTTAAAAAGTCAACTACCAAGAAGTCAAGAAAGGTGAAAGCTTATTGAAATATTTCTCGTTTAGAGCAAGACAAATGCTAAATTATTGAAATAAAACTATTTTTAATTAATATTTGCTTCCTTTCTTTGCTATTGACGAAATGGATTGCTTATATATGTTTATCAAAAAATTCAGTTTACTGTTTTTTGTCCATGCACTGTTTAAATGCTACTAATACCCTAATACTTTTAGAAAATATATCGAATGAAGAAACTACTACCAGATGAAGAAAATCAATAAAACGACAGCGGAAAATTAAAGCAGATATATATATAAAACAGATTCAATATTATATATCGACCGTTTGATAGAATAGGTGTGTTCTCTAATCGGAATTCGGTCAATAATCTAGGATAAAAAAAAACACACGTTGCCTCAAAGGCATCAAAGGCAACGAGAGTTTGGTTTTTATCCTAGAAAATTAACCGAATCCCAATTAGAGAACACACCTATATATATATATATCAAGATATCACATAAACACAAGAAATAACAATCAATGATCAAACCACAATATGAAATGGGAAAACAAAACTAAGATCTTTCAACTCCGACGAAGACCGCTTTTTACGGTTTAAAGATCTTAGTTTTGTTTTCCAATTTCATATTAGATCATATTATATATATATATATATATATAACACTAAAGTTTATCGGGACTCGGTCAGTTCTTCAGGTTCAAATTAAACTCTCAATGCCACCGTTTTGGTTTTAATTTAAAACCTTTTTCATAATCAGAAATATAAATTTTGAAACAGAAAAACTAAGTATTACATTACAAATTATTTTACAAAGAAAAATAGTTCGTGTAAAACTATTTTTAAAATTATTTTTGTTTCAACAACAACTGTCTAGTTTGAATGAACACGTGACATATGTGTGTGGCACATAGGAAACCAATATAAATATATACAACTGCCGCCCTGTCTTCCTGCGGGACTCTTCGCTCTTCGCACTTCCTGATGACGACGATGGTCGAAATATCGATGTGAGTTATGTCTGTGTCTTTCTGTGTGTTTCCTTCGTTTTGAATTTATTTTATTTTTATAAATATATATATATATAATTAAATTATATATATATATATATATATACTATATTTATAGTATATATATATAGTACTAATAGATATACTATATATATATATATATATATATATATATATAATATATATATACCTGAAGAACTGACCGAGTCCCGATAAACTGTAGTAATGTTTCTATTTTACGGTCGATACTTTTATCAATATTTATAAAATTATCGTTATCATAAGAAAACAAAAAAGAGACTAACGCTTATTATTATCGACCATTTTGGCTATCACGCCGTCCTCAGGATAGGTAGGAAAAGGAAAAGGAACACAGGAGAGGAAACGTGGAATATATATAGTGCGTGCATGTTCGTCGCATTCGGCCTACCACTCAGTTAGCTTCAGCTACTCAAAGGGACTACTTCTGCCTGATGACGACGGCTGTCGAAATATCGTTGTGAGTCTTTTGTGTGTGTCTTTATTTGTTTTTCTCTTTCCTGTGTGAACTATATAATATATATATATATATATAAAAAGATTTCACATAAACACGTGAAACAACAATCAATGATCAAACCACAATAAGAAATGGGAAAACAAGACTAAGATCTTTCAACCGTAACAAGCGGTCTTCGTCAGAGTCAAAAACCCAACTGAACTGAGTTCAGTTGGGTTTTTGACTCTGACGAAGACCGCTTGTTACGGTTGAAAGATCTTAGTCTTGTTTTCCCATTTCTTATTGTGGTTTGATCATTGATATATATATGTATAATTAGACGAAACGATTCTTCGAACTGAATAAACTACAATTTAAAAAAGAACACATAGAAAGGAAACCACTGAACTCACTACTATATTTCGATGTCCTCGTCTTCAGGAAAAGAAGTGAATCGCTCCAAAGTCGTTATCAGCCTTTGGAGCGATTCACTTCTTTTCCTGAAGACGAGGACATCGAAATATAGTAGTGAGTTCAGTGGTTTCCTTTCTATGTGTTCTTTTTTAAATTCTAGTTTATATATATATATATATATATATATATATATATATATATATATACTGTAGTACATGTATACTGTATATTTATATATATACTGTACTCACAGATTGATTATATTAACACGTTCACATTCTATTAAACAGAGATTATGCATATTCATTATAACAGAAAACAAACAACAACAACGTTATTTCATAAATATGACGTTCAGATCATTCTGGTAGCAGTCTTTTTTAATATATGAATATTATTTAAAACATAAGTGTATTTGATTGAAAGTTGCATCTTAATAAGCTTCCAAATCTCACTAAATAACTTTCACGTTATTGCATTCTCAGAATATAAGACACTTTCAATTGCCGACGTGTTTCGACTGCACAACGGTTGTCACCAGGACGTGAATGTTTTCTTAATTGATTTCTCTTTTATGTAAGCTAAATACAGGCGATTACAGGATTCTTATTCCTATTTGTTTATTTTCAATGGTTACATGATACTAAAATTAATTACGATGAGTTACATGTCAAACTGTCTGCAAACACTTTCACGTCTTCCTTTTTCTGTTTTTCGTCTTTTCTGCTGCAGACAGCGTAAAGCAGAATGATTGAAAAGCGTGAATACTTGTATTTTTTTAAGTTTTAATTTAAAGATAACTTAATATGGGTAATATGCAAATAGAAAAAGACTAACACTTATATTCTCAAATTTTCGGTTCAAACCGTAGGTCATCAGAGTAATAAATATAAAGAGACCACGTTCGCAATAAAGAAATGTTTATAAGCCAACAGTTCAGCTATGCGCATACCCTGTTGAAAGTTAGGCAGACCAAAAAGAATTACAAGTAATAAAAAAGACAGATAAGCATTAAGTAAAGAAAGAAAGAGAGAAAGAGAGAGTGGGAGAGAGAGAGAAAGATTGAGGAATAAAGGAACTTATAAATATAACTGAGGAAAAAAGAAAGAAGGCTCCATTCGAAATATTGAATTTAGTAAATGTGTATTTTCTCATTTTTCTGTGTCGTGTTTTGTATTACTTAAAATTTTATAAGTTCGTGTTGACCGTTTCTTCAATTTAGTTTATATATATATAAGATTTCATATAAACAAGTGAAATAACAATCAATGATCAAACAACAATATGAAATGAGAAAAAATGGCTAAGATCTTTCAACCGTAACAAACAGTCTTCATCAAAGTCAAAAACCCAACTGAGTTTTTTTCTTTTATCCAACTCAGTCGGGTTTTTGACTTTGACGAAGACCGTCTGTTACGGTTGAAAGATCTTAGTATTTTTTTCCCATTTCATATTGTGGTTTGATCATATATATATATATATATATATATATATATATATATATATAAATCCACAGAAGTAAAAACATACAAGTGATCACAAAATTCACTACCATATTTTGATTGCGAACTCATTAGGCAGGAAGAGTGAGCCACTCTTAATATAAGTGAACACTGAAGTCTGTCTGAGATAGACTTGAGACTGATTTCTTTCTCTCTTGTCTTTGAAGTGGCTCACGTCTTTCTACCTGATAACGTCACTGTGAACATACAGAAGTGAGTTTCTGTGATCCCTTGTATGTGTTTTCTTTCTGTGTATTTAGTTTATTTAGTTCGTTGAACCGTTTTATAATTGCATATATATTTTATACATGAAATCAATTTTAACATATCTTTTATACGAACACAAACATGATCAAAATATTGGTAAAATTATTATAAAATAATGAATATATTATTATATAATAACAATTTATTATAAATATACATAATGCATGTACATATATTCTAAAAGTCAATTCTATATTTAAATAGAAAAAAAATCACTATAAAATGAACGAAAAATTTATAAGGCCTTTTTGTTTGTTAGTTGTTAAAGATTTAAAGGAATTCACAACTGATTTGTGTTCATTGACGATAACCTACCAATTAACTTGTCTTTATGCAATCCGGCTTTTTTAAGTGCATTTTTAAGTGACTTTGTGCTCACCGTATACGTAAACTTTATGAACACCTAAATAGTTAATTAATTTCAAATATTTACACTGCAACTAAAAAAAAACCATCGTACTTCTAACGTCTCCTGGTTGTTTACATTTTTTTTTTTTTTTTTTTTTTGTAAAACAGTGATATTTTAAACCTGGTGACTAGAATTTAATTCTCAACTTAGATGAAATACATTCATCGTTCAAAACAAAAAAGAATTTAAAAAAAAAAGAGCTAAGATCTTTCAACCGTAACAAACGATCTTCGTCAGAGTCAAATCTCAACTGTCAAATATCAGTTGAGATTTTTACTCTAGCAAACACCACTTGTTACGGATGAAAGTTCTTAGTTTTTTTTTGTTTCATTTCTTAATGTGGTTTGAACGTTGATTGTTATTCCACGTGTTTATCGTAAAATTTTGTTTAATACATTCATATAAATAAGATTTGATATAAACACGTGAAATAGTAATCAATGATCAAATTACAATATTTTTTTTTTTTATTTTTTATTTTACATAGTCACAACAATGCAAATGTACATTACCAGTGACAATGATGAAGGAAATATATACATTACACATGGAGGCAGGAGGGAAGAAATAATTCAGTAATTATACTTCCTGGCGTGAGAAATATGTTATGAAACTTAGATTAAATTTACAAGTCACTAGAGTAATTCACACTAATAAGTCTCTTGGCCAGTTTCTCTTCAGGCGCCTTTGGGGATTTCCTGAAATATTTGTTGAGGAGATGTTTTGGACTAAGGGATTGCTATTGCTACAAAGATTTTTATGGAAGGCTTTGTATCGAGATATTGCTACTTGATGAACTGTTAAAATCCTGAGGTCTGAATAGATTGTTTGATTTGGTATGTAAAAGGGACAATGAAGAATTTTTCTAAGAATTTTTGACTGAAGAGCTTGTATCCCCTGGGCATTGCTAGATTTTGTTGCTCCCCATATTTCAATTCCGTAAGTCCAAATAGGCATAATCATAGATTTATATAGTAATAGTTTATTGACAGTAGTTAATTTTGAACGATTATCAAGTAAGTGAATTAAAAGTCTATATCGTCTGTTTAGTTCTGTTCTTTTCATTTTGGTATGGGGAGCCCAAGTAAGACGTCTGTCAAGGTGCAGTCCTAAGTATTTGGTGGTTGTAGCTTGAGGGATCGGAATATGGTTAAGGTTAAGTCCTAAGTATTTGGTGGTTGTAGCTTGAGGGATCGGAATATGGTTAAGGAAGACTGGAGAACACGCATCTGGCCGCAACGTGAATGTTACGTGAACACTTTTCTGTTCGTTAATGCGTATTCTCCAACACTTCAGCCATGACTCTATAACGTTTAAGTGTTGCTGGATATAGTAGGATGCTAGCTCAGGACTGTCATTTGTGCAAAGGATTGCCTTGTCGTCAGCAAATGTGGCTAAGACTGTATGGGGAGATTCTGGAATGTCGGAGGTGTATATGGAGTATGGCACTGGTCCAAGTATGCTTCCTTGCGGAACTCCTGCCTTAATATGAATAACTGGAGAAAGACAAGAGCCTTCTATTACTTGGCTAAAGCGGTGGTTGAGGTAGGACTGCATTATAAGGTAGTAAGTATGTGGGAGTATTTTTTTGAGCTTCCAAAGCAACCCAGCATGCCAAATCCTGTCAAAGGCTTCCGCCTCATCAAGAAAGACAGCTGAGCAGTATTGTTTCTTCTCAAGAGTAGAGGAAATGACATCAACTATACGGTGGCATTGTTGAATTGTAGAGTGTTGAGATCGAAACCCGAATTGGTGAGAGGGTATTAAATTTTTCTATTCTAAAATGGGACGAAGTCTTCGAAGAAATAATTTTTCAAAGATTTTGGCCATGGTTGGTAGTAAACTAATTGGGCGGTACGACGTACATAGTTGTGGAGACTTATGGGGCTTTGGGATCATGCGAATAATAGAAAATTTCCACAGAATGGGGAAATAGGTTGTTCGTAAGATAGAGTTGTATATATATGTAAGGAAAATTATGACCTTACGGGGAAGTTGTTTGATTATTTCGTTTGTTATAAGGTCATAACCGGGAGATTTTTTTGATGGTAGTTTTTTAATTATAAAAGAGACTTCATTTGGGGAGAATGACTTGGGTGGAAGAGAGAGCTGTAAAGGGGCTACAAGTTCATCAGTTACTTTTGCTGTAGTATCAGGGTCTTCTATATTTGAATTGGGAATGAAAAGGGTTTCAAGGTGTTTGGAGAAGACTGTGGCCTTCTCATAGTCACTTTTTGCCCAGGTATCGTCGCCAGTAAGGATCGGAGTACTAATTTTTTTATGGGACAGTATTCGTCTAGTGGCAGTCCATAGTGACTTGTCTTCGGGTTTCAGCGCTTCAGTATATTTTTGGAAAAGACAATTTCGATATTGCTTCAATTCTCGAGTTAGTTGGTTTTGTAATCTGTTAAATGTTTGTTTGTCAGATGGGTATCGACTTCTCTGCCATTTGGCTCTTGCTCGTCGTTTAGCTTGTATTAATTCCCTGAGGTATGTTGGTAGGTATGTAGTGTGCTCTTTTGGTCTGGATGGGACTTTAGCATTATTTATACAAGCATGTATATCCTGAGTTAATTTACTAATTGCGTCATCTATTTCACGTGATGTCTTGAGGCGTACTTTAAGGTCAGTCTGTCGTTCAATTTCGGCTCTAAATTTTTCCCAGTCAATATGTCCGTTGAGTAGCGTTTGATTATTAATAATTTTCATAGGATGAATAGATAATGATAGAAGTACGGGTGAATGGTCAGAGGAAAGGTCTGGGAGAGTTGTGATGTAAGGGTTTAGTTTTGAGATGGGTGAAGTGACAAATATATCAAGCAGGTCAGGTTTTTTGACTGTGGAAGAAGGCCAATATGTAGAAGTTCCAGGACTTAGGACAGTATAAGATGAGTTGAGAAGAGATTTACGGAGAATAGAACCCCGAGGTGTGGTTACTCGACATCCCCATGACTGGTGTTTACAATTGAAATCCCCTCCACAAATAAATTTAGGTGAAAGGTGTTGAAAGATATTTGAAAGGTCACTTTGGGTTATACGTTTGTTTGGAGGGCAATATATTGAAGAGACATTGTGGTTGTATGGATGTGACTCAAGGCAGATTGTGCATACTTGCATGGCAGGTGTGGATACAGAAGGTAGGATGTGGTGTTTGAGAGACCTCCGTACAAGCACAGCTACTCCACCATGGGCAGTGTTATCAGGATGGTCAGTGCGATATGTGATGTAGTCAGTTAGTTTAAAATATGACCTGGACGTAAAGTGGGTTTCTGTCAGTAGTGCAATGTCAATTTTCTTATCATGTAGTACAATGTCGAGTTCTTGTCTGTGTTGAGTAAGTCCGTTGGCATTCCAGAGGAGGATAGTTAAAGATTGCTTAGTTGGGGAGGTGTTCATTTGGTAGCAACAGCAGGAACAAGACTGGTTATGACTGTGGTGAGAAGGGAGATAAGTGGAGTGATAGTTGACTTTAGTTCATTTAAAAAGGATGTAAGAAGGACTGTGAAATCGGAGGAAGGTGTGGGAGGAGGAATGAAGGTAGGCATTTTTTGAGGTACTTGCTGTGGTTCAGATGATGTGGCTCCTGCTGCAACGACATTAGCATAGCTAACGTTCTTGACGACTGGGTTCGTAGAAATACCAGTAGTTCTTGTCTTTTGACTCTCAGTTGAGTCAACATTTCGCCTCAGCTTCTTCTGTATGTTTTTGTGGATTTCACATCCTCTGTAACTTGCAGGATGACAGCCTTCACAAAGGGCACACTTCGCCGGCTCATCTCTTGACTTCATACAATCCTCTGTTCTATGCTGACCTGCGCATTTCACACAACGAGGTGCTAGATTACAATAAGTTTTGGTGTGACCATAACGCTGGCACCTTTTGCACTGAGGTATTTCTTTTCGTTTATATGGCTCTTCCACAATAACTTTGGTATGGAACAAGGAAGTCATTTCAAAGATATCTTTATTATTATGGCTTGGTTCTAGATCTACAAAAAAGAGAGACATAGGCTGCTTCGTCACATTGTGAAGAACATTAGTAATATTTCGTACATTATGTCCTAAGTCTTTTAGTTCATCGTGGATTGTCTGTATTGGAGTGGAGTGGTGAATATTTCTTATTACTACTCTAAACGCTTTGTCTTGTTTAAGCTGGTACGTGTGAAAGGGGATGTTTAGCATTCTAAAATGACAGTTGATTTTGCGGTATCCCTCTGCTTCTTTTGGATATATTGCAACATCACTTGCTCTTGATTTACAAGCGAAATTACCTTTACCGACCAGTTCAGTAAGAGTTCTTATAAGATCTGGGAAATTTGTCACCGATTTTAAATATATGGGAGGTGGGGGTGGAAGTCTTGAAGTAGATTCTTCTTTTGACATTTCCGTTGACAGAACAGAAAACTTGTTAGGAGATAAGAATGATGGAACAGACACATTTGAATCAAGGTTAGCACCGCTCGTGGATGGTACACTAACCTTGGGAAGTTGTTTGGCACTCAAATTTAGATCTGATTGTAAAGCAACAGCCACTTTTTTATTTTTTGGTGGGGAATGTGTCTGTGAACGACTACGTCTCTTTTTCATGTTATACTAGTAATTAAGCACAACTGAATTGAATTACCTTTGACAGGGCTCTCCGAAGATTAATTTAAACAGGTCTTGTTGAATGAATTTTGTTGAGACAATAAGCCAAAGGAATAAAACTTCTTTACAAGTATATGTTTGAAGGCAGCACAGCAGGTAGGCAGAGCAGGCACAGATGTCAATAGAGCAAAAAGTCGCCTTTCTCGCATCCGCTACCGATGGTAATAATTGTGCTTATAAAACAGACACTTTTATGTCGGAAAGACTAACTCACAAATCTTAAGATTTAAAACCGAATAAATTAAAGACGTTTTATCACGGAGCAATGTTTTTTGGTGTTTTCACTAACAACTGTGCACCAGCTCAAATTACAATATGAAATGGGAAAAGAAGAATAAGATCTTTCAACCGTAACAAGCGGTCTTTGTCAGAGTCAAAAACCCAACTTCATTCATTAGGTTTTTGACTTTGACGAAGACCTCTTTTTACGGTTCAAAGATCTTGCTCTTCTTTTCCCATGTCATATTGTGGTTTGATCATACCTGCAGATATAGTTGTCCCTTTATCGATATAGAGTTTATCCCCACTACACCAATCCAGTCTGGGAGAATTCACAAGGTTATGATTAGCCTAAAAACAATTAGCATTTCTAGTTAAAAAAAAGTAATAGTAATAATGGCTTATGGCTTTCATTCGCCTGATAGACGCTCTTCTGTTGATGACGAGGTCATCAAGACTCCTGCATCTTTTATCTCATCCTCGACCTGGATCAGTCCAAGAAAGGACATCAAATGAATAAATCATTCGCTTTGATTGACGTTGATTTCTTTCAAACAGTTCATTTAACCTCGTTTACATCAAAAGTCAGTTGAACTTGCTTTAAACGAGATGCATATCTGTACAGCAATCCTTCAACTGTTTTTTAGCTAAGAACTCTAAAAGTTAGAATGTGTTTCACAAAAAAATAAAATAAAAATAAAAATTTTCATTATAATCTGTAAACACAGATAATTACGATGTAATTATGTTTTATTACTAAAATAAACATAGCTGAAAAATAATTATTACTTAAAGGTAAATTATGAAATGTCTGATACCATCTTAACACATATACTCCAGTCATGTCGTTGTAATGTTTTTTTTATTCATTGTTCATCTTTAAACAATAAAAAACAAAAATATTTTATTGAGGGCGTTAAGAATTACTCTCCTGAATTCTTTAATGATGAAATTAATAACATTACTTCTTCTATTGCGCTATCATTAAAAAATTATTCTCTTATATCGACTTAGCTTTAAAACAGGCACTGACAACCTGCGGCCCGTGGGCCATCAGCGGCCGAGCACGTGTTGTTATGCGGCCATCGGAGATTATCTGGAATTCTATCTTTTGATGGAAAAATTCTTTTGCTTTTCTCTTAATAGCAAAAGCACACCGAGATTTTTGGAAGGAAACTACAACATTGGTTTATAGCAACAAATGTTTTATTTTTTTTCTTATTTTTTTCAACACTAATATTTTAGAGATTGTGTAATATAATAATTATCACTAATAATTATCACAATTACCATTATGAAATAATGAGATATGAATAATAATTTTCATTATAAGAAGAATAATAAAAAGTTGTTAAATAATTATTGACACATTAATGCAGCATACATCATGTATGCCAATATATAAATAAAAAGATTTCACATAAACACATAAATAACAATTAATGATTTTGTTTTTGACTCTGACAAAGACCACTTGTTACGGATGAAAGACCTTGTTTTCCGATTTCATATTGTGGTTTGATCATTGATATATATATAAAGATTTCACATAAACACGTGAAAAAACAATCAATGATCAAACCACAATAAGAAATGGGAAAACAAGACTAAGATCTTTCAACCGTAACCAGCGGTCTTCGTCAGAGTCTTATTGTGGTTTGATCATTGATATTTATATATAGGTGTGTTCTCTAATCGGGGTTCGGTCAATTTTCCAGTATATTCATATTACACAATATGAAAATGGATTGTTACAACTTATGAATATTACAAGCAGAAATATTTCAGAGATACATAAAACAATATTACTTACAGAAGTAAGAATTTTTTAACTAAGAAATTGAAATTTGCATTATTTAAAGGAACAACAATGTTAACCGGACAAAACCTTCGACTAGACTAATAAGATAACTTTACAAATAACCTCAACACTGTTCACTCAAGGGAACTAAATAAATCAAATTTCGCTAAAACTCAGCATAACACTCCAGAATAAATTTAAGTAATATTTACTTACACATACTTAATAAATTCAATATTTTGAACTATTGTTCGTCATCAGGAAAAGGAACAGGAAGAACTTCATTCCTTCCTTCAACGTGGGGAGATCTCACTCACTTCATCCTCTCGTCTAGTCTTCTCTTGATGACGAACAACAGTTCGAAATATTGAATTTAGTAAGTGTGATTTTTCTCTTTTTTTTGTATCATGTTTTGTATATACATAAAAAGATTTCACATAAAACGTGAAATAACAATCAATGATCAAACCACAATAAAAAATGGGAAAACCAGACTAAGATCTTTCAACCCTAACAAGCGGTCTTCGTCAGAGTCAAAAGTTGGGTTTTTGACTCTGACGAACACCGCTTTTTACGGCTGGAAGATCTTAGTCTGGTTTTCCCATTTCTTATTGTGGTTTGATCACTGATATATATTAATATATTATATATATATATATATATATATATAGTGTGTATATGTTTTCTATAAAATCGGAAATGCCGTCTAAACTGGACCTAAACAAGTTTAAAACACCCAAATTTTTTCACAAGTAATCTTTTTAGCTTCGGTCCAATCTATATCATGATTTTTTATTTATATGCAAGAATAAGAAGTTACTTTGTTCTTTTCTTGTTTCGTTGTATTCATGTTGTTTTGTTGCGTTACATTTGTTTTTAATGATTTACCTGTTTGAATAATATATAAATTTTATGGCAACTTTTACACGGGATCTTATAAATACTACTGCACTACAGTGGGTGAGGTTTTAATTAACATATTGCCTTCGGTATTACGATTAGAAAAAACATGCTAAAAAAAAGCCTAGAATGAGGGTCTAATGACTTATGATATGGTAAAACTATGGCGTTTGACATTGAACATAATTCTGTTAAATCATTAAAGGGAAATCAGATATAAGGGACTAAAGTTTTAATATTACGTCTTAATTCTCTCGCTAAAAATACTCTTCAATTTGGGAGGTTTTCAGTAAATTGACGATAAATAAAGACAAACGTATGAGAATAACCCGTCAGTTTTTAGATTGTCTAATTAATTCATTTTTAGTTAATTAAATATGAATAAACGTGATAATGTAAAAAACTTTCAATCAACTCTTAAGAAAGAATACTTATTTCTAAAAGTATACTTACATTAAAGTAAGGTGTAATTGAAATGATGAAGAAATTTCTTTTTATGTGAAATGTGTTAGGTAAAGTTTAGGAAGTAATGTTTGGTGGGATTACTTTTACTTGGAGAGGGGCTGGTGGTGCGGTTGGGACAGGGTTGTTCTTGTAGGGGGATTGGCTTCTGATGGATCAAACTTGCGTAAGGGACACTGGAGCAATAGAAAGACGAGGGGGTTACGCGCTGCAAGACGTTCACTTGCATTTGCAGTCCTTCGTGCAACAGCTTTAAAAGTACTATACGACCAGCTCTCTACAGGGTAATAAATTAACTTCTATTAGAAACATATAATTTCTAGATAATAAAAAAGGCGTATAAGAGGATATAACTTTAGCTGTACTGTACATATTTGTTACAGAAGTGGCCTCTAGAGTTATTTGTTTTTTACTCCATGCCATTAGGCTCCGGCCATCTGCTATTTAGCAGCTCACCTTAAATCATTTTAAGGTGAACCTCTACTTCTGACAAGAGCAGGGCACTTCTTAAGATGCCTTCCGTCCATATCCTCATGTAAGTCACACAGAGGACAGTAAGGTTCTGTCACTACTCCAACAAGGAGTAGGTGCTTCTTTAAATAGTTGTGTTTCATTGTTTGTCGAAACTCTACCAATACGCAGTGTCTGCATAAGTCTTTTGAAGTCCTGTTTTTCTTCTCCACTAGTTTTTACCACCATTTGCTACAGCATCGGTCTTTTGGACTGCTACACACTTGGCTAAAAAGAATTCTTTGGTAGACCTTTTAGGCTAGGTTAGGTTGCAGTGGGTGTTCTACAAGGGAACACACATATGCCGAACATTGGTCCTTTGTCATACCACACAACGAAGATTGATTTTTGCATTGAGTGTTCTAAATTTTACTTAACTCAAGTATATTTAGTGTAGGTTTCTTTAAAGAATGTCTGACAAGGGAACGATGGTTTAACGTCTTTCCAGAGGGATATCGTGCTCAGATTTATTACCATTCCTAGCAGAGTTTATCCGCTACCTTATTGCCGTGGACTGCTGTTTTTACAGAGATGTCTGCAACAGATTTCCGACACGCCATACAATCTACAAGCTAGACCAGATTAGTTCAAGAGCAACTGTCACATATGGCTCTGTTTGAACAAACTATCTTCGAGCATAGTTTCATTGCTCTTGAAGATGGTCAAAATCACCTTACATCCAACAATATAGAACAGATAGAAGTATTCTCTATTCCATGTTTATCAATATTCATAAAATACTTAGTAAATAATGTTTATAACAGCATAAAGAGTTGTTTCAATATATACCAGGTGCGGTCAAGTGTTAGATTTGAAGATGAGAGGTTTCAGTCATTTTAGATTGTCATCATCATTCAATTTTTTTAAACACGAGATGTAAAACATCTCTGGGAATAACATAATGACGTTGTGACCCAGGTTATAAGATGCCTTCCTTCAAAAACGAAAGAAAAAGCATTATTCAGGTCCGCAGGTGTAAAATGAACTGAAATGGATAAATAACTACTAAAATTAAATGACATTAGTAGATTATATGAACACACCTTGTATGAAGGAGTAGTGGTTGTTTGACTCCTATACTTGCAATATAATGGAATCATGAACTAATGTGATAGCAACCAACTTCTGTGGTACCAATAATATAAATGTCACCAAAAAAAAAAAAAAATAAAATGAGAACGAATGAAAAAATTTACTTTAGTTTCCGACTGATGATTAGAATAAAGGCAGAACCCTTCAGGTGCTTATGATGGATAAAAAATATAGTGAGACTTAAACTTCTATTATTTTATTCTGTTTAGAGCGTGTGCAAATATTTATTGACTAGAGCAGTCAATAATTTATTGACTATTACAAGAACATCAGAGTTTTATAAATACATACAGGATAAACGTGACCTCCCTCCCAATGAGAAATATTATTAAATAATATTGAGAAAGTCAAGGCGCGTACGCAAGCCACTGGGCTACCCTGACCCCCCCCCCCCCCCTAATACGATTTGTTATTCTGTAATACAACTACAACAAAGCCAATCACAACAAAAGTAAAAATTATAAAAATTTTAGGTCTCTATCTCCACGGAAATTGGGTGAACAAACAAACAAACAAACTCACGAACTTTGTATATATAGATGTTACGATAATGCTTTCAATAAGGGAGTAGTCATAAAGAGGAAGTATTCCTGAATCAGTGAAATGAAATCGATAAAGAAATGTCAAGCAGTAATGGCAGGAAAGAGCACACCTGCAGCTCGATAAGTCATGGAGAGAGAGTTGATGAACGTGACTTGTGGTGGGATGTATCTCAGAAGGTGGGCTGAGGAACAAGAAAAAGAAAAGCAAAATGTATATGTGGGAGGGGCAGGATGATCTCGAAAGCGATGTGGAAAATTAGAATGAATGGGTGATCTAGGAGAGTTCAGGAGAGGACTTTAAAAAACAAAAAAAGGAAGAAGTCTAAGAAGTAAAAGTACAGGGTGAGGTATAATGAAGGAGGAGAGCAGAGGCAAAGAAAATAAATATGAGGGAGAAAGTTGTAATTAGGAAGTCGAATGGAGAAGGGGGTGGTGGGAGGAAAGGGGACAGGCTCTGATTAGGCAGGAATCCCGGTCAGGTAGACCACTTGCCCTGCAGGCCGTCGACCCCAGAGCCGGGCTGCCCTTCGCACCTCCGGGTCTCCGGCACCATGTCAATGCTGTAGCCAAAAGTGGGAGGAAAGAGGACAGGCTCTGAATAGGCAGGAATCCCGGTCAGGTAGACCACTTGCCCTGCAGGCCGTCGACCCCAGAGCCCTTCGCACCTCCGGGTCTCCGGCACCATGTCAATGCTGTAGCCAAAAGTGGGAGGAAAGAGGACAGGCTCTGATTAGGCAGGAATCCCGGTCAGGTAGACCACTTGCCCTGCAGGCCGTCGACCCCAGAGCCGGGCTGCCCTTCGCACCTCCGGGTCTCCGGCACCATGTCAATGCTGTAGCCAAAAGTGGGAGGAAAGAGGACAGGCTCTGAATAGACAGGAATCCCGGTCAGGTAGACCACTTGCCCTGCATGACGTCGACCCTAGAGCCCTTCACACGTCGGGCTGCCCTGCGCACCTCCGGGTTCCCGGCACCATGTAAATACTGTAGCCAAAAGGCAACGACTTCTCAAACCAACAGCAACATATTAAGGTCAACTACTCTACCATAGTTTCTCCAACATTCAAAAATTGGTGTAAGGGCACAGTACTACACTCATACAAATACTAATTTGCTTATTAAGGATTATGTCCAAAATTAATAACTGATCTTTGACCAAATCCCATTTAAAGAATCAGTAGTCGAGAATGAATGAATTCTTTATTGAGAGTATATTGCCCAATTATGCAATACTGGGGTAGCCGTACAGAGAGCGCTAGGTACTTTCCTCTTTGTCCAATAATAAATTATAGTAATAGATCTATACTATAGATTACCTATGATTTATCTAATAGATTACTACTAGTGGTAAATTATAGATTATTAAAATCACTTTAAACTATTGATACTATGTGGTCGAAAAGCTTTATCAATCGACGTATACATATTACTTTACTATAAGTAAATTACTACCTCCAGGAAAGATAAATAAACATCTCCCATTTAGACATTTATATTATACCTAAATGGAACATTATTTATTATATACCCAAAAAGTATGATATTATGTTTACTTATAGTAAAGTTAAGTGTAGGCCACTCCACATTTTTTTTAAATTTTGTTTTTATACTTTTAATAATAGAATCAAGATTTCTCATTTTATCTAAAACTCTTTAACAACAACTGTGGTAATGTACATGTATCAATGCTATATATCTCATGTAATAAAAGTAAAAAATTAAATTTTGTATAATTTAGGAAATTTATATAATAAGACATTCAATGATCAACCACAATATGAAATAGGAAAACAGACTAAGATCTTTCTACCATAACAAGCAGTCTTCGTCAGAGTCAAAAACCCAACTGAAACACTAAATGCAGAAAATATCTGATGAGGGTTTGAGAAGAGTGGGAGGGAAGAGTGGTATTTTAAAAGATGAAAGCGCAGGAAAGGACTAATGTCCAGAAAGGGATGTTTGGGGAAACAAAGCAGTACAGTAAGAAAGAGCAAAAAACTATCCGCTAGCTGTCTTAGAAGAGGCTATTGCCCTCGTAACGAAAGTATCAAGTTTGAAGAGACCGTTACTAATGTTTATAATATTTGACCTATTAAATTTAATTAGAGACGATTCAATAATATTTCTTAACAACATTGATTTTTCATAGGTAATAAATTTAGCTCCTGTCCGATCAATATGATGATTTTCATTTTTTATATACAAGAATAAGGCACTAATTTTTTCCTGTCTACTTACGTTGTATTCGTGTTGTTTTACACGTGTTTTTAATGATTTACCAGTTTGACCAATATAAATCTTATGCCAAGTTTTGCACGGAATTTTATAAATACCACCGGACTCCAGTTCCCTGGGAGAGTTTTTTATTAACATATTACCCACGTTATTACGATTAGAAAACACTATATTAAAATCAAGTTGTTTGGCTAATCTTGGAAGACATTCGTGGGGGTCCTCAACAGGTTTTTTGCATAAGGTCATTCGCTTTACCTCAAAAGCTGACATGAGGTGAAGTGCCATGAATCGATGACCTGAGGCATGAATATCTTAATCTATGGCTGTCTATATATCGTCTACATCTTTTCATTACAGATTTCCAAATCTTATTTACCACAAATGTTCATTTACCTTTGTTTATTTGAACAAAAAAAGACAAAACGAAAAAGTAACCTCGACAAGCCAAAACACTCATACCAACCAAGTGACTTAATTAACCTTTCAAACTCTCAAATAAAAACAGCTGATTACAAAGATAATAAGTGGCACTACAAAGACCAATACTTAGCGCCAAAACAATTCCACTGCACTTTACTTGTTCCAAAATAAAAAACAAGTTTCAAAACATTATCCTGTAACAATAAACAAATTTGTATTCAGCTTTTTCCTCACTACTTTTATTAAACACTTAAGCATTTGTATTGCAGTACATCTCAGTTCTTGGTCTTTATTCATGACTAATGATCATTTCGAGTTGTATACCTCTCACAGTGCGAACTAACTATTGAATATTAATTTAACTAGTAATATGTTTATACGAAAAAAACAATAACATCTAAGGCATTTTAAAATTCTTGGGAATTTTGTAATTAATCTGAATAACTAGTTTTTGTGCTATAGGCTTTACTATATGTAAAGTATGGTGATTATTAGACAACAATTTCGAGATTTTGACGGTTTTATATACTTTGATGTCCCTAAAGTGTGTGTTTGTGTGTGTGTGTGTGTGTGTGTGTGTGTGTGTGTGTGTGTTATGTATGTGTGTGAGTATGTATGTGTGTGAGTTTGTGTATATATGTATTACACAAAATTAAAGTTTATCAGGTCTCTGTCAGTTCTTCAGGTTCAAATTAAATTCTCATTGCCGACGTTTTGGTTTTAATTCAAAATAGTTCTATTTAAAACTGGTAATGAGTGTTTAATTTGAACCTGGAGAACTGACTGAGTCCTGATAAACTTTAATTTTGTTTCTACTTCACAGTCGATATTTTTATCAATATATATATATTTATTGTATACAGGAAAACGATCCAAAAGGACAACAAACGTTTCACGGTGAATCACAAACACAGAACTAAGGAACAAACACACTTACTATCTCTAATTGACGGTTGAACCGTCATCATGAGAGTTGAGATAGGGACACCAAGCGCACTTGTGAAGCGACGGTTGGAGACCACCGTTTCACGAGTGCGCTTGGTGTCCCTATCTCAACTCTCCTGATGATGGTTCAACTGAAAATTAGAGACAGTAAGTGTGTTTGTTCCTTAGTTTTGTGTTAGTGATTCACCGTGAACGTATATATATATATATATGTGTGTGTGTGCGTGTGTGTATTTAGGTGGGATGATGTGTTTCTAAAAGCATGCCATAGGCCACACTGAATTAAAAATTATTTCAACAGTCAATACAACAGGAAGCTTGTTTTATAGCGTTTTACGATTTTATAAACTGATAATGTAACTAATAACATCTGCAGTACTAACAACCCTATAATCTACTGATAATTACTTGTTTCGAAACCATCTTACACCTATTTAAACACTGGCAGGATTTCAGGATAGAGGAAATCCATTTATACTTAATGTGACCTTGGAAATGAAAATATAATAATAATTTTATTTTGAATACTAAGAATTAATTGAGAAAAAATAAATTTTAATTTCTATTATAATCAGCAATAATTAAAATATATTGTTTATAGTTTGTGCAAATTAACATTGATGAGCTTAAAAAAATATAAACTTAAACAACAAAGGATGATTATTTAAGAAAAAATGCTTTCTTCCTACATTCTTAGGATTATTACAAAGAAAGCTTTAAAACTGATTTTATACAAAAAAAACTTTAAAACCTCCATTACAAAAGGCTTAATGACTAGGTATAAGCACAGTGTGTTTGATTTACGTCCTAACCTAGTCCTGTCACACCTCGCTGTCACTTAGTGAGAGTCATCAACGCTGATAACCAACTTCATTCCCAACCAACAGTTTCACACGAAATTTTTACGAAATTACTTGCTTTGAGGTCACAAAGTCGTTTATCACGATTTTTCGATCATATATATATATGAACGTATAAGCCACAAGGAAAAGTAAAAAACACAGAAAATATGCTCTAAGGCCTTTCAATTATATGTCATCAGAGAGAAACTAGATATTGATAAGATCCTTATTAGAATTGATATTGATCCTTATTGGAAAGGCCTTAGAGCATATTTTCTGTGTTTTTTACTTTTCCTTGTGGCTTATACGTTCATTAGTTTTCATCACGTGTTTATTGTGATTATTTAGTATATATATATAAAAGGATTAATTTACCACAATGAAACTAATTTGGAAACAAAGCTCTAAGGCCTTTCCTCAACACATCGTCAGAGAGCTAAAGTGAACAGCGAACGTGAAAGTGAACATATTTATTATTTTTTAATATTTGTTAACCTGGTGATTGAAGTTTCTAGAATGTTGGTAACCCTGAATGTGTTTAATGATGAAGAAGTCTTCATCTGTTTAATTATTCCGCTAATCAAAACTTCATCCAATTTATAAAGTCCTAGGCTATTGTTCATTAATTTCTCATAAAAGTTCTTTATAAGTGCACTTTACACAATATTTCTTCTCCTTTCCGAAGACACAAATATTAATTCATTTGCTTCATTCCAGTTAATCACATGATTACTGTTTTTTATGTGCATGAACTAGGCACTCTTTTCGTCTTCTCTTCTGATCGAATATTTGTGTTGTTTTATCCTTGTAAGAAGACCTTTGCTCGTCTGTCCAATGTAAGACATTTCACAGGCCTTTGTTGACGAAAGGCCTTAGAGCATTGTTTCCAAATTACTTTCATTGTGGTAAATTAATCCATCTATTACATCAAGTGTTATTTTGAGTATTATTTATATATTGTATATGAATTGATATTATATATATTGGTGTATACTGGCAGCAAGTCTTCTTTCAAACAAATGTTATTGAAAAGCACTGGGCTTCGGCATTAATTATCTTGTCAGAAAGATGTTCTTTTTGCCTTATAATTCTCTTATAATCCAGTGGTAGCTCATAAATTAATCTACCTAAGGCCATAACGAATAGGAAAAACAACCTTAAGAAAACTAGTGAAACAAACTATATTAGACACTAGAGAAACACAAACTGAGTTTTAAACTAAAGAGATACAAGCTTTCGACCACATTGGGCATCATCAGGTAAACGGTAAACAATAAAACCGAAACGATTAAAACATAAACCAAAAAATAAACAATAATATACATTTGAACAGTTCAAATAATGGCAGCGTTCAATTGTCAAAGTTGACAGTTGATATATATATATATATATATGTGCATTATTGACTGACGAAGACCGCTTGTTACGATTAAAAGATCTTAGTCTTGTTTTCCCATTTCTTATTGTGGTTTGATCATATATATATATATATATGTGTGTGTGTGTGTGTGTGTGTGTATGGATGGGTAGGTGGGTGAGTGAGTATGTATCAAAAGTTTGTTATCACGCTGTGTTCCAGGATCTTTGATGGATCAAATTGATATTTTACACAAAAAAATCACATAGTGTAGATGTGTTGTGTTTGGGAGTTATTATGCATGATGGGAAAGTTACATTTTATTGCCAAAAATCTGTTTTTAAACAATATTTTTTTTCTTTTAAACTACTAATTTGAGAGTGTTGAAATTTTGTCATTATCTTTGGGGCTACAAAAGCAATAAACGAAAAAAACCTCAGATTATAAAAAAAACAGAAATATCTAATTTGAATGAGGTATACAAATTTTAAGTTATAATTCAATCAGAAAGCTTGTGAGAGCGATACAAGCCATACCGTTTGACCGATCAAAGTTTTTTTTTTTCATATCATGTTATGGTATGATCTTATACATATTATATGTATAAAGTTAGAGCAAGATTTCTTATACTCTTTTTTATTTTCTTTTTGTTTTGTATACACATTATAAGACGAGGTTGTATATTTCACTGTTTCAATGTAAATCGGTGCCTTTTTCTGCAAATTGCCAAAATGTTTGTTCCTCCATCTCTTCTACCTATCATGCGACCGTCAGGCTACTTTTATTCCTGAATGTTCATGGCCGACGGTAATGGCAACTTTTCTATCTCCGTTGATGTTCTAAGTTCTATCTCCACCTCTAACCTCCTTATGGTAAAAACACCGGTACAATACCACTTTTTTTTCTTTTTTTTATTGTTTATACCGATCTCTTAGCGAATAATGTCAACCATTTACCGGCTTTTTCTTTGATCAGTGATACTACAGATTCTAAATTGGGAGTCCTAAATTCTGCCTAACTCAAGTGTATTTCAAGTGGGATCTTTAACATTGTACCTGACATCGTATTGGCTAAGGACCGATAGCTTAACGTCCTCTCCGTGAATCAGATTTATTCACGTCCTGAGAGAATATATCTACGGGCCCCTACGGTGGGGATCGAACCCCGTACCTACCACCCTAGAGGTGAGTACGTTAACCACTGAGCTAATCTGTCCCCCAAAGATCACTGTTAGTTTTCTTATACTAAATTTGAAACAATCTCAATTTCACTTTAACTACTTGAAATTTATATTTTTACGAATGGAACTATCTCTTTAATCGATATAGTGCAGCAGCATTGATCACTAGAAAGCGATCGACGTGATTCAACCTTCTTCACGACTACTTTCTTTCCTGAGGTCCTTAAACCTGGCTCCTTTTTAAACAGTTCTTTCCTATTCTCTCTTATCCTCTTCTACCACTTCTATTTATGGTAAATCTACTGTCTTTTTATGTCATGCCGTAAACCCTCAATACTAAAAGCATGTTTTACCTTCATTTTTTATAAGACTCCAAATATTCTAAAGTCATAAACCAGCCTGCGAGTTGTTAAAGTTATACTTGCCTTATTTACATAAGCGAATTTAAAGATAAGAAAATCTTTAATAATTACTTTCTATATTTCTAACTATACATTCCTTACTAAGCCTTACTTTCTTTCAACACTTTTATTTTACGTTAACTGTTTTGTATATTTTTTATTTTATTTCCAAATTAACTACATTTCCTTGTACTTTATTAATTTATTGATAATAACAATTAATTTTTTTGACTATCTCATTGATTTTGTATAATATGTCATTTGGGTAGCTCCTTTTCCAGTTGAATCCTGTAATTAGGAAGTTATTTCGTAGAAACGAATCTCTCAGTCTAAAGATCGTGATTGCCGAGACTGCAGTTCCCTTTAATGATATATATATATGTTGAATGCCAGATTAGATATTGCAAAAGACGAGCCAATCCCTGTTAAGTATTACTTTGGGCACTTCTTATTGGTTGTGGGTGTTTTTTCGTTGAACACGTTTCTCCTTAGCACACTCCGTCTGCTCGGCCGCCTCAGCCTTCACTCCGGGAGAGGGCTCGCAGTCCCTACTTAATTTTCCAATATAGTTGGATGAAGGTCTTGGCGTCCTGGCTTGGAAGTGTACCTCGTCGAACTCGGTGTTTACTATGGTCTTAGTGGATTTTATTAGATACTGGTTGTTGGTGTTTTCTGTAGACTCTATTGTTGTGGGTGTATGTAGACCTTTTCCCCGTCGGTTTCCTCGCACGCTTGACCACATCCGCCGTCCTTCCTGGAGAGGGCTCGCAGTCCCTACTTTAATTTCACAGAGGGCAGGAATGGCATAGGCGTCCTCACGCAGAAGAGTTCCTCGTAAGAATCTGGTCCGGGCTATGGGCATTATGAGTTGAAGTTGAAGTTGAGTGTGCGTGGCGTTTGTCATTAGACCAACGTCACACCCACCCACCAGCTTGAGAATGACCGAGGAACGGTCGAAACCGGTCGCAACGACACGAGGAAGGCGCCACGCATTCTTCAAGAAAACACTGCAGTAAAGGGGTCTAATGACAAACGCCACACACACTCAACTTCAACTTCAACTCATAATGCCCATAGCCCGGACCAGATTCTTACGAGGAACTCTTCTGCGTGAGGACGCCTATGCCATTCCTGCCCTCTGTGAAATTAAAGTAGGGACTGCGAGCCCTCTCCAGGAAGGACGGCGGATGCGGCCAAGCGTGCGAGGAAACCGACGGGGAAAAGGTCTACATACACCCACAACAATAGAGTCTACAGAAAACACCAACAACCAGTATCTAATGATATATATATATATCAATATTTATAAATATTGATAAAAGTATCGACCATGGAATATAAAGAAAACTAAATTTTATCAGGAGTCGATCAGTTCTTCAGGTTCAACAGTCACTAAAACAGTTTTGCATTGATCAAGATAAGTGACTTTTTGGTTGTCTCGTGAAATAATGGTTGTCTTGCTTGTTTTTTAGTTCAGTGTCACGTGTTCATTCAAACTAGACAGTTGTTATTATATTAAAATCCACAGACTATATTTTTCTTGTAGAAAATCTTTAGTGTAATACTTAGTTTTTCTGTTTTGATATTTACACTTCTGTAAGTCTTCTCACTAAACTATTGTCAAAATTTATATTGTAATTTCTTATTTGTAACTAATTGCGCTTTTTATGTATGCTTGATTTTTGAATGATTGAATTATTTCTTACATTTCCTCTGTTTTGTAGGCCTGTGAAAAAGGTTTTAAATAAAAACCGAAATGTTGGCAATGAGAGTTTAATTTGAGCCTGAAGTACTGAACGAGTTCTGATAAACTTTAGTTTTGTATATATATATATAAATTTCTATATGTTTCTTTATCTACATTAAACTTTATTTGTCCGTTTCGAGTTCTATTATCATCACAAAAGTAAAATTATATATATATATATACTTTTAAAGAATTTTACAAAATTAAATCCTAATTAAAATCATTAATGTTAATATAGCTTCTCGACCAGCTTAAGAAACCCATATTTGTACTTTAAAATTATTAATAGATATATAAAATATTAAGTCAATCATAATAGTATTTTTTTAATTTATAATTAAGAGGTCAAAACCCTCAATAGCTCTTCTCACTCTGTAAAATTGCTGTAGTGAATTTCACCCCATTAAGACCCCATGTAGCAAAGTATTATCAAAATTATTAAAAATCATTTAATTCAATGATTTATTTCAATTGGCTAACTCTATTTTGCTAATTTTAACAAAAATTTAATCATTATTATTAGAGCAAAATTTTGAAAAAAGTCTCTCATGCAGGGTGAATAAAAATTTTGTTACAAGTACTCATTGAATAATATGACGAATCAAATCATTATACACAATCATTAGTAATAAGGACGTAACCTGATATGCACTCAATTTGCAGGCTACAATTTACCCAGTTCATTATATTCTCAATTGGTGTGTCTGCACTTCATTCAAACAGCTTAGAAACACATAAATAAATAGTGAATAAACTAATGTTGGAAATTATTTAAATTTGTATATTTATGACTTTATTTAAATAATTAATTTCTTAATTTAAAATCAACAAAATTATATTCTTAATAATATTCCTGATCTATAATGTCCTCAGTCAATTACCTTTTAATAAAAATTAACTTAGTAAATTGTATATTATTGATCAACACCATAAAATTAGGAAAAAAAAATCATTCTAATAAATTATTACTATGACTTGTGGAGAATTTTACATAAGTAAGGCTACAAAATGACTAGAAACGCGACTTGGTAGGAAAGTGCGTCAAACGTTTTAATGTAAGTTACCTTTTATGGTAACCAAAAATTAATGAAATTTTTATCAGGTCTTATCTCTCTTATCATGACTGAAATGTACTAATATTCAGCTAATAGTCAATATTTCAACCGTTTACACTATTAGAGTAGAAGGTAAAAATAGCATTCATTTTGTAATAAACCTTTTATATTATACGTATAATATTGACCCCAAAATACCAATCTGTTTGGTGTTTACGGAAAGAAAATATGAAAAACTATATATTTGTCAAATGTAATTAAAATCTGTCAAACGGTGAGACTTAAAGATACTCGTATTTATCCCAAAAGCAATATAAAATTTGGGATATCATTTTTTTAAAATTTTTAATAAATTTAATTTTAATTACAAATTTTTTTTAAATTTTTAAAAAAAATTAATTTTTGTTACATTTTTAAAAACCATATTTTTTTAAATTTAAAAAAGTATTTTAAATTTATAAAATTAAAAATAATGAATTTTTTTAAGTTAAATTTTTAATCCCCCCCCCCCCCCCAAGCTCACTACACACTCAGGAATCTTAACAAACAAAACATATCAAGAATTGATTGAAAGAATTTAAAAAAAGTATGAATACGTTGAAATCATAAAATCGATATTTTCCTCAATCGCCGCAATTTATTATATAAGTTAAAAAAAAAACAACTTACATTGTAACTAAATATCAAATTAATTCCCTTACTTGTTTAATTCATTTTAAAGAGGAATATACAAAGAAAAAAAAAATGAAGAAAGCTACTTTTAAGAAAGAATTTACCGTGGAAAGCCAACTAATTACGGGAGCAAATTCCAAGTAAACCAGTAGCAGAGTAAGTAAGCAAAAAATAACACATTTAATCCCGTTTGTCTAGTCATCGTATATCGACTAACATTACAGGGGGGAGGGTCAAATACCATCAATCTTGCTTCTTAAACAATAAATTTTCTATTTATTTCTTATTTATTTATTTATCACACATCTTACTCTTTATGCAAATAACTCCCTTCAGATGCTAATGCTTACTTCAAATGTTCTTACGCATTTTTCTTTTTAGTAATTTAATCTAAAGTTTATTTAAGCATAGTAATAAATTAGGTATGATCTCCTAAACTAAAATAAATATAGCTTATTACTTGAATTTTAAAGTTGAATTTTTCAGCAAAAAAAGAATTGTAATTAATGACATATAGTCATTGTTAATTTCTTTAAAACTTTATAGTTATTACTCTCATAATTAATCTGTCATATGATATCATTAATTATTACTGATAATAATTACTCAATAATTTCTTCATAAGTTAATTGAAACAATATTATTAACAAGATTACATATAATAAAAAAAATTATTTTGATTAAGTATGCAAAATGGGTCCATAATATGAAATTATGAAGTCTTCTTAAAATATTTCAACCAGTCACCATCATGATCGGAGTCTGATATATATATTTTGATAAATTGTTTAAGATAATATAAACTATAATATATTTATATATATTTAACTTAATAAACCGAAATACGATCCAAACTGGACACAATACGAGTTCAAAATTCAAGAAGAGTAACACAGGGAGTAAGGAAACACACTTACAGACTCAAATTTTCGGGCAATCCGTCTTCAGGAGAAAAGAGAAAGGTAGACGGATTATCCAAAAATTTGAGTCTGCAAGAGTGTTTCCTTACTCCCTGTGTTACTCTTCTTGAATTTTGAACACACACATATTTATATATATATTCGCTTGATAAACGGAAAGACAATCCAAACTGAACACAATAACAGTTCAAAATTGAAGATGGATAGCACACAAAGTAAAGAAACACACTTACAAACTCAAATTTTCGGGCAATCCGTCTTCAGGAGAAAAGAGAAAGGGACACCAAGCACGTTGTAGACGCTGGGTTACTAGCCGTTACGTCTACAACGTGCTTGGTGTCCCTTTCTCTTTTCTCCTGAAGACGGATTGTCTAAAAATTTGAGTTTGTAAGTGTGTTTCTTTACTTTGTGTGCTACCTATCTTCAATTTTGAATGTTATATATATATATTTATATTCGTAAAATTTGGGAGCAGTCCTTCTTGAGTACATATATTTAAAAAAGTTATGTCAGATATCACTTTATTCAGCTGGGTCGGTTTCGAAGTTTAGAAAAATATTCGACCAAGCTTAATAAAGTGAAATCTGATATAACGTTTTTAAATATATGCATACATAACTCTATTTTTCTTTTTTTTATCGAGGTTTGGTACCAAAAATATATTGAACAAAATTGTGATAAAGAAAGAAAAATATTGATGAATATATGTAGTCCAGATAAATATACAAAATAAATGTTTATCAGAAATTGGTCAGTTCTTCAGGTTCAAATTAAACTCTCATGCCAACGTTTCTGTTTTTGTTTAAAACCTTTTTCATAGGCAGAAGTATAAATTATGGAACAGAAAAACTAAGTATTACATTACAAATTATTTTACAAAGAAAAATCTCCCTGTATGATACTAAGGAGAAAGAAGTCCGGAGACCATCCTCCAAAAGCACAGAGGGTCTAAAATCGCTAACTAGTGGGAGCCAACTTCCCTTATGTGCACCTAAGGACCCGAAGAAGACAGTCCCAAAGATGGAGAAAGGAAGTTACTTTCTCCCGAAACGTAGGCAGCCTGATATGGCATTATCATCGATGGTTTGTGCAGATTCTGCAAAGAAGAGGAAGAAATACCGTTGTACTTGCTGGCTGACTATCAGGCAACTTTACTTGTACAAAAGTAAGTGCTTCGGTGTACTCAACAAAACCATAGAAAACTTTTACCGCTGGACCTAGCAAAAGTACTGAGCTTCTTGGAGGCGTTGAAGCTAAATGCTTCAACTTTACCAAGTACAGAAGGGGGAGAAATACAATAGTTTTCTTAAGACGCAGTGTTATAATCACTCACAAATAATAATAATAATAATATATAAAAAAGTTTTGAAAAAATCAAATTAACAACTGAAAAGAGCCTGCTTTTGCAGTTAGATGGTATTAGAACTAGAATAATGATTAGGTTACACTGAATGAATTGTGTAGAGCGATTTAAGCGGGGGCTTCTGAATGAAACACTCAAGTCTGATATGGTTAATGAAAGGTCTACGATGCTATACGTTAAAATATCCCATCATATCATTAAATGCTCTCACGTTCCACGTTACTTTTTTTTTTTCTTTTGCATTAAATTTTGATAAATCCTTTGTTGTTATTTGCTCGTTTAAGGGACTTTCTATATCGTTTTTACGGTTATTATAATGGGAATTCATGAATGATAGAATAAGTTAGATTTGCCAGGGGTCGCCGGGGTCAGCTGGAATGCGGTAGACACGTAGCTGAGAAACTCAATGCTCATTCAGTGTGCTCCAACGCCTCCGACTCCAACCCAAAAACCATCATTACGCAACATCGTCTCCACTTCTTCTCGCATCTTATACATCCGATGAAAAAAACATTCGTCCGCTTTTTCTCTCTTTTTTACTCCACAAATATTAAACTCTTGTAATCCATTGAGATAATACTCTTATATTTATATAATACTATCTTTTTACTAAAAACAAATTGTCTTACATTCTATCATTCATTTAATACACAAAGTATCACGATGCAATATATCCTTCAACTTAAAAAATAGAATCTCTTGTACCTATACAAGACTATTATATTTTCAATGATTGACAAGTGGTCTTCGTCAGCATCAATTAGACTGTAACAAAGATGACTTGTTTTGCTTTAAAGATCAGAGATATTTCTTTCATTCCTTACTTTAGTTTACACGTTTACGTAATATATATATATATATAAACTGATTCATACCTCCACTCCTCTCTTCCTTCCTCTTTTCCATTTTCTTTTCTCCTGAATACATCCAAAATGACAGAGAACAGTAAATATTAGGCTGTTTTTTATGCTTTTCGTGTTTTTATTTGTAACTTTAACTATATATTACATTTAGTTATATTAAATTTAATTATATACGTTTCAAATTAAACTATAAGTTCACAGTAAATAGAAAAACAAACTTACAGTCTCTAATTTTAACCACAATAAGAAAATCAGAAACTAAGATCTTTCAACAAAACCAAGTGGTCTTTGTTAGTATCAGTTGGAATTTGATACATGATAAGATATTTTCCTTTTCGTTCAAATATTTAGACAGTTTTCAAATATGTTTGCCATAGTTTAAACTTTTATATGTATAAAACGTTTTTGTCAAACACAAACTATATTGACAAAAAAAGCACTAAAAAATTAAACAGAAACTCACTACCATATTTCATTGGCCTCGTCTTCGGAGCGATTCACATCTATCTTTCTAATGACGAGGTCATGCAAACATAATGCTGAGTTTCTGTTTCATTCCTGTGTGTTCTTTACGTGAATTTAGTTTATTTAGTTCGTGGAAACGTTTCATTTAATAAGTATATATATATATATATAATAAATTCAAAACGAAGGAAACACACAGACATAACTCACATCGATATTTCGACCATCGTCGTCATCAGGAGGTGTGAAGATCGAAGAGTCCCGCAGGAAGGCAGGGCGGTGACTAATATATTTTAAAGGGCGGTGACCTTTTGCCGACGTTTCGACATATATTTATGTCACCTTGAGGGTTGCAACATGACTGTTTTACAATTAGCACTACTATTACTACTATTTATATAGTGTGTATATATATAAAACAAGAAATAGCAAGCAATATCAAACCACAATATGAAATGGGGAAAAGAAGACTAAGATCTTTCAACCGTAACAAGCGATCTTCGTCACAGTCAAAAACCCAACTGCCTAAAAAAACAGTTGTACTTTTGACTCTGACGAAGACCGCTTGTTGCGGTTGAATGACCTAGTCTTTTTTTCTCTTTTCATTTTGTGGTTAATTTGATTGAGTAGGAACTCGAATTGTAAATGACACAGGAATGAAAGGTAATATTTATTATAGAAGCGTAATATGTCTCTGTGCGTAAACAAAGACTCTGACCCGCGTATGCCGGCGGTACAGCCACCGCCAACTCCGCTAGGTTATATATATACAAAGATTTCACATAAACACGTGAAATAGCCCAGGAGTAAATAAATAATTATTCTCTTTCTCTTCCATCTACCACTATAATAGAGTTAATTAAGTGGTTTGATCATTGATATATATATATATATAATATATATATAAGTAGTGTATAAGTCGTGGTAAGAAGATGCTTCATCTAAGACTAGTACATGTACTTGAAAACCAGAGCAGATCACTGCATTCACGACTTTTTGAGTAGCAACTGTTCTTTCGATAACATTATTGCAGGGTAATGCAAATACTAGATTGCCCAGCGACATTTTCAGGCAAAAACATAATCACAAATACTAAAATTTTATTCACTACTCTTTAAAACACAAGCTTTCGACCTCGTTGGTCATCCAAGGGCAGAATAAATTACTAAGACAGATAAATAATATAAAATCTTAAAGTAACAAAATAACAGGATACAACTAGAAATGCAAATATAAGGGATAACAATAGAAAAGGTGATATAGATGTAACAATACTAAGAGGTAATAGTAGTGGCGATCCTAGCGTCCAGGAGTTAACTAGCCATCACTCCATCCTTGTTAGTTTAATTTTATTATCAAAGTTTCTTGAAGTCGGTATAATAAACATTTCACTGGATTGCAAGTTAATCCTTAATTGCTTTAACTTGCAATCCAGTGAAATGTTTATTATACCGACTTCAAGAAACTTTGATAATAAAATTAAACTAACAAGGATGGAGTGATGGCTAGTTAACCTCCTGGACGCTAGGATCGCCACCTACTATTACCTCTTAGTATTGTTACATCTATATCACCTTTTCTATTGTTATCCCTTATATTTGCATTTCTAGTTGTATCCTGTTATTTTGTTACTTTAAGATTTTATATTATTTATCTGTCTTAGTAATTTATTCTGCCTGAGGATGACCAACGAGGTCGAAAGCTTGTGTTTTAAAGAGTAGTGAATAAAATTTTAGTAGTTATGTGATTATGTTTTTGCCTGAAAATGTCGCTGGCAATCTAGTATTTGCATTACCCTGCAACATAGAAGTGTCATTAGGAGAAAAGAACAGCTACTTAAAAAAGTCGTGAATGCAGAATCTGCTCTGCTTTTCATAATATATATATATATATAAATATATAATATATATATATATATATATATATATATATATATATATATATATGGATAACAAAATACAAGCTTGTGTTGTCGTGGGTAAGAAGTGCTTACTAAGAACTAGTACATGGACTCCACCAGAAATCACTGTTCGATCTAGAGGATTACAAACCGGTCTTGCGGATAAGAAGATCTACAAGATAAGATGAATTGAGCTGCTATAAAAAGCAAAACCGTTTGATAGATAATGTCAATGGAGAATAAACAAATGGTAAGTGGATTTGACGGGGCGGTTTTTCACAACGTTAACGGAATCATTTTTGTAACTCGTATGTTAAGTTCAATCAGTCATCTAATGATAAATCTCTGTGTATTATATACTTACATAACTTAAAAGTGATTCAAACAGGCTTCACTGTATAATCTACTGCAGGCGTTCTTTTTACAAGTCAACAATTTGCTAATTTACAAGATAAACTATTGATAAGAATTCTTTGCCTGTTAATTCACTTTTGGAAATGGCTTACTGTACTCCACTTAGAATTCACAGATTATATTATCAGTAAAACTTCTAAGTTCTAAGGAATCTGTCCATTCATTTCATTATGAATTCTGAATACTTTCAGTGCTGTTAAAAAGGTGGAATATTTTTAAACTCTTCTGACTTCCTTTCTGTAGTTTAAATGTATATATAACATTGAAATCGGAATTGAATGTGAGAAACCGAAAATTGTTTAAACAGTTGAAACGGAAATTAGGGACTGAAAGTGTGTTCTTATAAATTGTTTGTTTATTTATGAACTTTTGTTTGTTCCTTTTCGAATCGTTTATACAACATTGCAGTGTTGTATATCCATATACACACTATGATGTTTGGATATATATATATATAATATATATATATGAACAAAGATTTCACATAAACACGTGAAATAACAATCAATGATCAAACCACAATATGAAATGGGAAAAAAAGACTAAGATCATTCAACTGTTACAAGCGGTCTTCATCAGAGTCAAACCCAACTGACACAACAGTTGGCTTTTTGACTCTGATGAAGATCGCTTGTTATGGTATAAAGATCTTAGCCTTTTTTTCCCATTTCATATTGCGGTTTGATCATTGAGAAATATAGATAGATAGACATGTATGAATATATATATATAGTTCAATATAGAAAAAGAAACATAGAGAAATGAAAAGAACACACTTACAGTCTCTCATTTTTGGTTTGAACCGTCTTCAGAAGAGATAAGAGAGGGAAACCAAGCGCACTGGTTCAGCGCCGGTTAGAGACTCTGAACCGTCTCTGAACCAGTGCGCTTGGTTTCCCTCTCTTATCTCTCCTGAAGACGGTTCAAACCAAAAATTAGAGACTGTAAGTGTGTTCTTTTCATTTCTCTATGTTTCTTTTACTATATTGAACTATATTTGTCCGTTTTGGATCGTATTTCCAACGAAAAAGTATATATATAGTTATATATATATATATATATATACTATACAACGAAAAAGATATATATATATATGTGTGTGTGTGTGTGTGTGTGTGTGGTGTTTATGTGTGTGTGTATTGATGTTGATAACGATATCTTCGAAAGGAGTAATGATCAAGAAATGGCATAAATAGTGTGTATTATCATTTAAACGAATCTATAAGTTATAATGAAGAACCAATTGCGTCAAGGAATATGGGTGAAAATCATCTTGAAGTAAAAGAAATAAAGTTTAAAATTAGATGTAATAAAGATGAAAGCGACAGGTGTTTTGTGCTAAAAAGTGAAGGCTAGGCATGAAGGGGCTGATTGGAAAGGGCATTGTTTGTCGTGGACCCGGAGGACTTGGCGTGGCCTGGCCGCCGCTAGGTCAGTAGGTAAAGAGGCAGCCTGAAACCCCTCCCTTCTGCAGTCCCCATAAGAAAGGGACTTTGCCTCCATCCACTCTTTCAACACACATCACCTCCTTCTTCAATTTAAATACCAATCCCTTTCCCCCCCCCCTCCCTCTTCATTAGTACATCTTCTCACATATTAATTAATATCAAATTTTACACTTTTTTTTCTCTATCTTTTTCTATGGTTTTTCCCATATATAATTTCCTATAAAATAAAGATTTAAATTGCCAAATCATTATACAGCTTCTTACGAGACAATGCATTATAACAGTTCACTCATGATCATTAAACTCAAAATAAAATTCATCAAAATATAGTACAAAATCAAAATTACATTTCTATGAATATGAATTTGCAAAACTCACTTTTACCAAGCCACTTTAGCATTTATATGTCATTGTATGTCTTATATAAACCTTGGTTTACTTGTGAACCCATGAACATCTATTCCTGATGATGATATGATGATATATTCAGTGTTGTCAGTGTTTTCCTTGTGGTTATTTAATTGTCTTCGAAGACCATTTAATTTTATTTTTTAATGTATATATATATATATATATATATATATATATATATATATATATATAATATAAAGATTTCACATAACCACGTGAAAAATAACAACAATGATCAATTTGTAAAAAATTGATTTGTAAAAATTTGTAAAAAATAATCAATGATCAACAATCAAAAAGATCTTAGTCTTTATTCCCTTTTTATATTATGGTTGGATCATTGTATATATATAAATATTGATAAAGAATGGATCGGGAAATGACAGCAAAATTAAAGTTTATCAGTACTCGGTCAGTTATTCAAGTTCAAATTAAACTCCCATTGCCAACGTTTCGGTTATTATTTAAAACTTTTTTCATAAGCCTACAAAAGAGAGGAGATATAAGAATTCTTATAATTCCTCTCTTTTGTAGGCCTATGAAAAAGGTTTTAAATAAAAATCGAAACGTTGGCAATGAGAGTTTAACTGTTATATAGATTTATATAGACAGTTTAATTTTGTGTATATATATATATATATAACAGTATGGAGACGGTTTTACTTTTCACCGAAACTCTTGAATGAACGTACCTCTTCTTGAAGACAAACTTCGTTTCAAAATATTGATTCCAGTAAATGTTTTTGTTCTTTATGAGCTGTTTTTTTCAGTTATATATTTAAATTTACACTTCTTCGATGAAAATAGGATTAAAACGGACAAATAATGTTCAATGGAGAAATTAAAAACACACACTTACAGTTTCTAATTTTCGGTTTGAACTTTCTTTAGGATAGATAAGAGAAGGAATCAAATCGCACTGGTACAGAAACTCTTGGAGACGTCATTTAAAAAGACCCAAAGTACACAAACTTCAAACATAACTTTCGAAGTACACATAAAACCCGAAAAAATACACTCTCAGTTTTAAATTTTTTTTATATCATTCTCATAAAGAATACAATTAGAAGGAAAATAAAGAACCAAATGTTATTTGTAAAAAGAAAACTATTTTGTACATTCAAACAATCAGTATTAAAAATAAATATTTTATTCATTTTGATGTTGTGCAAAATAGAATTGATTTGAGTTAAAGCCTGCAAGATGATGAATGCAATGAATACGGGTAGAGTCCTTGATGGAGAAGACCTTACCATGGTTATTTAGTTTCCAACAGGTGTGATCGAAAAGAGTCGACGACTATACATAGACACATATATGTATAACACACTCAGACTTGATCTTTATAAAAGTCAAGTGCAAAAAAATCTGGACAGGCCTACGCAAAATATTCATTGAGAAAAAATAAAGATAAGTAAAGTTTAATGTTGATAAGGAAGCATAGAGAAATTAAAAAGATACACTTATAGTCTCTAATTTTTGGTTTAAACCGTTTTCAGGAGTGATAAGAGACCAAGAAACCAAGCGCACTGGTACAGAAACGGTTGAAGACTGAAATTAGAGACTATGAGTGTGTGTTTTTAATTTCTCTGTGCTTCTACATTTCTATACCTACATCAAACTATATATATATAAATATTGATAAAAGTATCGACCATGGAATAGAAAGAAAACTAAAGTTTATCGGGACTCGGTCAGTCCTTCAGGTTCAAATTGAACTCTCATTGCCAACGTTTTGGTTTTTATTTAAACCGAAACCATAAAGGTTTCCCCAACCTCTGAGGCGGGATGGATAGAAAACTCTCCATGGGCTCCCGCCGCCCGTAGTATCGACTTGTTTTAAGAGTTTCGGATCAAACTCCGGGCCATTGTTCCTACTGAACCTGCTCAGCTACAGGTAAGGTCAGTTGCCTTTATAGCTCCTGGTTCAAAGAAAATCTGTGGATATAAAGCCAACAGCTATCGGTAGAGCTGCATGGCCCTACTAGGGGCGGCATCTTTATCTTCCAATATTCAACTTAGTTCTAATTTAATATATATTATCTATATTTCACCGTATTTTGATTAATACATTATCTGCTTAATCAAAGCCTCTAAATCTAAAAGTTCTTCTATCCCTAATCCAAAATATTTTTCTGAAGGATTGACTCTAGAAAATAATTTTCTGCTGATCGCGCACTACACATATTTAATGACATACCATTTATTTTATTCTAGTAGGTAATTCATAAAAAAAAAGTGTAACAGAAAAATGTAGTTTACTGTTCATTCTCAGAACTAACATGAATTTTATATATAAAATTTGTTAACCTAAATATTTTTGTTTTAAGCTATTAAGTTATAGACACACTACACAGAGAAACACACACACACACACACACAACACACACACACACACACACACACACCACAAATAGATGAGCCAATATGTCAATAATTACAAAAAATAATCTTTAATAATTGATTGTTATAGAATCTAAACAATTGTCAAAGCGATCCAATGTTAAAATAACATATCAACAGATAATAGAAAATGAGTCTAGAAATAAAATGGTTAACCGAAAGAGAGGGTGGCGTGAACGTAGAGAGAAAGGGAGAGAGGGAGGGAATAGAAAGGGTTGAAAGGGAGGAAACCGGGAAGAAAGAAAAAGAGAAAGAGCGAAAGAAGGAAAGAAAGGAGATAATGAAAGAGAGAGAGCGAGAGAGAGAGAGAGAGCGGAGGGATGGTTAAGAGTGGGCTGAGATGAGAAGTGAGAGTCAGGAAAGGAGAAAGGATGGTGGAGAGTGAGAAGGAGATAGAGAAGAGGAAGAATAGGAAGAAGGAAGAATAGTGAAGATTGAGAGGAGAAGTAGCTAGTTGAAGAGAGATTGAGAGTGAGAGAAAGAGAGAGAGGAGAGTGAGTGAGAGAGAGAGGGGGGATTGAGAAGGTTTAGTGAGAGAAAGCATTCATACCTTCAAATTTAGTAGGATATTTTTTTTCAAACTAACTACTACAGAATATGATGGGACTTATTTCATAAATAAAATCAAAGGATTAGGATTTGTTTGAGTCACGATTGCCCTGGCCGATTGATAATCAGTGTTTCGCCATAGAAGACGACAGCTTCTTAGATGTTGTTAGGTGGCCTATTTGGACAGAGCGCGTTAGACCCAGCGCTTAGACCCGTGCCGCCGGCTATCCTGCCAATGTTCCATGACTAATAGTCAATACCACGACTAACACGTCGTCCATGATACATGACCGTGAAAACTGCGCCCCCCCCCCCCCCCCCATTCAAACACAATTACTTTCCGACAACGAATTACACGCTTTGTTACTGCCCTGTGTAAACGTCTTCTTTCTACCTCTCCCTAAACTACTACCACAAAAAAAACTTAATAACTTCTCATTACTTTATATTTACAAATATAATAAACTTAAAAATTTATATTATAACAAGATAACAACTCTTTCATAACGTCAAACAACTTATCTAAATAATCCTAGAACAGTATATAAAAAAAGAATAATAATAATAAGGTGATGCAGAATGTACGAACACACATGCCACTTTTCTTCATTCTATATTTTTTCAATATATAATATATGAAAAATTATATATTCATATATAAACAAAAATGAAATGGCTCAAACACGTCATAAACAACACGTCAAATTAAACAGAAAAACACTTGGAAAGAAACTTTATAGAAACTGAACTGACTATCACTTCAATATTTCGTCAATCGTCATCTTCAGGAGAAGAAGCCGTCTATTAAGTGAGTACTTAAACAGTCTTTTTTCCGATTTCATATTGTAGTTTGAACATTGATTGTTATTTCACGTGATTATATTGGAGAACCTGATTTATACTTAACTAACTACGATTAGGAAAATAGTCAGGAGGCTAGAATTTGTCAATAAAAGGGTCCTGAATGCAGAAACTGTGATAATTTTCAATAACATATATATATATATATATATGAGTTGACTGTCGTCCCTCCGTCAATTCACTTCTTCTCCTGAGGACGACCGCCATTACGGTCGAAATATTGAAAAGTGAGTCTTTGTTGTGTTTCTGTTTATGTGTCACTGCTTATTTTAATTGTTATTTGTCCTGCCGGACCGTTTTTCGTTTATCATGGTATATATATATATATATATATATATATATATATATATATATATATATATATTTGTGTATGATGGCAGCAAATCTTCACTTAAATATATGTATATATAAATATAAAAAGTATATATATATTTATATATATATATATAATGATTTCACTTAAACACATAAAATAACAATCAATGATCAAACCACAATATGAAGCGGTCTTCGTCAGAGTCAAAAACCCAACTGAAACACTAGATGTAGAAAACATCTGCTCTCTCTCTCTCTCTCTCTCTCTATATATATATATATATATATATATAGTAACTTTCTCTAATACTTCAAAAGAGCCCCTTTTATTATCAAATTCTATAGTTTTGCCATACCACGAATCATTGGACCCCCTTCCAAGATTAGCCAAACAACTTGATTTTAATATAGTGTTTTCTAATCGTAATACGTGGGTAATATGTTAATAAAAAACTCTCCAAGCGAATTGGAGTCCGCTGGTATTTATAAAATTCCGTGCAAAAATTGCCATAAAATCTATATTGGTCAAACTGGTAAATCATTAAAGACACGTGTAAAATTACACCAATATAACGTAAGTAGACAGGAAAAAAGTAGTGCCTTATTCTTGCATATAAAAAATGAAAATCATCATATTGATTGGACAGGAGCTAAATTTATTACCTATGAAAAATCAATGTTGTTAAGAAATATTATTGAATCGTCTCTAATTAAATTTAATAGATCTAATATTATAAACATTAGTAACGGTCTCTTCAAACTTGATACTTTCGTCACGAGGGCAATAGCCTCTTCAAAGAGGGTTGACAGCTAGCAGACAGTTTTTTACTTTTTCTTACTGTACTCCTTTGTTTCCCCAAACATCCTTTTCTGGACATTAGTCCTTTTTTGTGCTTTCACCCTTTTAAAATACCACTCTTCCCTCCCACTCTTCTCAACTCCTCACCAGATGTTTTCTGCATCTAGTGTTCAGTTTGGTTTTTGACTCTGACGAAGACCGCTTGTTACGGTTGAAAGATCTTAGTCTTGTTTTCCCATTCTTATTGTGGTTTAATCATTGATTGTTGTTTTACGTGTTTATGTGAAATCTTTATATATATATATAAAACAGATTCAATAATATATCGACCGTTTGATAGAAAAAGTGTGTTATCTAATCGGGATTGGGTCAAATTTTCTAGGCTCAAAAATCAAACTCTCTTTGCGACGTTTCGGTTTTATTTTAAAACCATTTTCATAAGCAGAAGTAAGAATTTTTTGACTAGGAAAATGAAATTGACTATATTTAAAGGAACAACAATCTTAACGGGACAAAACCTTCGACTTACTTCTGCCTATGAAAAAGGTTTTAAAATAAAACCAAAACGTTGGCAATGAGAGTTTAATTGTTGAACCTAGAAAATTTGACCGAATCCCGATTAGATAACACACCTACTATATATATACATGACCAAACCCCAATAAGAAATTGATAAAAAAAAGACTAAGATCTTTTAACCATAACAAGCAGTTGATAGTTCAGGTGTTTATTGTGGAATCATATTATATTTATAACATTGTGAATATATCTTTCGACGGGAATATAGTAGGGCGTTACATTGCATGTAATAGCTGCATTGTAAACCAACTACAATGGAATAAATAATAAATCGAAACTAAATGAAAAATATACTGGTAGTATGTACAGTAATTATAAAAAAAAAGATAATAATCAAAATTTTCTTTTCTTGATGTTGTCTAGGACTTTGAAGCTTTTTTATATCCTGTGTATCCGATTTTCATGTCTGTTCTTTTTCTGTTAAATTTTTCCTGTTTTCTAAGCATGGTTTTCAATCTTTCAGATAATATGTACATCAATTCACCGAAAGATTTATTACAAAAGTCCATAGCATTGATACAGGTTACTGAGCAACAATGCTTGAATTGCATTATTTTTGTGACACTGGAGACACTCACACTTGGCATGGGAGCAATAACAACATTAGATCATTATTTAAAAGCGATCTGGAAAAGAAATAGTAGATATTATTCATGTTTATTTCATTAATAGTATAGAACTATGGGCTTCAAAGAATTGAATGGAATCTAAACAAGATTGAAAGATTTGTGAATAAAATGTTTAAGTCAATTATATTGAGGTCAGTTTTGAATTAGCTAATAAAGGGTGAAAACCAGTGTCCTTGAAGCATGCAGAGTCCTAATGAAGAGAAGCACTCTCTTCCTTAAACAGAGCCATCTGGAGCGGCACGACCTCATTCTCTAGATCAAGACATACTCGTGTGTGCCAATGCTGCTTCCTCTTCACTCACTCACTCTCTCTCTCGCCTAACGCAACCGTCTTATTTACACACTCCTGGAAAACGCCTTTCTAACAGGGCAATATTCATAAGGACATGCGTGAAAGGAAATCAGTAATTAAGCTGATTTCCATTGTAAATATTTAACTTGTACACACGCACATACACTAACTCTCTCTTATTCCCTCATTACACACACACGCATACACACACACACACACACACACACACACACACACACACACACACACACAATATATATATATATATATATATATATATATATATATTAATAACAGATTCAATAATATATCGACCGTTTGATAGAATAGGTGTGTTCTCTAATCGGGGTTCGGTCAATTTTCCAGGATAAAAAATCAAACTCTCGTTGCCAACGTTTCGGTTTTATTTAAAACCTTTTTCATAGGCCTACAAACAAAGGATAATAAGAAATCACATATCAACATCAAACATATACACAATATGAAAATGGATTGTTACAACTCATGAATATTACAAGCAGAAATATTTCAGAGATACATAAAACAATATTACTTACAGAAGTAAGAATTTTTTAACTAAGAAAATGAAATTTACATTTACATTACATTTATCTATACATTACATCTTAAAAATGCATGTATAGAAAGTTGCTATAAGAAAACTTATAAGTTTTTAAGAGAACATAGAGAAATTGTGGTTTGTAAAAGTGACAAATCTGGTAATACTGTGATAATCAAAAAAGAAGAGTATAAAGAAAAAATGAAAACTCTCTTAGTGGATAGTGAAACATATTCAATTACAAGAAGAGATCCTTCATCAACATTACGAAATAAAGTAAACAAGATAGTTGATGAACTGAAGAAGACACTATGTATAGATCTACGTCAAGCTTCGAAATTAAAATCTTACAATGGAATAGCACCAAGATTATATGGTTTAGTGAAGCTACACAAGCCAGGTTTTCCTCTCCGTCCTATCGTGTCGTTCATTGGAAGTCCAACTTATGAACTGTCTAAATATATAGAGAAATATCTTAGTTACATTACTAACAAGAATGAATTGAATGTAAAAAATTCATTAGAATTCAAACAAGCCCTTTCAAATCAAATACTAAGTGATGACGTAATTATGATTTCACTAGATGTTCAGTCGTTGTTTACTAATATACCTTTAGATCTAGCATTTGATTTAGTAAATAAACAGTGGAATAAGATTAGTTCACAGGTTGGAATGTCGAAAAAGGTTTTCCTTTCTATACTGGACCTTATATGTGAAGCAAGGTATTTCACCTTTGATGGTACTATTTATAAACAAAAATATGGATTACCAATGGGATCACCAATTTCACCAGTTCTCGCAAATATAGTTATGATTGAACTATTGGAAAACAGTATCAATAAATTAGGTACGAAGGTGAAATTTATTAAATTATATGTGGACGATTTGTTTTTAATTATTGAAAAGGGAGAAGAAGAGAATGTATTAAATATATTTAATTCTTTTCATAATCGTCTACAATTCACTTGTGAAGTAGAGAAAGATGGAAATCTGCCATTCTTAGATGTGAAAGTTATAAGAGGTGAAAATGGCAATATCTTAACGGATTGGTTTAAAAAACCTACCAGTGCTGCAAGAATCCTGAACTACCATTCTTCTCATGCTATAAACCAAAAATTAAATTGCGTCCAAAATTTGGTTAAAAAAGTTATTGAAATAAGTAGTCCATGTTTTTTTAAATGAAAATAAGAAAAGGGTGAAATTATTGTTACAGAAAAATTGTTATCCGAAGAACTTAGTTGAACGATATTGGTTAAGATATTTAAGACAGCAACCAGCACATTCAAATGAAGATCATGCTGAACTGGAAGTTATAAATAGGAAGTATTTCAAATTTCCTTATGTTGAGGGCTTATCACAATCAATTAGAAAAGTGTTCAAACGAAACGTACCTGAAGTTACACTGGCATTTTATAATAAAAGAAAAAATAAATCTTTATTTTCAAATTTGAAAAAAAAAGAAAAAATACCGAAGGAGTTACAAAGTAACCTCATTTTTGCCATCAAATGTAAAGACTGTGACAAGTGTTACTATGGTGAAACTAGTCGTTTTCTCAAAGAAAGGTTGTACCAACATAATTATTCCATAAGAACAAATAAAAGTAACGCAACAGCCTTAGCTGGGCATGCAATAAACGAAGGTCACACGTTCGATTTTGAAGATACAACTATAATAGAAAAAGAAAAAGATGAGCAAAGAAGGAAGACACTTGAAATGTTATATATTAAAAAGGATCTAAGTTCGATTAATCATAGAAGTGATATTACTAATTTAAGTAATATTTATTCTGGAGTGTTGTGCTGAGGTTTAGTGAAATTTGATTTATTTAGTTCCCTTGAGTGAACAGTGTTGAGGTTATTTGTAATGTTATCTTATTAGTCTAGTCGAAGGTTTTGTCCGGCTAACATTGTTGTTCCTTTAAATAATGTAAATTTCATTTTCTTAGTTAAAAAATTCTTACTTCTGTAAGTAATATTGTTTTATGTATCTCTGAAATATTTCTGCTTGTAATATTCATGAGTTGTAACAATCCATTTTCATATTGTGTATATGTTTGATGTTGATATGTGATTTCTTATTATCCTTTGTTTGTAGGCCTATGAAAAAGGTTTTAAATAAAACCGAAACGTTGGCAACGAGAGTTTGATTTTTTATCCTGGAAAATTGACCGAACCCCGATTAGAGAATACACCTATATATATATATATATATATATATATATATATATATATATATATATAACAAGATTTCACATAAACATGTGAAATAACAATGAATGATGAAACCGCAATATGAAATGGGGGAAAAAAAGACTAAGATCTTTCAACCACAACAAGCGGACTTCGTCAGAGTCAAAAACCCAACTGACTGACGAAGACCGTTTGTTGTGTTTGAAAGATCTTAGTATTTTTTTTTTAAATATATAAATATTTATAAAAATATCGACCGCGGAATAAAAACAAAGCTAAAGTTTATATATATATATAAAACCCCAAAAATCAAACCCAAATAAATTACTAAAAACGAAACCAAAAACCCAAAACAAAAAATAGTTGAGTTTTTGACTCTGACGAAGACCGCTTGTTACGGTTGAAAGATCTTAGTCTTGTTTTACTATTTCATATTGTGGTTTGATCATATATATATATATATATATATATATATATATAAATATATTATTAGAAGGTTTGCCGATTTTCATTTTTGTTCTTTTTCTGTTAAATATTTCGAGCTTCCGAAATTGATATTTGAATAAATGCTTCCTTCATATACAAATATATACCTTTTAACCTTAGTATAATTAGGTAGCAGACCTTTATTAATACATATACAGTTATATTGTATATATATATATATATATACAATTAGATGAAACGATTCTTCGAACTGAATAAACTAGGCAGTCGTTATCAGCCTTTGGAACGATTCACTTCTTTTCCTGAAGACGAGGACATCGAAATATAGTAGTGAGTTCAGTGATTTCCTTTCTATGTGTTCTTTTTAAATTCTAGTTTTATTATATTATATATATATATATATATATATATATATATATATATATATGTAGTTTGAGTATGTAAATTGAACGTGTGAAACCTAATGCAGTCTCCTCATTGCAAACATTATGAGTAGTTTTATCATGTATGTTGTTATCTTTGCACCTTTATATAGTATGTAGGATATAACTTTTATATTTTTGTGTACTATCTAGTTGCATTTGTAATAATGCTATATTTGTTTACGCCCTGAGGACGGTCAAAGAAGAGCGAAACGATGGTTACAATTTTATCATATAAGGTATCAATCGATTAAATGAATTTCGGAAGTAAATCTTTAGAAGAATTGTTTCATTTAGTACCTGATTAGTGGAAGTGTGAGATTGAAAGCTTGAGAAACTATTTATTAGAAGAGAAATTGGCAATTAATTAATTAATGATATAAATATATATCTATGTATAAATTCTCATTTGTCTTGGATTTTATATTAGTTTAGTGTCAGGCCTTCTTTTAAACATGTCTCATTAAATAACTTAACAATTTTTATTTTTGTATATTTTTTTTAGCGAATTTTTATATTTTCTTTAATAGGTAAACCTTGATTCAGATACACTGTATAACAACTCACGAAATGTTTTATCATGAATTTCCATTTCTTTATGCAAGACAATAAAAAAGTTAATGTCTTTGAAGAAAGTAAGTAAAAACCATCGAAGCGTGATGAACAAAACATTTATGAATATAACACCGGTTCAGTGAGAAAACAAAGGAAATAGTTAATCCAGCTCATATTGTTTTCATGTCATGTACTTTCTTCGTAATTGGTGTCCATCAGTATATTAATAAGTGTTTTTCTATTAAAGTTAAGTAGAGAAAACTATTTTTTTTTTCACTAAAACCTCACTACTCATAAATTAAGACTATTTATGAGATTAACTTACAAACCAGAATATACGCAATGGGAAAGTCTCCTCTATTCCAACACTTAAACTAGATAGATAAACACGTGTTTCTTCATAAATGTTTGTAGCGATATTAATGAAACATCCATGAAAATGGTGAGCACTCTCTGAAGGAATGCTGCCTTCATTTACAAATATTATATATATATATTATATATATATATATATATATTATATTTAATATAATATAAACAGTAGCAGTTTGCTTCTCAACGCGAGTACTTCGCACTTCTTCCCAATGACGACGGATGTCGAAATATCGAAGTGAGTTCTGTAGTGTCTTTCTGTGTTCTTTTCTATGTGTTAAAGTGTATATATATATATCTTTGAAATATATTTAATGGTAAGGACTTCCATAGAGGGAAGAAACGGGAGAGAGAAAGAAAATTATATAAGGAACGAGAGAGAAATAGGGTTTTATTATGAAACAAGGTTACCAGTTGTGGTTCATTTGAACTATGTTTTTTTTTTTAATTTCATACAAAGTTGGAAAAAAAAATGTTAACCACTAGCTTTTACGTTATGTTACTCTAAATAAAGAATACTGATCACTAAAAAGTCAATTTGAAGATTTTGTCAGTTACTTGTTTAAAGTTTTCCATTGTATGTGTTCACTATCAATGAACTTAATTCATGAATAATACATAGGACATGTCCGAAATATTCGTCCTCTTCATAGCAAAGTGCGTATCATGATGACGCAAAGAACGGGACATGTTCCCCTAATCGTTTCATCTAATTATATGTATATAAAATAAAATATAACATCTAGCAGCGTTATATATATTTTTTTTCGATGTAACAACGATTCGAAACGGACAAATATAGTTCAGTGTCAAAAAAGAAACATAGAGAAATTAAAAGCACAAACTTACAATCTCTAATTTTCTGTTTAACCCAACCGTTGGATCTTCAACCAGTACGCTTGGTTTCCCTCTCTTACCTCTCCAGAAGACGGAGACTATATATATATATATATATGTGTGTGTGTGTGTGTGTTATCTAATCAGGATTTGGTCAATTTTTTATTCTAGAAAATTGACCGAATCCCGATTAAAGAACACACCTATTCTATCAAACGGTCGATATATTATTGAATCTGTTATATATATGTATAATGAAAATACTAAACAGTCCAAACCGGACAGATAAATAAATGAAAAAGACAAAACATACAAGAAACGAGAAAATTTACTGGATCAATCTGTTGCCTTTCACTGGTACACGTGAACGCATGTACCTTTTCTTCTTCCCTTCTACTCTCTTCCTGACGACGAACTTCAGTTCGAATTATTGATCCAATAAGTTTTCTAGTTTCTTGTATGTGTTGTCTTTTTCATTTAAAAGTGTTCTCAACTACTAATTTCTAAAGTTCAAAGATGGGTTCCTTGAAAATTTTTGGTCTAAAGAAATAACACTCCTGTTTATACCCTGACGTTTCGGAAAAAATTGTTTGGCATTTTCAAGGATTGTTTTTTTAGGAGGAAACTATTTGCGGTCCATGCCTCTATCTACTAGTATAATATCTGATATGATGCTAGTAGATAAAAAACAAGCCTTGAAAATGCCAAAACATTTTTGGCGAAACGTCAGTGTATAAACAGAAGTGTAAATTCTTTAGACCAATAGTCCTCAAGAAACTCATCTTTGGACTTTATAAATATATATATATATATATAAAGATTTCACGTGAAATAACAATCAATGATCAAACCACAATAAGAAAATGGGAAAACGTCATTCATGATATGTTTATCAAACTAAATAATTATAAAGAACACGAACTGAGTTTCTTGGATTCAATTGAATTATTTTGAACACAAACTAAGTTCTTTACAATTCAAATGGGGCAATGTTGGTTTTGAGATGACGCTAAATTTCCACTCTTTGTGAGACGTTGTTATAAAAACATTGTTACCACTCACAAAGTTTTCTTAATAAAAATGACTAGGGAAATAAGTTGAACTTGGAAGACAATTGTAAGCATCCAGTATCAAATGTGATTCAAAAATAGAATTATCATCGGGGAAAATACAATATCAATGATAATAGTAAAACAAGACGAAATAAAATTTAAATCAGAAATGAATAAAATCTACTGCATAGCAAGTAATGATACATAAATGTAATTTATTTGAAATGTCCAACTTATTTTATAATGTATGAGTCGCGATGTGATAAATGTTTTAAAACGGGTCACTATTGACATGGGGGTCGGCAACCATTTGTCTAGAATTTACTGTGGGAAAAAAATTTAATGAAATGTGTTGAGTCATTGAATAGGGTTTGAGTAGAAGGGAATGTTGAAGAGGTGGGAAGTGGATGTGTTGAAGCGCAAAGATACTGCCGGCTGGGGGGGCTATTGGGGTTATGTACGAGTTGAGAACCGCGTGGTGAGTGGGTCAGGAGGAGGAAGAAAGCCGAAGGAAGGAGGGGCTGTGCATCTGACCTGGCCTTCAACCGCTTTGGCAACATCTTCGGGGGAGTCGACAAGTCACTGCGCCGACCAACAACATCCCACCGGCTAAGCAGCACTTAACATCAAGTCCCACAGCTGTTGACACTCTTCACAAAGAACACGCGTCAAAAGTCTATTACACAATAATCAAGCGTGAACCGAATCACGACTTCTAGAACTTCATTACAAAGAAATTCTCAAACAATTAAGAACTTACCAATTATTAATAATCAACTGTTAAATAGTATAATATAACCCTTTAAATTATTAAATACACAATTTAAGGATAGCTGATTAGAAAATATATAAAGATATCAACATATTCACTATATTTTGTTTAAAAAACCAAATATTTGATTTTAAACTTTCAGAACCCTGGCAACAAGTGAACATCATTTACAAAAGAATCGTATTAATTTCAATAGTAATTAATTCTGTAATGATGTAACCCTGAAGATGTTAAGAAATATAGTCAAAATGTTAATTTAAGATCTTTTTTCTTTTAGATCTGGTTGACGCTGTACTAAGTCTCCATGAAGAAAAATATTATATATATATATATATGATCAAACCACAATATGAAATGAACAAAAGAAGACCGTGACAAAAAGTCTACGTCAGAATCAAAAACCCAACTGAAACACGAGTCGTCCAGCATCAATGATGGGACATGGGGAACCTCATAAGAAGTCCCGCACGGGCTACCCCTTTCCCGAGGTACCGACAGTATTTTAAGAGTTCCCGAGTAGAACTCCAGACTCCTAAGTCTTACTGAGTCTGTCTCGGCTACAGCTTAGGACAATTACATTAAACAAAGAATACCTTGATTAAATCAGTTAATCTTGATGTACTGCTATAAGTCTGCGATGAATTCTTCATCGTTTATCTCTTGGCCGTGCTACAGGTCTCGTCCATTATACAACATTAAAATAATTAAATTTGATTACCAGTAGAATAAATGCTAACATATCTGGGCTTTGTATTGTACTTTTTTTTATTATAATATTTATAACTCATTCTTTATTACACACTATTTTAAATACGCTAAAACTCCCTAAATTTATGAGGCAGTACGGTATGGATTCAAACAAAACTATATTTTATTGCAGGAGTAAAGTGTTTTTCTGAGATCCATTGTAAAGAAGATGATTTAAAATGCATTAAACACGGATTCTATTTCGATAATTCTAAATATAACAGTTTTATTGGAATTCAAATATCCTAAATAATTTTCAGATTATTTCCAGATTCTACATTTATTACTATAGATTTCGATTAGAATTCATAAGCATGTTTCAGTTCTACATATGTTTCAAATCATTAAATCAATTATTTCAAAATTCTATTAATCTTTTTCTCCTTAAAACATAATAATATTTATTGTTTAAACCGATCTCCTGGCGGGTGATAACGTCAGTCGTTTACCGGCATTTTTTTTTTTGATCGGTGATTCCACATTAGGAGTCCTAAATTTTACCCAACTCAAGTGCATTTTTTGTAGGGATCTTTAACGAGTACCTGACATCGTACAGGCTCGCGACAGTCAGCTTAACATACTCAGATTTATTCACCTTTCGCGTGAATAAATCGAGGGCCAGGTGAGAATCCAACCCCGGACTACCAGCCCAGAGGCGAGTACGTTAACCACTGAGCTAACTATTCATTTATCATTGTCTTGATTAGGATTTAGTTGTTACAAACAACGAAAGATTATATACTTTACATTAAAAAACACATTTATAAATTTAAATTTTTTGAAGAATTTAATGAGACTAAACTTTTTTTGTTTTTCATTCAAACTTATATTTATAATCAATTTGAGTTCCTGAATTTAACACTTTTTGAAAGAGTTTTTGAACATAATCGGTTTGTACTTTTGACTGATTCCCGCATCCTTTTTTTTTTTACAAAGTAAAATCAGTTTTAATGATCTATCTATTCGATTTCACAGATGTGGTGGAAATTAATTTTCAACTAATATGATTTACAGTCAAATATTGTTCTAATGTATTAAGTAATGGAGTGAACACATATTCTTTTAACATCTATTAGTTGTGCAATCTGTGATTGTGTGGTATTTACTCATACTAGGGTAAAACGATAATACAAAGTTTCCACACAAAAGAAGTTCTTTTATTCAAACTATGCGTTTCAAACCCTTCGTGTCCATCATCAGGTAAACTTCTACAATACAATTAACAAATTAAAACTTTCATTTGTTCTGGTTTATATAATTCTGTTCTATTTTTGTAACTTTTAAATTGTAATATGTATTGTAGAAGGAGGTATTTACCTGATGAGGAACACGAAGTGTTTGAAACGTATAGTTTGAATAAAATAACTTCTTTTGTATTATCGTTTTGCCCCCAGTATGACTTATTTTTTTGTTATGTGTGATCCCTGTAATACATGAACAAAGATTGTCAATTTCTGATTAATAAATTTGAATATTATTGTGGCTAAAAGGTGCTTTATTGGTAGTTTATTTGCCTAGCATCTGGCAACTATATCTTAAATCTAGATAAAATGATATTTGCAAAAATCTCTGATTTCAGTAGAAGCATTAAAAATGAAAGGATTACTATTAAAGTTTAAAGAAAGTTGCAATCATTTATTCAGCAATTTGATGAGAAAGCTGAAACTTGGCTGGGATCATCGTGAGATAACAAGATTTCTGTAACCTTTTAAACAAGAAAGGTTACTGGCTTTATGAACGTAGCAGCAGGCAGTAGTGGGCAGTTATTATGGTGAATGAATAATAATTCTACGAAATCCATACCTGTTGAATTATGAAGAGAGAGATGAGAAAAGCTTCAAGTTTTGTATGTAGTTATCCAGTAACAGAAATCAGAAATGACCTAGTTAATATTTGTGCAACAATGTTGCTGACAATGTACCGATCAGTGTTACCCATTCAGTTATTCTGCATTTACAGCTTTGCAAGTATAATCTTCTCTTAAAATAAAATGTAAATATAACCAAAACTAATTTATAGTCGTTTACCGAAAGAAATATACGTAATTACGGATAATCAATGTTTTTAAAAAACAAATATTTAAAACTCCGTGAGTAGTCCAATAATTTATGTAATTATTCATAATTGAAATAAAAAAAAAGTAGTGCAATCATTTATTATGTATTTACTCGTAATTGAAATAACACATAAGTAGTGCAATCATTTATTATGTATTTACTCGTAATTGAAATAGCACATAAGTAGTGCAATCATTTATTATGTATTTACTCATAATTGAAATAACACATAAGTAAATATATAAGTAATAATAAGTGCAATCATTTATTATGTATTTACTCGTAATTGAAATAACACATAAGTAGTGCAATCATTTATTATGTATTTACTCGTAATTGAAATAGCACATAAGTAGTGCAATCATTTATTATGTATTTACTCGTAATTGAAATAACACATAAGTAGTGCAATCATTTATTATGTATTTACTCGTAATTGGAATAGCACAGGAAAAATATCTCCACATAAAAGTGTTTATTAAAAAACTACAATGTTTGAAACGTATTCTTTTCCAATAAAGCTTTTTACATGGAAATTTCTTCTGTTATTGTAATTTTATAATTAAAAGAATCATTAAAATTGAAGTTTATAAAAACGCCATAAATAGTTAAAATTTAATTGTATTTCTGTTTTTTTTTTGTTCAAGTATTAAAGTTTAATAATTGAATTATATAATAAAGAAGCGCAGAGGTTATTAATAATGTTATTGGAATTATAAATCTTTTTTATATTACAGGTTGTCCGGTATCAAGAGTAAAATAATGATGATGGTTTTTACTCGAAAGTAGTGGATAAGTATTGATAGTTGAGACAGGGATTGCATTTTTGGAATAATATTCATAATGAGAAGTAAAATCCCAGTTAATTCTGATCATTCAAAACGATGCGCCTCCACATTAAGCTAATAGAAACAGGTAAAATAATTTTTGTGAGCTCTGGCCCAGGGTAAGAGGTACTTCCCTTCGGGGGAGTCGACCAACTCGCTGAGTCGTATGGTAGACCTTAAACTCTTCGGCCTGGAAGGTGCCGGCCAGTTCTCAAATGGTTCTACCCAAGTATTTGCCTTGTTTAAAAAGCAAACAATTACCAATTTGAAGACCGTTTTTCCCTCTAAGACATATTTCGTGAAAAAGAAATGCGGCAGTCTCCTCTTAGTTAGATTTGATTAGATATTTATGATCTGATAGACGGGCTAAGATAATGCAGCCCTCAGATCATCGAGCTTTATTTATTATTATATTACAACTACCCAACAGGAAACAAGTAATATTGATAAGTGATACATAACAAAATGAAATAAAAGAGTGGACAAATCACCTATACAAGTAATTTTATATGGGTTTAGTGAGATTGGAAAGGTCACGCTTAGAAAGGAGATTTATATCTATATTTGTTTTCAGCAATCGATTGAGTCGTTAAACGCACACACTATGAGACATCTTTCAAGCACTTCTATAAATAATGTTCTAAAAAGATTACTTCAACTGTGTGTCAACTTGTTGAACCGCTCCAGGGGATGTTATTCATCCATCTTTCGACTTTCCTGCAAGTTACATACCCCTTTACGGCTTTCTCACGCAAAACAGTTAAGCTTCAAGTAACAGAATGTCGAATATATGAACAGTGACAAACATATTCCAAAGAGATTTAAAATTGTTTATCACTGAGCAAGTTAATTTAATCTTTAAAGAAAAATTAAATGACTTTACTAGTTCCATATTAACAAGTTGAACAACAATTCATTCTTATAAAGGAAAAACTAGATAGACGATTATAGAAAAAATCTCTATAAGAATATTGTGAAAAGAAAAAAGTGGGAAAACATTTTGAATCAATGAACACAAAATATATAACTATTCCTATGCTCTAGTTTAAACTACAAATAATAAATTTACTGTCAAAATAAATAATTTTAAACAAAATTTTATCAAATTTTTGTCTAAAATTTGAACAAAAAATTGTTCAAAATTCAATTTTGTCAAAATTAGATAATAAACTGACAAATATATAACTAACTTCAGGTAGTTCAAATTATGCATAGTTATAAATATAATTATTGTGATACCTCAAAACATAAAATAAAAGAGACTAACACTCACGATTCTCGATAATTTCAGCTACATGCCGTCTTCAGGAGAGGAGAATCGGGTCAGGTCCATCAGTTGACAGGTGGAATTGAAAACGTACTCACTTAGGTGAGGCCTGGTCCCTGGTTAAAGGGCACTTCCCCTTGGAGGAAGTTTTAAAAAGGTAGTTTTAAGGCTGACGACTTAGTAGGTAGTCAGGTTTCAGGTCAACCACCTCCCTTCAGGAGAGGAAAAGAACAAGTGAGGAAACCTGAAAGGGATCACCGACCGATACAAAGTGACACAAAATATACCCACATTAAAATCATGGGAAAGTTGAAATAATTAAATCAATGAACAAATTAAATCATACTGGGGTATATTGATAATACAAAGTCTCAAAAATTTCAAATCAGTTAAAAGTTTACCTGATGATGAACACGAAGGGTTTGAAACGCGTAGTTTGTATAAAAAAACTTCTTTTTTGTGGAAACTTTGTATTATCGTTTTACCCCAGTATGAGCAAATACCACAGAATGACGGATTGCACAAATAATTAGTTAAATTAAATAATGAAGTAATAAATAAAAGAAAGTAGATAATGTAAATGATGTCATATAATAGCTATATAAAGACATAATATAGCTAATAATATATACTTCATTATTGGAAATCGTAATAAACGCACTCTGAGTGTACTTTCAATTACATAAGTTGTTATAATATCAAGAAATACTAGCAAATTATATTATTATTGTTAGAACCACAAAAGCTATTAATAACAATTAAAGACTACTATTTGTTTGTTCTGAAAAATAATATAAATGTCAAAACAATTACATTACTTTTCTTGGAAATTAGTTTGCTTCAAGGTTTATGCAAAAATTAGAGTTACTCCAAAAAAATAATTACACTTCAATACTGCGTGAATATGAATATTTATAAAATCTAATAAAGACCTTCAAATTACGTAAACTACAATTTCTAGTAATATATGAGTTAGCGGATAAAGGTCAATGGAAACTGAAGAACTATGAGCGAAAAGTGGTCAGAGGCGAATAAACCGTTCAGTAAGCTCTCAACAATTCTGTTAAATTGAACGCAAAACGTTTTCGTGGATACACTTCACTAATCTACTAGCAAAGTGTTTACATATATATATATATATATATGTATATATTGTTTTAGGTAGGTTTTGTTTTTGATGGCCAGGTCACATAAAAGAAAATAAACTCCTTCCTAGGCCAACCTTTCGATGTATTTGTACTGAAGATGTACAAATACATCGAAACGTTGGTCTAGGAAGGAGTTTATTTTCTTTTATATGACCTGGCCATCAAAAACAAAACCTACCTAATACAGGTATTAAGATAGAATAGAAGAGATCAAGAACAATCTTTTGTGAATATATATATATATTCACAGTTAAATTTCTTGCCAATTTCTCTATGAATGATTTTCTGATATAGCTTCTCGAGTTTTCTGATCTGACACTTGCATTTCTTTGGTATTAAGTGCAATAAATATCCAAAAGATTTGCTTGTAAATTCAATTTAATTGATAGATACCATACAAATTAAAAATATAAAAACAACGTTTCAGTCTTTGGAGATTTATTGCACTTAGTACCAAACAAATGGAAGTGTCAGATCAGAAAACTTGATAAGCTATATCGGAAAATCATTCATAGAGAAATTGGCAAGAAATTTAATTATGTATGTATTAAGGAAGGTCTGCTACCTGATTACAATAATATATATTGTCAACAGGAAAACGATCCAAAAAATACAACGAACGTTTCACAGTAAACTATAGACACAGAATAAAGATACCAACACACTTACTATCTCCAATTCTTGGTTGAACCGTCATCATGAGAGTTGAGAATGGGACACTAAGCGCACTTGTGAAGCGACGGTTGGAGACCAACAGTGTTGTCATACGCATGCCCTGTTCAAGAGAAGTAAGAAAAGTAAACTAGGAATAAATGAAGATATTCTTACTGAAGATGAACCTTACAAGAAAGGTTCTTACTTTACTTGAACCGGGCACGCGTGTGACAACACTGTTGGTCTCCAAATGTCGCTTCGCAAATGAGCTTGCTGTCCCTATCTTAACTCTCCTGATGACGGTTCAACAGAAAATTGGAGACAGTAAGTGTGTTCGTATCTTTACTCTGTGCCTATAGATTACTGTGAAACGTATATATATATATATATATATAGAAATAAAATGGTCCATATGAATTTAGATAAAAATTAAAGCGAAAGTAACACAAACATAGACACTGACATAATTCACTTTTATATTTCGACAGTTGGCTTCATCAGGAGCTTCTACTAAACTCAACCTCTATCCTCCTTTTTTTCGGTTTATTTATTTACATATTGTAAAAAAAAGTATTATAAGATTTTAATGGTTATTATTGGTAGCTAGTCGTATTATTTGATTAAATATTTGTTAATCATAAGATTGTTTCATTTTATACAGATAAATTATTTTTACAGAACTCTTCCTTCTCCTTATCATGATTGTAACAAGTTCGAAATATTGAAGTGAGTTGAGTTGTAATTTTCTCACTTTCATTTCGTTTAATTATCTGATTGTTGTACTAACGGTCTGTTTGATATATATATATATATATATCAAACAGGTAAAACCAAAATAATAACTGCCAGAGGCAGAAGATGAATTGAACCCAAAATAAATGTTTAAACCTCTAACAAGAGTATTATATATGAAGTTTAAACTTCATTGATTGCATCACGGTTTATTTATTGTAATTTTTCTGTATATATATATATATATATATATATATATATATACATAATAATACATATTGTTCAATATATTAGTCATATCTGACTTGTATCTGTTTTCAACATAATTCTTCTAATTTCCGAAATTCCTTCCTCCTCTCCTGTCTTCTTTAAAACTGTGAAGGTTATAAAATTTTACGAATTTCTAAAGTTGGAGAAATTATGTAGAAAAAAGATACAACGCAAATATGTGGCGTAGTTTAACAATATATGTTTTAATGATGGACTACGAATTATTACAAATATATATATATATAACAAATTCAATAATTTCTCAACTGTTTGAGAGAATTGGTATGTTATAGTGTCAGGATTCCGTAAATTTTCTAGGTTCAAAATCAAATTCTCATTACCAACATTTGGGTTTTATCTTAAAGCATTTTTCATAGACAGAAGTAAGAATTTTTTTATTCTATTTTTTTAAAAAAATTTTACTTTTGCCTATGAAAACGATTTAAAGAAATCAAAACGTCGGCATTAAGATTTTGATTTTGATCCCAGTAAATTGACCAAATCCCAGTACCATAATATACCTATATATATATATATATATATATATATATATATATATATGTATACGTGGTGAGTTACCTGAATATATATATATATATATATACGGCAACTTGTTACAATTAGCCCTTGTCATAAATTTTAGACATCTTCTGCATTACATCAATAAAGAATCAATTACCATAACGTGAATAAAGGTATGTTACATTATTTATATGAATATGAAATATATTTGCATAAATATATTTTATATTCATGTAAATATATTATATATTCATAATTAAGCTTGCGTGATATGATATATAATAGGATATGTAATAGACAAGAATGATACATTGATGCATGAATATATCCATATAAATAATAATTTATGGTTTTTCTCATGTTATGGTATTAATTCTGTACTTATGTAGCCCTGAAGATGTTTATAAATATATGTTTGCCTAAGGCGTTTTTTTTGTGAATTGTCTTACACTTGACAATACGTCTATAAAGTAAAATAGTATATATATATATATATATATATATATATATATATATTACTGTCGTTTAGACGTTGAAATAAATATGTAATTAGTATTATTGTGATTATATTAATAATTAAACTATACATATTATAGTTGAATGAAAATTAATTATAAAACACTGCTTAATACTAATGTTTTAATGGATTATTGTTTAATTATATTTTAATTAGGGCTTTAAAATAGGTACGAACCAGTTATGTGAGCTGTTAAAACGAAGAAACGTTCATAACTAGTGGAGACTTGAATGTCTGGTAAGTAAGAAGGACGTCGCGAACTTGGAATACTGAAGAGAGCAAGCCTACGCTTAGGAAGCGCTTCGGACAACAGGTGAAGGAGCACTGGTCGTTACACCTGTGACGGTCGGCTCCCACCCTTCCTTCAACCTGCAGGCCACATCTCCCGCCTGTTTGTCCCTCTTCAATACAAAAACTACCTTCTACCTAACTCACAGCAATTGCGATTTAATTTATGCAAAAAACCACGTGATTTCTATTAAAAATAAACTTAAACATTAAATTAACATTAATATGAAGATATTATTATTATTGTTATTATTATATTGTCAACTCGATAAAATAAAATGTTATCAACACTAACTTCTTCACTTATTACTTTTAAATATTACTCCTCTCTCTCTCTCTCTCTCTCTCTCTCTCTCTCTCTCACTCACTCTCTTTCCTCTTCTCTCTCTCCCTCTCCCTCCCTCTCTCTCCTTCCCTTTTCCTCATCCCTTATAGTTTCCCTCACCCTCTTTTTCTCTTTTTCCCTATCTCTCACTTTCTTTCGTTTCTTTTTATTTCCTCTTCTCTCTGTCAGTTTGCTCTCTCTCTCTCTCTCTCTCTCTCTCTCTCTGTCTCTCTCTCTCTCTCCTTCCCTTTTCCTCATCCCTTATAGTTTTCCTCACCCTCTTTTTCTCTTTTTCCCTATCTGTCACTTTCTTTCATTTCTTCTTAATTCCTCTTCTCTCTACCAGTTTGTTTTCTCTCTCTCTCTCTCTCTCTCCCTCTCTGTCTTTCTCCCTCCTCCCCTCTGTTTTCTAGCTTCTCTTTCTGTTTAAACTCAGTTAGTTTAGATGAACACATTTCAATAAGTCTGTATTGCTTGTAGTTTTCGTCAGGTGGACACCTGCCTTACAGCAGTCTAAAGATTAAAGACTACTTAAGCAGAGCTCTTGGTCGTATTAAAGTACCCGTTTCCTCGTGCCGGATGAGTCCGAGTAATAAGTGTTGTTCCCACAAAACACTTTAACTACAGGTGAAGGTCGAAATCGCCAGCTATCTCTTGATACTATGCGAGTTTTTACCCGATACTGCTCCTTACGCAGAGAATTAATTGAAGACTATCTTTCCTAGTCCAGGAACCACAGACATCACGAATTCAACAGCAAATAGAATCTCATGCAATATCTATATATATAAAAATGAATGTGTGTCTCTGTCTGTCTGTCTGTACTCAATAGATTCAAAAACCATACATCCAATCGCTGTGAAAATTTTGGAAATTATTAGATATATCCACGGGAAGGTATATATATATTTTTTTTTAAAATCAGAGTTGTGGTTGAGGTGCTATCGAACAAATATCACAAAAATATCATAATAGATAAGGTTTCTCTATAACCTGTTTGTTTACATTTTGACTTTAATTGGTAATGGCGGCCGCAGGTAGGTTATTCTTTATGAATAGCCAACTTATAATATTTCCACTTGCTTTGTTCAATTGGAAACAACCAGGTACCAGAAATTTTATTATTGTTTTCAGATTGATATTGAAGACAATGATTGTAATTTTATAAGGGTTTCTTATTAACTTTAGTAAAGCTTTAGTTATTAGCAATAGTTTACCATTAACTTTTCATATCTAATTGGTTTAACTTGCTTTAAGCATTAAATAAAGTTATGCGTTAAATAATAACTTATTAACCGTAAGTATGCATGATAGTATTTAACCATAATACAAATCTTTTGGCTAAAGTATTGTTAAATTTTAATGGATTTAAGGCTTGCTTATCTATTTCTGATTGATTAATTCGTTTGTTTAAAATATTTCTTTTTTAATAAATTATTAGTAATTAGTATCCGGCCCTACTCCATATAAGCAAAAAGATAAGTTATTATATATCGATGATATCTAACTAGAAGATGTTTATGATCAGATCTATGTCTAAATCAGTAAAACTTATAAGGTAATATACACAGTATAGAAAAATTAATTAAGAAATATTCAAATCAAAATGTACATATATAAAACTTAATCACTGTATGTACTTGTGTGTATAAACACAATTCTTAACATAATAACTCTTAACATAATATAATGAAAAATGTAGGTACAATTTAACATTTAACACTCAACTGACACTTTTCACACAATGCTTCTTCATAAATTTGATGAATATTTCATCAAAATATTCTTATTCAAACCTTCAAGAGACAATTCTGTTTACTGATATCATTTTAATTAAACATTTAAAACTGTGTGAAGTCTTCGAATTGAAATTATTGAATGAAATGTAATGCGATATGGTTTAGCCTCATCAACTAACTGTCTCCTAATTGAAATGATTTATGGGTTTAAAATAACATGGCATCATATTTAACAGGTAATTAGAGCTAAGACTTCTTCCAACATTTGTTGTTGTATTGTTCGACGAAAAATATTCTTTTTATTATTTGTTTAATCTAATCTATCAACTACCAATTGTATTAAACAATCTGTGCAATTTATAATCAATGTTTTATTATATATTTTTTGTGTTATCTATAATTTAAATTCTGTATTAATTTTCTTTATCTGAAAAAAAGTTAAGTCTAACGGAACTATAGAAAAGTTATACTGTTATCATTATATATAATTTATTATTAGAGTTGGTATTATATTGTTTCCCGGTCAACGCCGGGTAGATCAGCTAGTAGTACATATATAAAATTCAATTGTATATTGTTGTTGTATTGTTATCAAGTAAGAAATTATTTGTAATTTTTTTTTCATATAAGTATATCACGATTTCGCAATAAAAAACTTTAAGTGAAAAAGAATAGGTCTATTCATCGTGAAACTCTGGTGCCATACATCTTGTACCCGTGGCATCGATTATGTTTTATGGGCATTCGGGTGACACCGGGGTCAAGAAGACCCTGATGATCTAAGCAAGAGTGATTTGACTCAGTTCAGCTTAAAAAAGTCCATAACAGTAGTAGTAGTAGTAGTAGTAGACAACCCTTTAGGTTGTAGTGGCCGTCCCACAATTGAAACACACATAGGCCGAACATTGGACTCTTCGTGATTCCACACAATGACGATTGATTCTACATTGGGAGTCCTAATTTTTACCTAAATCAAGTGTATTTAGAGTAGAGATATCTTTAACGAGTACCTGACACCGTACAGGATTCGAGGGACGACGTGTTCAGATTTATTCACTTCCCACGTGAATAAATCGAGTGCCAGGTGGGTATCGAACCCCGGAGCTACCAGTTCAAAGGCAAGGACGTTAACCACTAAGCTAACCTGGCCACTATCCATAGCAGTAAGAAAAGATTATACACAAGATTTGTTTTCTTCTAATACTCTATTTGAAAAGTGGGATGTCGTTCAGTGAAATCATTAGCCATTCAGTCTACAAACATACAAACCACATCAACTTATTTCTATGCCTTATACCAAAGTTTACCACCAGTACAGGAATAGTAATAACCTTCAACCACTTTTACTTAAAAATTCACTTAAACATTGTCACATGTTAGCACTATTGACCTCTGAAGGCATGACCTTAATTGTGTTGTCCAAAAACTTGCCTGGAAGAAAACTACCGACTCAAATCAGCCTTGGTTTATCCAAAACGATGATAGCAATCTTGTCAATATTTAGAAAACACAGTAGTATTTACGTGTTTAGAAGACTTAATAACAATAGTGTTACCAGGTGAAGATGTTTTAGTCAATTTTTGAGTCAAAGTGGTTGAATGTTATTGTTATTTTTGTATCGGTGTTAAACGTAGCAGGAATGAAATAAAATTTATGTAATTCGTAAAATTAAAGTCTGGAGGTGACTACATAGTAAACTAAAAGATATCGGTCTTACAAGTCTTATTTTTAATATTAATTCACCTTTTGGGATTTTAAGACATAAGAAACACTATAAAACCATTAAAAATGTCAGAAATTATTGACATCTAGTTCACATTTCAAAGAATATAATAAACTAGGAAGAAAGCATAGAGAAAAGGGGTCATCCATACTGAATGGATGACCCCGGAAGATTATAAAGACTTCGGTCAGCTCTTCCCTCCAAAGTTGACAATTTCGCTACAAACGTCATCTTACTAACTGGAGAAAAGCAGACAACTGTTGAGTTTCTCTTTTGCAGGATTTATTACCTCGAACCGGGAACTATTCCCTCATCGATTTTTTTTTAAAAAAAGTCATTATTTTACATTCATTATATAAATTTGTATAACCTGTATATATAAAATAAAAAATTTGTCTGTCTGTCCGCTATAGAAATAAAATTAGAGACATTTAGCTACAAAGAAACATATGGATCTTATATAACTTTTTTCAGGGGAACTAACTAGGGTATTTTGATTTTGATCAGGGTCCTTTTTTGGGACTTCCGCCCATATTTAGCCAATTCTCTCCAAGTAGCTTCAGATCACGTGAAATAGGGTTTATAACGATCGTAAAGTCCACCTCATTTGTTCAAAAATCTATACAATTTAATTGACTTTATATATATATAGGTGCGTCCTCCTATCGGGATTCAGTCAATTTTCCAGGATAAAAAATCAATTTTTATCCTAGAAAATTGACCGAATTCCGATTGGAGGACGCACCTATGTTGTCGAACAGTCAATGTATTTTTTAGTCTGTTTTATATATTCATATATATATATATATATATATATATATATATATATGTACAGTGCCTGTGACTATGTATATGTTCTCTTAAACACTTATGAACTTAATGTTTCTCATTTATTGCTGGAAGAAGTTAAAGGATATTTTAAAACTGAAATTTATTTAAATTTCCTCCAGAAAGTTAATGACGTAATTTTGATTTTGATAATAATCTACTTTTATATACCTTCGTCTTAATTTAGAAAAAAAATTATGTACAAATTTATAATAAGTTTTATATTATGTTTTTATTTTACGTAATCTATAATTCTGTATTAATTTCCTTTATCTGAAAAAAACTTAAGTGTAGCAAAATTATAGAAATTTTAAATTGGTTTCGATATATGTAATTTATTATTAGAGTTGGAATTAAATTATTTCCCAGGTAACTCCGGGTTGATCAGCCAGTTATAAAATAAAAATGAAAAAATGCTAAGTTTGTTAAAAAAAAAAAACTAATTTAGTTTATCTATCATTTGGATAGTATATTGAGACTTTTACTTGGTCGATACAGTATTTCGAAACCATTTCGAATTTAAATTTTATTTTATATAAAAAAAATGAAACTAACAAAATGTTATATCCTGATGTAGGAAAGAACACGAAGAAATATTACAAACATAAGATTATGTTGTGGAATGGGTTTAGTTTCAAATGTTAAACACTATTTCAAGAAATAAACTTTATCCTACATAGGATAAAAGATGACTATAATGGAGAAACTTTGTTTTATAAGAGGTGGGGGGGGGGATGAATAAAGGTTTTTTAAAAGAATTTTATAAGTTTTCCAAGTATATTTCACCAGTCAATGATAAATTTGGCTGTTTTTAATGTAACTGCCAGGTCTGTTTGGTTTCCTCATATTCAAGACACAGCTGGTTTCGTGATATATATATACATATATATAATTAAAGTTATCATTAGAAAAAAAAAAAGATACAAACACTTACTATTATCGATCATTTCGTCTATCACGCCGTCCTCAGGAAAGATAGGAAAAGGAACACAGGAGCGGAGACGTGGAATTGTCCACCGACCGACACAAAGTCATATATATATATATATATATATATATATATATATATATATAATATGAATAAAGATATCACATAAACACGTGAAATAACAATCAATGAACAACCACAATAAGAAATGGGAAAACAAGACTAAGATCTTTCAACCGTAACAAGCGGTCTTCGTCAGAGTCAAAAACCCAACTGACTCAGTTGGGTTGACAGTTAACTGACAGTTCGGTTTTTGACTCTGACGAAGACCGCTTGTTACGGTTGAAAGATCTTAGTCTTGTTTTCCCATTTCTTATTGTGGTTTGATCATTGATATATGAACTCGTATTATATATATATATATATATATATATAAACGTAGCCTGCGTTATGATGTTAAGGGCAAAAGGCTCGGGTACATGATTAAAATCGAATCAGGTCTGGCCAATTAAAAGATCTTTAGGTTAATCAGAATTCCTTCATGACTCGGCTCGTGAGCTTTCCTGAGGAACTCGCCATTGTATTGTCATCATTCCTGAACCATAAAACCATGAAAAAAAATGAAGCGACTGCAAATTCTTAGTCTTAACAAAAATGTATATCGGCATTGACTCAAAATATTATACCACCGGAAATACTTTAATGCCTAGGATACCACCAGGAGAAACATCCTTATTTATTAATGTTTCATAAAAACAATATATTTGATGTAAATTAAAATACTATAGTTTAGACCAGTGTTTCTCAAACACTGCGCCCTGTAAGATAGCCAGGAGCGCCACAAGATAACGGAAGATTAAATGTATATAACAGATTTATATTTTAAAAATTTGCATTATTTTCATTTATTTTAAAAACATCAAGTATGTGGTTTGCAAATTTGATTCAAGGTCACCGCCACTTGATATTTTGAACCGGAAGGTAAATTTCTTTAATCTTTAAGCATCAATGGACAATACTTTCTCTTTTCCTTTGCTTGGGGATTTAAATTATTTGTTGATTTAAATCTAATCTCTCTCTCTCTCTCTCTCTCTCTCTCTCAAAAAAAAAAAAAAAAAAAAAAAAAAAAAAACTATCCCTTTTAATTTATTATCATTTTCCTATTTCTAAAATTACTAATTTTCTATATTAAAATCAATGATGCACTCGAAAGCTTTAGTTATTTCATAGGTGCGCCAAGAAATAAAAAAGTTTGAGAAAAACTGGTTTAAAGACCAAAAGGACTAAAGAAATTATAATTTCTGACGATTTGAATCAGGGGTGGTGAATACATAGATTTTAATCTACCAGTCGATCACAAAGGTATTCTTGATAGATTGCATGACTTTAAAAATTCAACATCAGGCTATAATTAATGACGTCACTGATTGATATACAAGACGTCCAGTCAAATGAATTCTGATTGTTTTGATACTTAGGTCATTGTGCACCGGCAACAGAGGCTCTAAGTGCAGTAAAGCTAATAAGCTAGTCATTAAGTTGCCTCTTACTATTATCTTTTAATATTAAGAAAGGATATAAAAATGAGTGGGAAAACTGGATAGGGTAAGAAGAAAGCGTCCATTTCTTATGAAATGGCAAAAGAAGGTTTTTTTCACGATGAAATATTACATAAATTGTAAGAATCCTGGATATATTTCTAAACAAATACAGTGGGTAGCCCATTGCGACTTGTTCATTTCATAAGTAGCTCGCATGCAGATAATGTGTAAACACCTTGATCTAAATGTTAATGTTGAGTTATATTTTAATGCTGTTAAACTTTCGGTTTAAAAAATGCTCAAACTTTCGGTTATAAAGATAAAACCAGCAGCAAACGAGAAATCACCTGTTATGGAACTGTCAGCCTTTGAACGCAGCTAGAGCAACTTGGATGGATGAGGGCAGTACTGTCTCAAGGAGGCACCTGGCCACCTTGAGAAACATCAACTGCTAGAAAACGATTATTATGTACATTTCGTACACTACCTATGTAGATTAAATATTTAAGCTTATTCAATAATTTCTAATAGGATAACAACAAAATCATTAGTTAAAAAGTAAATATTTATTGTATATGTATATAAATGTATGTATGTTATAACTGTATGTATATATATATATATATATATATACAAAACACTTTTTCTTTTTCTCGGAGTTTGGTCAGGGTAAATATATGGAATCACCTTTTTGCCAACGTTTCGTCTTTATTTCAAGACATCCTCAGGGCTATAAACTAACAAAAAACAATAAACAATGGACATTTTTTCATTTCTACTTTAAAAACATCATAAACTAATTGAAAAAAGAACTTACTGAAGGCTTGGTTCTGTTACATTTACAAACAACCGTTAACTGTCATTACATGTGCTGTTCCAAGCGACAAATTATTGAACCACTGTTTTTTTAGTACAATCCATTATATATAAACATATATACTTATACACATATTATAATATGTATCACCATAATATAAATCTATAATACATTTATAATAAATTATTATTTTAACAATCCTTAAAAATATAAACTAGATAACATTGCATCTTTAACTATTTATGATGATGTTATCTAGTTTATATTTTTAAGGATTGTTAAAATAATAATTTATTATAAATGTATTATAGATATATATTATGGTGATACATATTATAATATGTGTATAAGTATATATGTTTATATATAATGGATTGTACTAAAAAACAGTGGTTCAATAATTTGTCGCTTGGAACAGCACATGTAATGACAGTTAACGGTTGTTTGTAAATGTAACAGAACCAAGCCTTCAGTAAGTTCTTTTTTCAATTAGTTTATGATGTTTTTAAAGTAGAAATGAAAAAATGTCCATTGTTTATTGTTTTTTGTTAGTTTATAGCCCTGAGGATGTCTTGAAATAAAGACGAAACGTTGGCAAAAACGTGATTCCATATATTTACCCTGACCAAACTCCGAGAAAAAGAAAAAGTGTTTTGTGAATATTTTGTGGTCAAGAAAACAGTACCGTATATATATATATATATATATATATATGAATATCTGTATAAATATGTATATATACATCTGTATATAAACAAAAAATAATTGTTAAAATAGAAATTGTGATAAATTAATGTTAAAAATCAATTGTAAATAACATACCCATTATTAATAATTGTACTTGAGTTTAGCTATAAAAATGTTCTTGCAAAGTTGTAAATTGCATGTAATACGATTGTGGGGCATGCTGTAGAATCAAATAAATTCCCTCATGGCAGGGGTACTGCCCGTGAGGAAAACACACACACACACACACACAGACATCATCGAAAAAACTTCATAAAACGACTTCTGGACTACAAAACATATAATTCCGTCAAATTCTCAGGTTCGAATTTTTTCACGAACACTTTATTTTACTTATGGTAAAGTAAAAAGAAAGAAAATAATAAAATGAAAATTTGTCTGTAAGAAGCAATCAATTAAAGATCTATAATTGCCCGATTTAATTTTAAATCAAACAATTATGGAAATATTTGAACAGAAATGATATTTTGTAGAAGTCGAAATATTACTCAACATTAAATGTAATATAATGCTTAGTTAGACTCTGACTAAAGCTTTATCTAACTGAATTTATTTCTCCTTGACTGCCTGCTCATGAGTAAAAACTTCAAGTAGGAGCACCATCATGCTGCGATTTAGTATTAGTAACAAATTTCATGTTACGAAACTTGAGTGCCCCGGGAAATGTGCAACGGGACACGACTCTGAGCATGTGCTCTGGAACAGAGGTTCCAACTGTTTGTTTTTCCATGAACCTCAAGGACAGACAGCTAATATGGTGTAGAGAGAGGCATTTGTTTAACACTGAACTAATAATGATATTTTCTACTATTCTATAATTTCTAATTATAGTATTAGTATAATTCTATAATTGGTATGGTATTCCATGGTATTTTGGAATACCAAGTGTAATAGAATTTTTGATTCCGTCAAAGACGGGTACGTTTGCTAGTTTCTACTATAATAATAGTAGCGTAATCAATTATTTATAACAGAAAATGATAAAGATACTTTCCTCCAGACTCAAGTATGAAAGTTCGAAAGAACAGTAAACATCTTCCGGCTTCTGAAAGATCTTACATAAGCAATGATGAATCCACTCGCTATTGACTTAATTGAATGAACTTTCAACTCTGATGTAATTTCTTAAGCAACTCATCTTATGCCTATTCCAAAAGTCTGGAAAAAGTTATAGAAGATAAATTAGAAACGCCTCTACTGGGTAATTCTCTACAGACATGGATGCAAAACTGTATAGCATTGCTAATCAAGATGTCATAGGGTGTAGTCATTATGGGAGTCATTATGGAGCATCTGAAGGAGACATTATGGATGGTTTGTAAAAGTCAAAAAGTCTCCATCAATCAATGCTCTTTCTAACATAAAAGTACAGAAGATTGATTATATGCTGAGTTACTCAGTACTCAAAAACAGTATACTCTACAGTATACTCAAAATTAGTATAGTGTAGAGTATGCTCAAATCAGTATACACTAGAGTATACTCAAAGTCAGTACACTCTAGAGTATATTCAAAAATAGTATACTCTACAGCAGAGTTTCTCAAACTTTTTTCGACGCGGAACCCTTTTTGGTTCAGTAAACTATCCCCTGGAACTCCAGATTTTAATGTTTTTATACGGTCATAATATAAATAATTTTACATGCCTTTATCAATAGTACGTACGTTTAAAATCAAAAATTAACACTATTGAAAGTTGTATTTTTTGAATAAAAATTTAAAACTAAAAGATTTTAATTTTCCTATTTCCCATAAGTAAATAACACATAAAACAGAATTATTAGCAATTTAATCACAGAGTTTATTTTGTAATCATATACTAAAAATATCATAAAATTACAATAATTTTGTAGCGTTTAATCAGAATAACGTTTTTGTTTCATATTATCAACAATTTTTTAATGTTTGTGGTTATAGTTGAAAATTTGATTCTCAAGTCAGCAGCAGCATTAAGTCTACTTCGATATTTAGTTTTTATGGCAGTATAAAAGGGAAATCCAATTTCACATAAGTAGGTACTGGGAAATGGTATCAATGTGTGAAGTATTTTTTTTTTGCAATAACAGGAAATTTGAGAATTTGATAGCTCCAAAAATGGACTAGGATTCATCCTAGTATATATATATTATATATATATCATGATTTCACAATAAACACATCAAATTATCAATGATCAAACCACAATAAGAAATGGGTAAAAAAAGTCTAAGATCTTTCAACTGTAACAAGCGGTTTTCATTAGAATCAAAAACCGAACTGATCCTGAGTCAAAAACTCCGTTGGGTTTTTGACTCTGACGAAGACGGCTTGTAATGGTTGAAAGATGTTAGTCCTTTCTTCCCATTTTTTATTGTGGTGTGATCATGTATATGTATATACATATATATATATATATAATGTATGTAAGAGAGGGAGGAGAAAAACTGCAAAAATCCACCTCTTCTATATCCATAAACTGCTTGGTCATGCACTCATAACTACATGGATTTATTATTATTTAATAGGATGTACTTTTACTACTATAAAAATTAGTCTAATGTTAAGTTACTTTCATATTTTATAAAAAATCATAAACCATTAAATTAATGCCTCTGAATGAATAACAAAATTAATGTGAAAAGAAAATAAGTTTGTCATTCGTCTTCTAATCTTAAAGAGCAATTTGGAAAGTTCCCTGAGAACATTAAAGTAATGCGCTTAAGAGAAGGGAAGACGGTTTGCGGCAAGGTATTCCAATGCCAGAAGGCAATCTCCTTAGGAATGACTTTTAAGACGATTAAAGATGGAGACATCGGGTGGAAAAATAGCTTTCTTAAGTAGATTTCGAGAAGTGGACAGTATGCGGCGAAGAACTTTGCAGAGACAGCGATAAATGGAAGGCCCGGAGGAATGTCAGATTAGTACAGCTGAAATCTGTCCAACAGGTCGTAAACGATAGGGACCTCCGCTTTACTTAGATTTTCGGCTGTCTATAATGTTCTTTGATCCTAGTTTTTTTTTAAGGTTAATGCTTAGGGTTTTTACAGTTTTACACTTTTAGGAGTCGTGGTTTATTGTTCTTAGAGGACTGAAGTGACAACGGTTTTTGTGACACAAAGGCTGCCGCCTTTGGTTTAAAAGACTTCTTGCATTTCCAAATGATTCCTAAGGTGTTGTACCTAATATACAGAAGGAATAACTCTTGGGTCACTTTAAAGAACTATTTAATGTTTTCCATTATTTTTTTTATCTTTACACAACCAAATCAGGGTTTGTAATATCTGGATATTTTTTCGTGGACAGTGCGTAGAAAAGAAATGACAATTCAGCTTTGATTGCTTTGTCTAACAGATATATCAATAAAAGATTTTTCGCAGAAAAACCAGACACATCGTAGAATAACTATTCACCGAAGTGACCTCTATCATACGTACATATCATTGAATGAATTATCCCCAAAATTACTATTCTAGAAAATACTGCTAAACCAAACAACAATATAAACGAAAGAACATTCCATGAAGTAAATTTTCGTAGAATAAACTCTAAATCAAATGGATACGTACATCATTGTCAGAACATTCTCAAAAGTGACTTTTCTTCGACTGTTCCCTAAACCAAACAAACATATTGGTAAAAGACTATTCTACAATGTGAGTTGACGAATTCGTCAAACGAGTATATACCATAGAATGTGAAGATTATATCCCTGAAAGACTATCCAACGAACTGACTTTTCTTAGAGGAAACTTTTCGTTGAACGGTTGATTAGTTAAGTGCCTTTCTTTTCGTATATATATATATAATTAAAAGAAACGGTCCAGCGGACTTTTTTAAAATAAAATAAATTCAAAACGAAGGAAACACACAGAAAGACACAGACATAACTCACATCGATATTTCGACCATCATCGTCATCAGGAGGTGCGAAGAGCGAAGAGCGAAGAGTCCCGCAGGAAGACAGGGCGGTACTCAGGGAGTACCTGATATACCTCCTGATGACGACGATGGTCGAAATATCGATGTGAGTTATGTCTGTGTCTTTCTGTGTGTTTCCTTCGTTTTGAATTTATTTTATTTTATATATATATTGTACATATGCAAATATATATATATTGTACATATACAAATATATTTATGTAGTATATATTTATGATAAAACCACAATATGAAATGGTAAAAAAAGATTAAGATCTTTCAACTACAACAAGCGGTCTTCGTTTCATTTCATACTTTGGTTTGATCATTGATTGTTATTTCACGTGTTTTTGTGAAATCTTGTTAATAGTATTTTCATATATATTTTATACGATAAATATATAAATAAATTATATCAATAACAGATTAAATATTTTCTTGTAACCTTGAAAATGAAAATATAAATTTCCGAAATGTTGAAATGCAAAGTTGAGTTTTTGACAAGATAACCCTTAAGGAGTCCAGTAACATTGTTTGCTTTGTGTTCTAAACTTTATCCTCCATAATACTACATGGACAAAATAATAACTTACTCTTGATAAACATATTTTCTTTTAATTTTTTATAAAAATGTCATTTCGATACACAATTTATATTTTATGAAGTTTATTATTTTTCTGAACCTGGATTTGAGCCATTTTAAAACAATTGGATATTTTAAATAAATTTTGTTACAAAAATAAGTCTAAATCCCTGAACTGTGTTTATTGTACTCTTTTGACTACTTTGTTTAGTAATAATAATAATAGCTAATGCAATGAGTTTATTAAAATACTGTAGTATACGTACTCTCTTTAACAGCATACCCTGTAGGAGTATTGTAAATTTATTAAGAAGGGAATAATTTACCATAGAATATAATTTTTCATGGCTGTCCATTCAAAACAATTGTCTCAAACAAAAAAAATTAAACTAGAATTTTTTTAGAAAAGTATTTTAACAATGAAACCATGACTGCAAGAAAATAATGTATTGTATTTGATAAAATGAATTATTATATTAGCGACTAAAATCTTGTAATGATTAAGAAAAGATGTATTAAGGCAGTAGAATTGTTGGTGGCTATGCAATCACATGCATTCACAGATAAATAAAAATAAATACTTCTGCGATGACTTATATGGTTTCACAAGAAGGTTTTGTTAACAAATTACTTATAAATTCACGCAGAATTCAGCATTCATCTGGGACACTATTAATTATGTTTCCATATTATTGTTGAGATCAAACAAAAACTTTCCTTTCCGCTTATTCAGTTTTTAGCATGTGACACATTTCATGAAAATTCATAAGAAGACAATGGACCACCTTGTGTCAACCGGAAACTTTCACTGGCCAAAGTCACGTTCCGGCAAGCCTTCCTTGTCTTTGGGGGGCTGAGGGGGGCGGGGCGAAACAGAAACACTCTTTAACAGGGGAATCAGTTGGATTTACGCTGAAATTGGACACGAAGTAATAAAAAAAAAAAGACTTAGAATGCATTGTTATCGGTCAAACAAGGAAAGTCACACCTTCTATCATTTTAACTTATCCCTCCTGTAATGACATGTATCATCAGAAAAATTATACCATAACCTTCTTGTATAACCTGACTCCATCACATACATTTCACCATTTACTATCTAAATAAGTGGGAAAATTTATTGTTGGATACTAACTAAACTACCCATAGAAGGATGTCTTTTAACTTACAAGGGGCATGACTTCCTGCAATGTTATTTAAACCGTCTTTGTATGATAGATTCCCATCATCAGTTTATAATGACGCATGAATTTTGAGCGTCTACTGAAGGGACCACTTTTACTAGAAAATACAAGTACAGCCAACTATGGCAGCGTGGTCAAATTATATTGGCAATACTAGTATGGATAAAAATAAATAATAAGCTAAGAGACAGACGAACTCAGTTTAAATTATAGTATATACGAGTATATCAAGTAATTTAATATTCCAATTTGAAATATACTTAAAAACAAATATAAATTTGAGTAATAAAGAAACACACATACACACACACACACACACACATATATATATATATATATATATATAAATCAAAATATTAAAACGGTCCAAACCGGACAGATATATAAATGAAAAAAGACAACAAATAGAAGAAGCGAGAAAACTTACTGGGTCGATATTTCGAACTGAAGTTCGTCGTCAGGGAGAAGAAGGGAAGAAGAAGGGAAGAGGAAGAGGCACGTGCGTCCACTCGTACAATCAGAGGGCTACTGGGGGCTCCAGGCGGCGGTCACCAGTTGTAGTATCTCGAGGCGCTGCAGGCTAATCCCCCGTGAACGACACCATTCCACCACGAGCGAACACGCGTACCGTATAAGTCGGAAAAAGGTAGAAAGGAGGACAGAAGTGGCGAAGAGGAAGAGGAGAAAGAGAGTGAGGGAAAAAAAAAAATATATATATAAATAGCAATAAATTTAAAAAAAAAAAAAAAATAAAAAAAAAAAAAAAAAAAAAAAAAAATAAAAAAAATAAAAAAAAAAACACACACACAACTTTAACGTTTGAGATTGAGGCCAGGTGGGGAGCGGGCATTAAGTAACCAAATGTGAGCCTCCTCAGAGGCTCTCAAAGTTAACCTTTTCTCATCTTTATATTTGTTTTTTTTTTTTATTTTTTTATTTTTTTTTTTTATTTTTTATTTTTTTTTTTTATTTTTTTTTTTTTTTTAAATTTATTGCTATTTATATATATATTTTTTTTTTCCCTCACTCTCTTTCTCCTCTTCCTCTTCGCCACTTCTGTCCTCCTTTCTACCTTTTTCCGACTTATACGGTACGCGTGTTCGCTCGTGGTGGAATGGTGTCGTTCACGGGGGATTAGCCTGCAGCGCCTCGAGATACTACAACTGGTGACCGCCGCCTGGAGCCCCCAGTAGCCCTCTGATTGTACGAGTGGACGCACGTGCCTCTTCCTCTTCCCTTCTTCTTCCCTTCTTCTCCCTGACGACGAACTTCAGTTCGAAATATCGACCCAGTAAGTTTTCTCGCTTCTTCTATTTGTTGTCTTTTTTCATTTATATATATATATATATAAGTGCTCAAATGAAAAAAAGGTATGAAAAAAAGGATAAGATCTTTCAAGATCTTAACAAGCGGTGTTCGTCAAAGTCAAAAACCCAGACTTAAAAAAAGAAGCCTTGAAAATGCCAAACAAGTTTTGGCGAAACGTCAGCTTAAAATCAGTAGTTCATTCTTTGTTACAAATCCTCAAAAATAGAGTTTGGGTTGTAAAAATAAGTGACCAAAAGCTATATCAATGTGTATAAATATATGATCATACCACAATATTAAAAGTGAAAAAAGACTAACGTTTCAACCTTAACAAGCGGTCTTTGTCAGGTATTTGACGAAGCTTAACTCACAATCAACTCACTTGTAGTCAAAAGCGGGTTTTTGACTCTGATGAAGACCGCTTGTTACGGTTGAAAGATCTTCTTAATCTTTTTTTCCATTTCATTTTATGGGTTGATCATTGATTGTTATTTCACGTGTTTATGTAAAATCTTGTATATATATATAACCTGTGATACAAAGAAAGAAACGTAACAGTTAGAACTCTCTTTTAAATATTTCCACCGTTGTAGCGGTCAACCTCAGAAGAAGAAGCAAATTGACGAAGGGACGACAGTCAACTCACTTTTATATATATATATATATATATACGTAAATATTAATCGGGTTTCGGTCAGTATTCCAGGTTCAAATTAAACTCTTGATTTGAACAAACAAAATTTGATTTTTTCCTGAAATATTGTCCAAAACTCGATTAATATTTACTTCTATTCTATCGGGCGGAATATACATTACTTATTATTATATTATACAATAATTAATTATATATTGTAATATATTTATATTATATAGTGTATAAATAAAAATGATTCAACTAGCTAAATAAAGTAAAATACTGAGAAAAAGTACACAAAAGGTAGTACAAAGTCTCACTACAATATTTCAACATTTATCGTCTTCAGGAGGGTGAAATGAGAAAATTGAAAGGCAAGTGAAACAGGAGTCTTCGTCAGAGAAACAGTAACACAACGTATGTAGTTAAAATTATTATAAGGCAAAACAATTATAAATAAATGATAATAAAGTAAAAAGTATTTAATAAATAAATTAAAATAATTGTATTTAAATAAAATTAAATATAATTAACCTGTATATGAAAAATAATATTAAATCAAGATATGAACAAATAAATAAGTAAAATGAATATTGTTAAAATAAATAGAAAGATAGAAAGCAACACAACGAATAGATTAACTATTGAGATTGGGTCCAATGGCAGATGTTCCTTTGAGGAGACAGATATAAGGTTCTTCTGAACCGCTCAAAGTGGTTTAGATTTAGAATTTGGGATTGCTTAAGAATTTGTTATTGTTAAACATTGATAAATTGTAATGTGGATTAGAAATGCAATTGAAACATATAACGAATAAAGCCGTTTTAGGGGTTCATAGAAAGCATACAAACATGGAGTGATTTTCAAATAATATACGAGTAGATTACTTGAAACCTTTGAAATACATTTAGTAATATAATTTTATTGTAAAAATGATGAGATTTTTGGCTAAAACAATATGTAGGGCTTGTGTTTGAAAGGAGTTGAGTATGATTGAATTGACCCCACCAGGATGTGAAGAGTCACAATAGACGTTCATCATCAAAGAGCAAACCACTTACCTTTCACAACCTGCAGTTACACCATCATTTGTCTTATTAGTCATAAGATCGCCAATGTCATCGTCAATCTGTCTCCCTAGTTACAGCCTGTCCGCTTTTAGAAAACATCTCCTTTTGTAATGACCTATTGTGAGCGAAAGACAGAAAACCATTAGAACAGCTTATGAAGTAAGCCTCAACAACGCTAAATAGGCTACAAACTATATAAAAACAAATCAATGTAAAGCCAAAACAAAACTCGCTAAATTATTCATTTATATCTTATCTAGAAATGGTTTTACTGATATTGAAAACATATATAATTGTTAAAATGAAAATTCTAGCATCTCAAAGAATGTCTTTGTTTATAAAAATTCACTATTTTTAGGATAGGTTCCTAGAAAAGTAGTAAATGTGGGAGTCGTTCATTACTACCGGTAATTGAACACATTTGAATATCACTTTCGTAAATATAGGACATATAGAAGTAGAATATAGATATATCCTAATACATCTTTCGACTCTTTCAGCCAGTTGTCCATGTTTCCTGCAATTGTTTTAAATCTTAAAAAAACTTGAGTAAATGCTCTAAATGTTTCTGCGAAGTAGGAAATAAAATAGATAACACACCTGAAATATTAAAATTAGTAATGCTATCTAAATAGCAATATAGGAGTGTACCTTCATTCTCCCATGTGTCACAATTATTACTGCTTAGATAAAAAGAAATAAAATCTATTAACAATTTGGTAGTGTACTATCAGAGAAATCACATTGTTGAGCTTGATCACACATACACACACACACACACATATATATATATATATGTGTGTGTGTGTGTGTGTTTGTGTATGTGAACAACAATAAATACTCGACCGTGCGACAAATATATAACTAAAAAAGATAAATCAGGATGCGGTCAGTTTCTTCCACTTCCAATCAAACTCTCATTACTGAGGTTTCGATTTTATTAAAAATCTTTTTCAAAGTCCTACAATACAAAAGAATTATTATAATTCAATTATTTTGTATTGTAGGCCTTTGAAAAATGTTTTGAATAAAATCGAAACGCCGGTAATGAGAGTTTCATTGGAAGTAGAAGAAACTGACCGCATCCCGATTTATCTTTTTTAGTTTTGTTTCTATTCCACGGTCGATACTTTAATCAATAGTTATATATATATATATTATATATATATCAAACTAGACAGTTGTTGCTGAAATCCACACACTGTTTTCTTTGAAAAATAATCATTAATGTAATACTTAGTTTTTCTGTTTCAAAATTTTATACTTCTGCCAATGAAAAAGGTATTAAATAAAAATCGAAACGTTGGCAATGAGAATTTAATTTGAACCTGAAGAACTGACCAAGTCCTGACCCAGAATTGTCTTTATTTTATCTTTTATTTTTAATGAGTACCTGACATCGTAGAGGCTCGGGACCGACGGTTTAGCACTTTTCGAGGGTGGATGTCATCAGATTTTTTCACCTTCCACGTGACTAAGTCGAGTGTTACCGTGAGTATCGAACTCCTGACCTATTGGTTTAGAGCAGACCATGTTAACCACTGAGCTAACGCAGCACCCCACTGTCAAGTATTACTAACCATCATTGGTCAAAATAGGAAATTTAGATACCAACTAAACCAGGGAGTGTCAAACTCATTTCGGTCTGGGGGCCGAATACAGCTTAATCTGATCTCAAGCGGGCCAGACCAGCAAGCTAATTACAAAATTACAATGAACTAACAATAAGTCTACCTTTTTCTTTGAATTAGTCACTAATTCTAATAATTAGTGCAAAGAAAAAGAAGTAAATTATAAAAATATTTATTAAAATCCGACACTCTGTATCCACTATTATCCTTTTTGACAGATATTTCGCTAGTCAAGGTGCGAAGACAAAGGAAAAGTGAATAATACAGCGCCTACTAAAACCCTGGTGGATAGTATAAGAACTGCAAGTTTTTCAGGAAATTAGAGTAAACTGATTTTATATATATATATATATATATAATGCAGATTTATCCCCCGGGCCGGATCGAACCCCAGGTGGGCCGGATGCGTTCCGCGGGTCGTATGTTTGACACCTGTAAACTAAACGAAGTGTCACAATATCTGCAGTTTTATATAAGCAGTTCGGATAAAGAATCACAACATCAAGTAACATATATAATTGTTAAAATTCTAATAATTATTATGAAAGAATGTCTCTGCCAAAGAAAAATTGATTTTAGAGAAAACCTTTGACAGTTTTTGCTTAAAAGAAAGTAATTGATATATAGATCTATGATACATAGAATATCCCTCGTCAGTGTCACAAGTTGAATGCATGGGTTAAGGGAAAAGCGCACACTTACTATGGAATTGAGAAAAAGGGAAAGAGTTTAAAATTAAATAAAACAGACAAATAATATAAGCACTAGCAATCGTTTATTTAAATTACAGGAGAAGCCTTATCTACGGGGTGTATCTTATCATATCTTCTCAGCTGCTCCTGACCATGTTTGTTAACTCTAACACAGTATACCTTTTTCTCTCTATTCCTGACCTTTTAGACTTTTCAAAATAACTCTCTTACTCATTTATTAACTCAACAACATATACAGGCTCTCTGTTTACTCTACTCATTCAAGTTGTGACACTAATAAGGTTATTGCTAGATCTAAAGATCTTGATCTCATTTCTGAATACCTCAATGTTATATCTTTACAGGGTAGGACCTCACGATAGAAGTACATCCTTGTATGAGCAATTCACTTTACGAGAAGCCATTCGTAAGAAGTTATGTCTCATACGACGAGTAAAGATCCATAGTACACACGACCGTCTTCCTCAAGCATAGATGGTCTCCATTTTAACTTTAATAGATTAATAGAACATGATTATTTATTATACGAATTTTTTCTGTTAATAAAAGGCATTTTTGATGGAATGGATTAATTATTTTCATATTAATTTCAATGCTAAAACTTGTTTTGTAATACGAGCGAATAGATACTAGCTCTGTCTGGGAAAGAATTACACTCGTACTGAGAGCTTCACTGTATATGAATCTTAAATTCACTGAAACTTAAATATGTTATTAGAACCTTAGATAAAAATTATAACAAAAGCAATACAAATAAAAACAAACACATAACTTGGTCTTATATTTCAGTAATCGTCGTCATGGAGGTGAAGTGTCCCATGGGAGACACGACTGTAACTGATTCTGAAAGGTGATAGAGTCACTGCTCTGCCGCCCTATGGGACAGTTTGCCTACTGATGACAACGATTGTCGACATATGGGATTGAGTTATGTCTGTGACTATCTTGTATGTTTTTTTTTATAATTTATATATATATATATATTTATTATATATATATATTATTTTAATAAATCTATCTTTTTAAATATATATTATTATTTTAAACTTCATTGATTGCATCACGTGTTTATTTATTGTGATTTTTCTGCATATATATATATATATATATATATTATATATAGTTCAATGTAGAAAAAGAAACATAGAGAAATTAAAAGCACACACTTACAGTCTCTAATTTTTGATTTGAACCGTCTTTAGGAGAGATCACAGAGGGAAGCCAAGCGCACTTTATATATATAGTACGTAGTATATATATACATCATGATTTGTTTTCTTGACCCAATATTTATATGATGTAATTTTTTTGAGGGTTGGACCTCAAAACTCAGTATATATATATATACTGAGTTGACTGTAGAGCCTCCGTCAATTCACTTCTTCTCCTGAGGACGACCGCCATAACGGTCGAAATATTTGAAAAGTGAGTCTTTGTTATGTTTTTTTCTATGTGTCACAGTTTATTTTTAGTGTATATATATATATATATATATATATATATCACTCAAAATTTGAAAAAAACGATCCAAACTGGACGCAAATCTGCTCAAAAAGCGAAGAAAAGCAACACACAGAGAAAGAGACATACTTACAAACTCAAATTTTCGGGCAATCCGTCTTCAGGAGAAAAGAGAAAGGGCCCTCATATATATAAAATCATTACAATAAATTTATTTTAATATGATCGTGGCCTGTTTAAAATCTTGCATTCATTCCAATCAGCTTCTCAGTTAATTAACATATATTAGCATAGGCTGGTTTCAGTTTATATTTATAAAATAAGCTTTTAAAAACAATATTTTGTATCCAATAAGGCTTATTTTCAACTAAAGGATATAATAATTGCGTTATAAATAGATTTATTTTATAAATTAAAGGTAGATCTTAGTGTATTCTCACACCGTAGTTACTGATGAAAAATAAGATATTCAGGCAGGTTAATATGAATTACCTAATTTGATAGATTATTTTGTTAAATTATATATAGTAGTAAGGAACACAAACACAGTCAGTAGAAAGCACACTCTTGACGAACCTTAAAAGCCTGTAGTTTGTCGCACTGGGTGTGCAGAACTCCCATTTGCTTCTCCAAAGAGACAATCGTTTTGTCTTTTCTCTTTATTTCAGAAATCTGTAATAATAACCAATTACTTTTATTTGATAGGAACAAAGACACAATATGTTATAATGTTATTTATTTATAAATCAGTATATATTTGAATATAGTAAAACAAGTTTTTATTATTTTTTTCATTTAATAAGCCCTTTAAGAATTAAACAGGTGGACCTGCTTTAATTTTTAGGACTGTTGTGGAAACATCGTTGTCATTTTTTTGACTGTTAAGGATCTGTTGTCATTTTAGGACTGCGATTGTTACTAACCCAGGACCAGACCTAACCTAAGCGAGAACCAGTTTTCAAGTTCACCAGCCAAGAAATAAACCTCAACCAATGATAAGTATCGAGGGTATAGCTCCCTCAGCTATCAACAATTGCAGTTATGAAATTTATGTGGTAGTAATGGAGTAATTAAGCGGCTCTAATAGCCTCTAGCACGCAGCTCCGACTTTCAGCCTTCACAAGGCTACCCTGTTAACCTGCTGTATACAGGGACAAACGAAAGAGGAGGAAAGGTGACCAGGGGGTTGGACCTGACAGACTTCGTTTCATATCCTTCCAAATTCCCAAATCCTTTTCTCTTCAGCCAGTATCAATCCAAGGCGCTATGCGGTCCGTACTGAAGGATGGACGATGCAGGGGTTATTGTATTAGGAACGGAGCCCCAAGGGTACCAGGCGACCCCCTTGAGTAAATAGCCTTAGTCCAGTATGCGGTGCTCTGCTCGAGCAGACAAAATACCACCGACAGATCTTCAGAAATTTTCAATGCATGATACTAAGGAGAAGGAAGTCCGGTGACCATCTTCCGGAAGCGCAGAGGGTCCAAAAGCGCTAACTAGTGGAGCCAACCTCCCACAAGTGCACCTGAGGACCTGAAGAAGACTGTCCAAAAGAAGCAGAAAGGAAGTCATTTCCTCCCGAAACTTAGAGAGCCTGAATGGGAATTATCAATGATGGTTTTTGCAGATTCTGCAAAGGAGAGGAAGAAACACCGTTGCACCTGCTGGCTGACTGTCAGGTAATCTCACTGCACAGAGGTAAGTGCTTCGGGACACTCAACAAAACCATAGAAAAACGTTTACCGCTGGACCCAGTTAAAGTGCTGAGCTTCTTGGAGGCGTTGAAGCTAACTACTAGGGCACTTTAATACAGAAGGGAGGAAGTACAATAGTTTTTAAGACGCAGTGCTATAGTCACCCTCAGATAATAATAATAATAACAGTCGGTTTTCATGTACACCTCCCATTCGTTATTCCGACAATGGGTATAGAGGTTGTACAGTCCCTCTGTGAAATTTTTAACGAAATCATATTTCTTTCTCCGGACAACTCATAAAAAATAATATATATATATATATATATATACATTATCATCAAGAAAACGATCAAAAACATCTTTTTCAGGGTAAACTGTAGGTAACAGTCTAACTTTGGTTTGACTGTCATCAGGAGATAAGAGTTTCCCCTCATTTTCTTTATTACATGTTTATCTTTCACAGCACCGTATTGTTTATGATTAATATTTATTCTCAGTTTTTTTTCTAACAGTTCCTTCGCTAGTGCTCTTGTTATCCCAATCCCTTTTCTTCTAATGACGGTTAAACCGAAATTTAGAGACTGTAAGTATGTACATCTGTTTACTGTTTCACCCTGCAACGTATATATATATATATATATAATGATTTCACATAAACTCGTGAAGTAACAATCAATGGAAAAACAGGACTAAGATCCTTCAACCATAACAAGCTGTCTTCGCCAGAGTTAAAAACTCAACTGACCCAACCTCAGTTGGGTTTTTAACTCTGACGAAGACCGTTTGTTACGGTTGAAAGATTTTAGTCTTGTTTTCTCATTTGATATTGTGGTTTAATCATTGATATATATTTCCTGTTCATCACTCAATTTCACCCACTCCTTCTCCTATACCTCCTTAACCTTCCTAGATGTAGTAGTGTCCCTAAGCGGCAGGACCTTCACCACCTCCATACACACAAAACCTACCAATGCCCAACAATATCTACACTTCAATAGTTGTCACCCATCCCACACAAAAAAGTCCCTACCTCGTTCCCTCTCCATCCGCATACACCGTATTTGCAGTGACCTCTATCAACGACAGTGTCATATCGACAAACTTAGGGAGAAATTCGTCCAGCGGGGCTACTCTCCCAGGTTTGTTGATAAACGCTTAATACCTGCCACCAATCAATATCTTCCTAGCACTGCCGCTGAACCCAACAGTTCTCCCTTCCTCGTAACTACTTTCTTTCCTGGGGTCCATAGGATCGGGAATATCATCAAGGACATTTTTCCTCTCTTGTCCTCTTCCCCCTCCACCTCCTCCGTCTTCCGAAAACCCCCTCGCCTGTCCTTCAGAAAGCCTCCCAATTTAGGAAACCTGTTTTCCCACAGATCCCTTGAAACTCCTGGGATTGGGGTGGTGCGTGCTGGTATGGAGAAATGCGGCCGTCGCCTCTGCCTTACCTGTCCTTTAGTTAACCCTTCACCTTTCTTCTCCTCATAAAACCAACTCTTTCCGCGTCCCACCTAACACCTCCTGCTCATCCAGGAATTGCGTCTACCGACTGAACTGTAGACAATGTGGAGCATTCTACATTGGTATGACTTCTACCAAGCTCAATGAGCGTTTGAACAACCATAGAGCTTCGGTCGGTCAGCGCAAACAGCTTCCTGTAGCTATCCATGCCAACAGCCATAACCTTTCTTTTAATGACTGCTTTTCTGTTCAAATCATTAAGCTAGTGACCACTGATGACCGTAGTTTGACATTAAGAGCGTCTGAGGAGGCCCACATATGGTTATTGGGGGCCCGATCAGATCCCGGTTTAAATCAGAAGCGTTAACTTTTATTTGTTTTTCCTTTTATTTTTAACTTATATTTTCATATTCATATATATATTTTTTTATTTTATTATTTTTTTCCTTTTTTTCCTTTTTTTATTATATATATTTTTTATTTTATTTATTTATTTATTTTTTTATTATTTCCTTTTTTAATTTTTAATTTATAATTTTTAATTTTATAATTTTATCTATTGTTTTTGCTTTCTCCGTTCTCCGACGTTTAGTACCTAGCTCCTTTTTTACGCTAGTGCTGCTCTCTTCGGTTGACTCTTTATTTCTTCATTCGCGCTCCGTTCTTCGACGTGGGGAGATCTCTCTCACTTCGTCCTCTCTACTAGTCTACTCTCTTGATGACGAACAACAGTTCGAAATATTGAATTCTGTAAGTTTTCTTTGTATTCTCTTTTCTGTGTCGTGCTTTGTGTAATTTAAAGTTATATATATATATATTATATATATATATATATATATTATCATTAGTTTTCTTGTTAGTAAATAGTATAATGTACAAAAACAGATTTTTGTTCTGTTATGGCTGTAAAATAACATTAAGACGTAGAATTTATTTAAAAAAATTAACTTAAATGTTTCATTTTGTCTCAAAATAAGCAATTCTTTTAAAAGAAATAATAAATCTTGTAGAGAAAATACATTCATAAAGGATATCAGTTAAGAAATTTATTTCTTGTAGAGAAAACCACGTTTTGCGAAAGTCTGCCGGTTATGTGCCCTAACAAGGCATCGATTATTCTAACTAAGGAGAAAAAAAGAGTAAGTCAAAAGGATTTCAGATATGAATTCGTATCATTTATGGTAGTTTTTGCATCATGTATTATACAACAGTTAGAGGAACGTAGAACTTTTAATGATTGTAAAGTTTCCTTTTTCGTTAGGTAGGAAGTAGAACTTAGGATTTCTCTTAGTCCAGATGGCTGCCATATTCCCACTTTATACAAATATGATATAATCAAAGCAAGATCATAAATGATCAGCAGGTGCGTTACGTAACTCGTTGAAACACAATAAGGTAGTATACTGTTTGCATTCTATATATTCGTTTATTTGTATTTTCTCACTATCATATTCATCTTTAGTTTTTTTTCTTCTTCATTATATTTTATATACGTAATTCCTTTAAATAAGTTGTCTACAGACTATTTGTTTGTAAAGTTTATAAAGATTAACTGTTTTACGATACAATTTTATGTTTTTGTTCGGGATCTGGTGTTGTCTAAAAACAGCACACTTTTTTGTTCTTCAATATTCTAATATGACGACTGTTGTCGAAATATTGAATTGAATGATTGTAGACGCACATTGTAGACGCTACGGCAAGTATTACCAAAAATTTCAATTTACAAGTGTGTTTCTTCACTCTGTGTATTATTCTTCTTCGATTTTCAACTTATATATATATATATATACAGTGATAATAGGAAAATTGAAAATTATGAGAAAATTGGAAATTATTCCAAAGAATATTAAGTATGAAATAAAAAGCTTCACAGATTCACTACGATATTTCGAATTCGTCGTCATCAGGCAGAAGTAGACCTCTCGAGTGGCACTAGCTAACTGATACATATGATGATATAAAAAATAAGATTGCACAAAGAACAAGTGAAATAAAAATCAATGTTTAAAATAAAGTAAGAAATTAGAAAAGTGACTAATATCTGTCAACCAAAACAAGTAATCTTTGTTAGAGTCTAACTGATGACTCTCAGTTATCACATTTGACCACATTTATAAATGACCACATTATTAAATGACTACATTTTGGTGCAGTTTTTCGCTTTTCAGTTTGGGCTTTGGAAACAAAGTTTTTCTTAATAGGCATATCAACAGGTATGGTTATTAACATCATCTAAATCAAGAAACATAAAACTAAACAATACTAACATATCTGGGGCCAACGTAATGACTTACAGACCCACACCCCACACCTTGTATTCTTTTGACAAATTAAAATATAATTTTAACTATTCTCAGATTTAAGAATTATTATTTTTCAATTTTTAAAAAATAATAATCTTTTTTTCTTATAAAATAATAATAATAACAATTCATGCACACGAAAATAGCTATTACCTTATCAACAGTGACGCCATCCATACAAATATGACAATCAAGTGTTTTTCTGTCCCTTTGTGTGACCATTTGCCTATAAAATGGCTAAATAACAACCAATTTCAATTAGATTTATCTAATTGTCTGGGGGCTAGAGTAGCCTAATAGGCTTATGTGCTCACCTTTGGACTGGACAGTCCAGGGTTCGATACCCCCTCTGGCCTTCCATTTATTCATGCTGAGGTAAAAAAAAATCTGTGCTCGTCATCACTCGGAGAGGACGTTAAGCCGTCGGTCTTGAGTCTGTAAGAAGTCAGGTACTCGTTAAAGATCTCTACTATATATATATGTCTACTCTATCTATGGCCTATGTGTGTTCTCTCGTGGAACTGTCACTGCAACGCAATCTATTCAATTTGCTAACCAACATTCCATAAAAAAAATACAATTAAAAACAGTGAACGTCATCGTCACGATTTGAATGTTCTTTTTGATATGTTGCAAAGATGAGAACCATAAGTCAATTAAAATTACTTTTAAAAAAAAGAGTTATAAAAGATTGGCTGTTATTTTTTGATTTCAGTTTTCCCACGTTTATCTTGAATATCGGTATCAAGGGTATAATAGGATTCAGGGGAGATGTATTCGTAGGCCTTCCTGAATACCATTATGACAATAGTGTCCCGAGGCAGTTCCCACTGGCAGCTACTGACCCTCTAGCCTACTAAGTACAGGTTAACCAACATCAACCTTTCCAAAGAGGACGTTTTTATTTTTCCCCTCTAACAGTAATTAATTTCACCAGTGTTAGAAAAAAAAAACTGTTTGACAGGACGTGCAGGAAGGTTTTTCTTTAACAGGTTTTGAACATTGATGGTATGGCTGAGAGAGACAGAGAGAGTGAGAGAGAGAGAGAGTAAAAAAAGGCCCCTGCTACTAACGAATGAGAATCCCAGTAAGGTTCATTCATACCGAATGGATGATTCAGCTCCAAGGAATGCCAGCTTGAAAGGATAATTAACTCCATTACCTGACCCTCCAGTTCTCAACAAATTAACCTGAACAGGTTACTCATACCTGATACGCCTTCCCCCCACTGGCATTGGGAGATATATGGGACCTGCCTTAGCTCTTGTCTCATTGCCGGGAAAAAAAAAATTCTACCGTGAGAGCCGCACAGCTTTCATTTACCTTATTATAAATATGTATTTGAATAAATTATTGCTAACTGTGGGTAACATTTAAATATATAAATATTCTAGCCACATGTTTATTTGCATTTTTGATTTCCACTTGTCAGTCAATCCGAATACATACAAGTAAAAAGTGAGCTTCATTCAGGAAGAATCGTATTAATTAGTTACAATTATGATAATGTAGCTCACCCAGTACTAAAATGTGTGCCAAATAATAAATGAGCCACAATTTCCACTTGTATAACAGCACTAAAAGGTTTTAACCCGTTAATGTTGTTCTGAAGGCAATTGGAAAAGAAACAAGCATTTATAATATTATAAAATGTTCAGGAGGTGCGCTAAGCATCTATCAAATTTAATATTTCCTATCTATATTTTAAGTCATTTTATCAATATCTGCATCAACTTAATCAAAATTCTCTGAAATTAAATAGATGCATATTGATATTAACAATGAGGTTAGAATGATTTAGATTAGAAATAGGGAAAACCGTCATGTCTTGTAAGATGTTCTTGGAGTCGTTGGAGCGCTTTCGAACGTTGTCCATCTTCAATCGTAACTAACCTAAGGAGCTGTTATTTGTTGAGCTTGAAGATGGACAACGTCCGAAAGCGCTCCAACGACTCCAAGAACATCTTACCAGATATGCAGGTTTTCCCTGTTTCTAATTATAAATCTCTTAAAATTAGTTTGACACAACTGCAGAAAAGTATTTGATCCTGAAGATCAGTTTACAAGCAACTCTAAACCTATTCATATTAAATAGTACCCAAAAAGTTAGCATCTTTGGTATGTTATGGCCATAAAATTGTGTGAACAGATTTCTATTAAATTGCCAAAAAAGAAACTAATGGTTTTCAGACAGAGCACCTGTATTAATGTGACTCAGCCAAGTTTACCAGACCTTCTTCAGAATCTAGGTTGATTTAGCCCACAAAACATCCATTTGTGTAGAAAATTGGGTACAATTTTATCAAACATAACACTTCTAAATTTATATAGAGGGTAAATAAATGTAAAAAAATTAATATTTCAATCGAGTTGTCGAAACTATGATTCCGGCTATATTTGAATTGGTTCGCTAGAAAGTCCAATAATGTGGTTATATATAGATTAAACACAAGGATTAGATTTGACTGTATGACGATTTGGTTTGGGTACTTGTAAATTTATAGGTGTTGGTAGTTATGTGATTAAAGTATATAGCATTAAAAATTAGTCGAAAAGGGCTCATATATCCAATGAAAGATGTACTTTAACACGACAATTCCACTTTTAATACTGATTATCAGTCAGACTTTCTTCAAATAAGACATTCTTTGATTTTGTTTAAGCATTGTATATGTTTGTTATATACAACGCAAAATAAGTTTTATATATTTTTCCAACAAAAAAAAAAAGATACATACATGCAAATTGTTACCACCACTGAGGTTAGTATGATTTATGTTAAAAATAGGTAAAACCGTCATACATTGTAAGATGTTCTTGGAGTCGTTGGAGTGCTTTCGCACGTTGTCCATCAAGAAGTTTTAACTGAAGATGGACAACATCTGAAAGCGCTCCAACGACTCCAAATAATTTTACGAGGTATAACGGTTTCCTCTATTTCTAAGATACGCCAAGATAAATAATATTCCCTTAGTTTGAAGGCCGGTAGAATTATACACAGAAGTAAAGGATTTTATTGTAAACTGTCTCAATTAATCCACTTTCTCAACACACTATCGACTTGCTTAATCCTCCTCTTCATTCATGATACCCTAATACCGACATGAAAAAAACACTCGGTGGGCGGCTATTGGGCCACCACTGCTACATACCAAACCAAACCAACCTGCAATCATGACAACCTCATTAATGTTCATTTATCTTAACCGAAAATTTATAATGACTAATCATTTATTCATCCGAAATACAATGATAATATTATCTTTAGTAAGCTCTATGGTACTAATAATATGTATGAATTTAATAATAATGTAGTTAAATAAAAAAAAAGTAATGAAAATTGTTAATACTATTTCAGTTTAATTCATCGTAATTATAGAAACAATTTAAAAACATCTATATTCAATATTACTCTAGCTACATCATTATCAGAAAAAATTAACATTAAATTTAATTATTCATTTTTACTTGGTCATAAGTAAAACATAGTATTCATAAATATTGTCATTTATACAAGATTTCACATAAACATGTGAAATAATAATCAATGATTAAACTACAATACAATGGGGGGGGGGGGGGGGGACCCCAACGGTTGGGTTTTTGACTCTGATGAAGACCGCTTGTTACGGTTGACAGATCTTAGTCACTTTTCCTCATTTCATATAGTGGTTTGATAATTTATTTGGACTTTTTAAGGTGCTTTGAGTTGATTTTTAAAGCTTTGACCAGGGCTGTGCAGTCAGACCTCTTAGGGCCGACTCCGACTCATCTATTTTTTAACAGCTGACTCCGACTCCAGCTCTTCTTTTTATTATTAAAAAACAGATTACAGATGGAAAATAATAATAATTAGTACTTTGCAATAATAATGATAATACTAATTCGCAATTTATAAAGTTGAGTGTAGGCCACTCCAGATTTTTAATTATTAATCTTCTGAAACACTGAACAGGCAAGACGAGATATTTTCTATTAAACTAAACTTTTTGTGTTGTACCATCAAATGTCCAATGTCCTTTTTCGAAGGGGAAAATTCCTATTTGGACTAATGAATCATCTTTTATCATTTTATGTCTTTTTTATGTGCACAAGTAATTTAAATAGTTGACGAGTCGGAGTCAGTCGACCGATTTCTCCCGACCCTGACTCCGACTCCTGAAGATCTAAAATATGCCTCGACTCCGACTCCACACCCCTGATTATGTTGATATATATAATATATATATATATATATATATATATATATATATTAAATCAAAGGATTCCACGAGCTAAATAAACTACATTGGTATAAAGAACACACAGAAAAGAAACAGAAACTCACTACTATATTTTGATGGCCTCGTCATCAGAAGGATAGAAACTAGGCCATTTATATAAATAAATAAAGATTTCACATAGACACGTGAAATAATAATCAATCATATAACCACAATAAGATAAGATCTTAGATAAAACCACAATAAGATCTTAGTCTTGTTTTCCCATTTCTTATTGTAGTTTGATTATATATATATATATATATATATATATATCAGTTGGGTTTTTGACTATGACGAAGACCGCTTGTTACGGTTGAAAGATCTTAGTCTGTTTTCCCATTTCTTATTGTGGTTTGATCATATATATATATATATATATATATATATATATATATATATATATATGTACATCATATAAAAATGTGTTTTTTATAGGTGTATGGTGCGTGTGTGTGCGCGCGTGTGTGTGTTCATGTTTATTTTTGCCAACATGTACCACTTAACTTTACAACATGAAATATATATAGTCACACTTAAATCATACAATCTTAAATATATACAATTGCTATGGATAAATATGTGTTTAATTATCTATGTATATATCAAAAGTATATATTTCAACTAACAATTTGTATTAGTTACATTAATGGAATACGTGTTTTTCATTTTTTTTATCAGAAAGTATCTAAGTTAAATTTCAAATAAATTGTAATTTGTCGAAATGAAAATATCAAATAAAAACTTACATGTTTAATGTTATAAGAGATAATTTTAAATGGATTTATTGTTATACACATTAATTTATAAGGAATAATCTTTAAATAACTACAAATATATGCTCTAATGTTGCTCTCTTATAAGTAGAATGGGTGAATGAACCAAAACTTCCGCCCCCTAGAATAAAACTAGAGGTGAAAAGCTATAAATTGGAGCTTTCAAACCATTCGACATCCTCCAATGGAATAAAGAGCAAACAAATGAAACGTTATCGCCTCTGAACCTGGGAAACTTTCTTCAGAAGAACATTGTTTTACTACCTGGCGAATGTCAGAATATAGTTACAATTTGAGCGTATTTTAAAAATTTGGAGAACTTTGATGATATTACTGAGAAAAATATATTGGAATAAAAGTTGTATAAAATGAAATTTTTAAATTACTATATGGTTTTAATATTATCTGTAAAGTCATTGTTTTTAAAATATAATTCAATACTTGAATATTTTAGTATAATATTGTTTTATATTTCTTATTATTTGATAAGAGATATTATTTTCAAACTGTTATACATTTGATTATCAAAAAAGTTATTGACATAGTTCTCTACAGTAAGAAATTAACGACACTATTTTACCTTTTTTGTGGGTGCTTTCAGGTAATCACAGTACCTGCACAGTACCTAACGGGTAGGTTCTCACAGGGAGACGGCCTAGTATACGAATGAAGAACTAGATTTACTATAATTTTTCATCAACTCTGTTTTTGAAATATACAGACACTAATTTTCCAAAATATTTTCTATACTGAAACTTGACCAAAACAATTTACAACAAATACGACCTTTCTCTTGCATTTAAATTCGAACTGTTATATTTGGTTATATCAGGCTGTTGTAATACCCCCTTCCCCCTTAATATTTTTTTATTACGCTTTTTTTTATAATAATGCGGTGGGGAAATACGTTTTAACACAAAGTGTTGGAGTACTATTAACCCAAGGCTGTTAGAATATTAACTAAAATACGACTCATCTACTAGAGTTGGCCCTTTTTTGTGCGCTGGAGACTAAAGTTGAGATAAACAAACATTTGCGTACTTACCAAAAAGTTTGAAAAAATATTTAGGGAATTTGTTTTATAAATTGCATAAATTATTGAAACTTGTATCAACAGACTGAAAATAAATAAAAAAAGTTTTAATAAGGTTTTGTACGAGTATTATAGTACAATGGCCGAAGTAACCTTGATGCCAGACTGTTTGTGGGTAATATAATAGACTGAAAGAATGCCCACCCAAATATAGCCGCTCGAATCCAAATAAAGAAGAACTATTTTAGGGTGTCAGACATGCAAACAAAGGTCAAGGTAAAAAAGAGGGAGTCGAGTCAATTTCAAATGTTTCACTTTAAGATGCACAAATTAATAATTTTTAATAAATGTTATGAACACTTTTTCTTTTCTCACTCAGTCTCTCTCGCTCTTCTCCTCCCACTATTCTTTCTCTCTCTTCTACCCAATCCCATCACCCATCACTCTCACTCTCTCTCTTCATTTTTTCACTTTATACATTTTACTCTCTACATTTCTTTCTCTCTCTTTCACTGAACCTCATCCCTGTCATCACCTCTCTTTCTCTCAACTCACCTTTCTTATTCCCTCTTACTGTCACTCTCTTTATTGCTCATCTCTTTCATTGTTGCCTCTCTCCTCCATTTATTCTATTAATTATCCCTTTGTCTCATTCTTACATCATTCCTCCTCTATTCCCTTCCATCCCCACTCACTCTCACTGTCTTCTTCACCCCCTCTCCCTCTTTCTCATTCTCTCTCTCTCTCTCTCTCACTCCCTGCCTCACCTCTCTCTCTCTTTCTCACTCCCTTCCTCACCACCTACCCTCTTTCTCATTCTCTTTCTCACTCCCTCCTCAGAGTTCTCCCTCTTTATCATCATTTCTCTCTCTATCTCTCTCTCTCTCTCTCTCTCTCTCTCTCACTTACTGCCTCACCTCTCTCTCTCTCTCTCTCTCTCTCTCTCTCTCTCTCTCTCTCTCTCTCTCTCTCTCTCTCTCTCTCTCTCTCTTACTCCTTTCTTAACCACCTATCCATCACACTATAATTAATATAATACATTAATTTTATTAATATTCATATCAACGTCCAAACCGCATTAAGAAATGAGATAACAGACTAAGATCTTTCAACCATACCAAGCGGTCTTCGTCAGAGTCAAATCCCATCAGTTGGGATTTGACTCTGACGAAGAACACCTGTTACGGTTGAAAGATTTGTCATTCCTCATTGTGGTTTGGAAATTGATTGTTATTTTATGTGTTTATTTTGAAATCTTCTTTTATATATACGATACCATATGTAACACTATAATGTTTTAATTTTCTCTCTCTTTAATGTTGTTGTAATGGTTCGCTCTTCCTCAACTTTCCTCATTTACTTCACGACGCCAATTCCAGAATGTTCTCGAAGATAAATTTTTAAGTTTAATGAAACTTTAACATAAAATGGAACTTATTTAATCCTACCTCCTCTATGTTATATAAGTTTAACGTCACACTTTAAATAGATACCAGTAAATAATATATTTAAAAAGTTGGCATATACGCCTTTTCAGATTGGATACATAGTTCCCTTGTTGCAGTAAATTAATGCGTTCCTTATTTGCATTTATTCCGCTAACGTTTTGTTTATGTGAGGTTCATGATGTATTGTACAATTGTTCTTATTTAGTTACAGTAAATTTGATTATCTTGTATATCCCTTTAACTATTAACATAAATTTCTCAATAACTCAGTATTACATTAATTTTTTTGATAAGCAGTTATTGTAATAATGATTATAAAGGAAAATCAAAAAAAACACAGAACCTATAATAAAAAAGATATGGGAGAAATAACATCAAGAAAGTAATGAATGACTTCATAACCAGCAAATCTAAAGAAAAAAAAACACTGACATCAAGTCACGAAGAGGAAGGTTGTTTTGATAAAAAAGAAAGCCGATGAAATAAGAAGCATTATGTCTATTCTAGGGTGAGGTATAGGAAGAGAGGAGAAAGTGAGGACTGTCAGGTCAGAAGAGGTGCTCTCAGAGGCTGGAATCAATCTCCGCCTTTGAAAATACTAGCAATCATAGAGTTTTTATTGGGAAATAGGAATCTTCAAGTCAACGGAGATGTCGGCTTTTTAGATGGCAATCAAAGAAAGAGTTGACTCAAGGACTAGGTTAAAAAGATTGTTTTTAGTTTTCTAAAAGAGTGTTTTGAAATTGTGTATAAAAGATGGATATCAATTAATAAAAAATGGTTAAGATGTAAGTATAGAACATTCTTCATTCGAATTTTATTTGCGGTGTTTTTTGCAAGTGAGAGATGAAAAAATCTTCTGCGACTATCACAAGGGAATGACTTAAAGCAGTCGGTCCCTGGACTATACGACATCTGCTGCTTGTCAAACATCTCTACCCTCATAAAACTGGTATTACAAAAGAAAATAATATTAACTAGTAATTAGCTCAGTGGTTAACGTACTCGCTTTTGGGCTGGTAGGTCCAGTGTTTGATACCCATCTGGCCATCGATTTATTCACTCGGAGATAACATTAAGCCGTCGGCCCTGTACTCGACGTTAAAACGTGTACGATGTCAGGTACTCGTTAAAGATTTCTAGTCGAAATTCACTTGAACTAGACAAAATTTAGGACTCCCAATATAGAGCCTGTAGAATTACCCATGAAACAAAAAGTCGGTAAATGGCTGATGTTGTCACATGTTTTATTGTGTTCAAACAATAAAAAAAATAAAAATAACAACTAGTAATTTGATTTTGATGTATAAAGTAAAGTTGTTGTTGTTGTTTTAAACACGCAGGGATGCAGGCTTGCGACTTGAGTGTTGTTCTATGATTGGTAAAAATAGAATAAGGCAACATTCATTACTCCCGGTGTAAAATCTCCATGGCTAACATGATTTGGGCGCCTAACTGATAATCGGAATTAAATAACAAAATGATCCACACTTTCATAAAACATCGCTATAGGAAAACACCGTAACTATGAGTATCGACAAAAACTATAAGTGTAGGCTTGTCAATATAAATGGTAAATACCAAACACTATAAATATAAGTGTCGATAAATACTATAAGTGCTGGATTGAAAATAGAAGTGGCGAATGCCAAACTCTAGAAGTATGAGTGTTGAAAACACTACACGAGTAGGTGTTACGAACACTGTACGTATGTGTATGTTTCATTTCTGAACAACTCTTTACTAAAAAGCTGACATTACTATTTAATTTAATTACGAATTATTAACATTATGATTTTCGACTCATTTCGAAAAGATTTACTTTCAAGAACCCCGTGTCTATGTTTTAGTAGATCAGTCCACCATTTTGTCAGTTATAGTCGCCAATTAGTTTTTAAATTGCAATATTTATTGTTTTAATTTTGTTCGCCCATTTACCACTTTTTTTTTAAATAATGTTCAAAGAATATGCTAATTAAATCTTTTAAAACTTTAAAAACATTTCCATTTTTTTACAAGCATACAAAATTATGTTCACCCAATTGCTTGATAATTTAAACATTTCAAAATTTTATTTAAAAAGAATAAATTTATTTCCTGTTATTTTTCGTTTGATTTGAAATGTTTAAGGGTTTAAAAAAGTTTGATAGAAAACAATGACAAATAATAATTCATAAGCTATGATAATATTGCCAGAGGAAATGATGTAACCATATTCAGTAGACTGTTGATAATGGCATGTTTTAGAATTCGTGAAATAGAGATGGGATGTTATGGAAACAATGAGTTTACACTTTAATAACCTCTGTGGTAGCATTAGCCTTATAATATTCAACTAGTTGTCAAATATTTACTTCGTTAATAAATGTACTATAAGAGCAATAATATGAGAGACAGTGAAATAATCCAACAAAACAAAGAGAGATGCTTGGTCACTTAGTTATAAGGAGAGAGAAATACTGAAGAAGATGTGGTGAAACTAAATTTTCACAATTCCTCCACCTCCTGTAGAGACTACTCGTATCTTAAGCTCTTGATATGGACCAACCTTCGTAATAGTAATTCCTGTGTTGAAAAATTTAATTGTTATGTAGGCGCCCTTTTAAGTGGATTGTTGTTACTGATTAAGTCTTAAAGATTAAGGACTTTAAGGTGTCTACATGGAGCAAACGTGTGAAGTTAGTGGCGCTAGTGTCATTTCTGTCAGTTGAAAAGAGGAATATCGCTATATTCCTCCATTCGTGATGTAGCCGTAAATTCATATATACTCTGATGTACTCTAATCAAGAACAGAAGGGAGAGTGATAAACTTTGGGGAGGGAAGGAGGAAAGAGAGAGGGATTAAGAACGAGGGAGATAAGACAGGTAGGGTGGTCACTTAGTTAAAAGAAGGGAGATAAGACAGGTAGGGTGGTTACTTAGTTATAAGGAGGGAGATCATAGAACGTAAGGATTGCCACTTAGTTATAAGGAGGGAAATCATGGGCAGGAGGGAAGGACACTTAGTTAAGAAGTGAGATAGTAGACTGGTAGGATGGTCACTTAGTCATAAGGAGGAAGATCATAGACAGATAAAATGGTCACTAAGTATAACAAGGTAGATAATAGACAGATAGAATGGTCGCTTAGTCATTAGGAGGGAGATCATAGACAGGAAGGATGGTCATTTAGTTATAAGGAGGGAGATCATGAACAGGAAGGATGGTCACTTAGTTATAAGGAGGGAGATCATGGACAGGAGGGAAGGACACTTAGTTATAAGAAGGGAGATAACAGACTGGTAGGGTGGTCACTTAGTCATAAGGAGGAAGATCATAGACAGATAAAATGGTCACTAAGTATAAGAAGGGAGATCATAGACAGGAAGGATGGTCACTTAGTTATAAGAAGGGAGACGGAAGAAGAAAAGAGATGGGGAATGAAAGCAAACCCTAATTACCAAGGAACTAATGAACATGAAGTGAGAGAAACAAGCAGAGAGAACAATAAATTGGAAAGAAGTATGAGTGATTGGACGGGTAAGAAGGAATGTGTTCCACTTTTAATCAACTTTAAAAAATAGATAAAGATAGTTATTAGCAGAAAGAGAGAGAGAGAGAGAGAGAGAGAGAGAGAGAGAGAGAGAGAGAGAGAGAGAGAGAGAGAGAGGGAGCCTAAACCCAACACAAACATAACAACGATACAGGAAAAACTGATAGAAACTGAGAGGGAATTTTACCTTTTTACCACTAGGGTACTACAAGGAGGGATAGAATGTAATAATAAGGCAGATGAAAATCACAGTGCTTTGAAGAGAGGTAGGAACGCAATGCACACACAACAGAGATGAATGTAAAAAAAGAAGGAAAAATAGAACTATATAATGTGGAAGATTTATTATAACAGAGAGAATGAGAGATATATAGAGTGCTAGAAAACGGATAATGTTGGAGCAGGGAGCGAGAAGGATAGAAGAAGGATGATTTCTAACTTAATCTATTACAATGAGTAGAATAAATACAGGGAATAATGGCAAACTAATACACGTAGAGACAAAGAGCGAGAATGGATAGGACAGTAGGAGTGAACTTTCTAATAGCAAGGAAGCCAGGAGTGCAGAACTACAATAGAGGCGATATTTCTTACTCCACTCGTATTACAAGGGAATTCCAAGTTTAGAGAGTAATAAAGACTATTACTGATAGAGCAAGAAACAAAGAGTTTAGGTTCTTTAAACAATTTTTAATCTTAGAACTAGTCCAGTATATTTGTTATGCGTTGAGTATAAGGGTTTGGTATCCAAGGTAATTAAAAGAAATCAGATTTTAAAAAACGTAAAACTGAGCCTATATTTTTTTACTATTCAATCAGTTATCACCAGCTGTAATTTAAAAAGGTAAACTAGACAGGTCAATGAAACTTATTTCAAGAAAGCTGTAGTGAAAGGAAATCGGATGGTATAATTGCGTTGCAGCTAATAAGAAACACTAATTATAATGTCCTCCAAGCTAATCGTCTTTAAAAAAAATCCAGTTTTTCCTTTTAAAAGATATATACGAATGTCAGTCAAAAATTATCTATACTTAGCATAAATCAATTCAAATGTACGGACTTGCCTTCTATCTTCAGTTATTTTATTTTTTGAATGCAGTTGTAGTATGCTATGAATACTTGGTCCTAATTAATTTATATCCTGTTATTTTGATGCAGAAAGACTATCACAACTCGATTAAAAGTTAGGACTAACCAATCACTGTTTATTGCTTCTGTTAAAAGAAAATACTTTTTAATGGAAGGATAAGATATTATGCAACGGAGGGATAACAATATTCCATGTATTCCTGCAAGATTGTAGAAATAAAACAAAATAACAGTGTAAGAATTACATAAATGTTGTTAAAATTGTGTGTAGATATATAAAAAAAAAATCAGTTATTGTGCAAGCGTAGACAATTTTTGACTGATCCCTATTTTAGGCTGCAATAAAATTAAAATTCACAAACACTGAGATTCAACAGACCTTTATATTTTAATACTCAACAAATGATCACAGTGCGTGAAAGAATAAAAACAATATATGAGCCGTTTATTTTGAAAGTGACATAAAGTAGCTTATTTAAAGGTTTACGTTTTAACATGTTTGTAAATTTTTGTAGCTGTCCTTCCTTGACACACACATTATTGAAAATGACACCAAACTTAGCTGACACCTGTTTTTTAACGACTTTCTCAATTTTTCTAAATAACACTCTCTTTATTTCGTCTACAGAATAAATTACATTTCCTATAGTCAATATGTTTCGAACGCTCAACATTCATCATCAAGAGTGAATAAGTTTTTGGGTGAATTTCCTGATTAAGAAATCCCTACTGTCTTTACTTTTCATATATAATAAACCAGAAAATTCACCCAAGAAGTAATTCACGTCCTGATGATGAATGTTGATGATTCGAAACATGTCGACTATTGGATGTACTTTATTCTGTAGACGAATAACGAATAACGAGTGCAATTTTAAATTGAGAAACTTGTTAGGAAAAACAGGTATCAGCTAAGTTTGGTGCCATTTTCAATAATGTGTTTTAATAAGTATAAACATATTGATGTGAACTTTTGAGAAATACTAAAAAAATAATAAATAATTTATTAAAAAATGTATTGTTATTAAAATTGTATTTTTAATACAAAATCACCACTTTTCATCAAGGTAAAATTAATTATGGCACTTTCAAAATAAACGGCTCATATAATGTATTCTAAATATATTCAATAAAACTATAACTAACCGACGACCAGTTTCTGTGGACTATAGCCAATCTTGTAATTAACAATTTCAGACGGAAGTTCTACTTTGAATGATTGTGGTGTTGTTTCTGAGAAGGCCAGTAAGTAGTTGTTTTTAAATAGTACACGAGTCTGAAGTTGTGAAACTGTCGTTTTCATGGTAGTATTGTTTTATAGGTAATATTATAGTAATTTTATAGTTATAAAATGGTCTGTGGTTCTAGTGTTCAGATATCGTAAAAGGAAGACAGTAGGGAACATAAAGTTCTATAGAGGTTGGGGAAGGTTAACACATTTAAGTGCTTGGGCAAAACCTTCTGGATTGGTAGATAAGATTTAGTACCTTAATATGTAACGGAGGTTTTATCTGCAGCTAAAACATCGGTCTGCAACATACTGTAAGAAAATATTTCATACAAGTAGAATTGTCATATGTAAATTCTGTAAATAGAGATACTGACCACCACTTCTTGATTTTTCAATAAACTTTTTTAAAATTTTTCCGACTTTGACTATCAATTGCAAATTTTTCAAGTAAACATTTGGTAATGTCAGTACAATTTAGCAAACAAGTAATAGAAGAACAAGAGGTGATCTATGACGCAGTTAGGTTAGGTTAGGTTCCAGTGACAGTCCCACGAGAGAACACACATAGGCCAAACTTTGGCCCTTTGTGTTACCACACAATGAAGATTGATCCTACATTGGTAGTCCTAAATTGAAACTAACTCAAGTGTATTTAGATTAGAGCCCTGAAACGAGTGCCTGACATTGTGAAAGCTTGGAACCAACGGCTTAACGTTCTCTCTGTGGGACCACTTTTCATATTATTTTATCTCCCCCTTCAATAAATCGAGGACCAGAATAGGTATTGAACCCCAGACCTACCAGTCTAGAGGGACGCAGGTTGTCATTGGGCTATTTTGGCCTCTGATAATTGACTTCAAAAGTACTTTCTCAAAAAATCCTTATGAAATTTTTCTAAAAATTACTTATTGAAACAAATAAATTCAAGCAAATGTTTTGATTTCAATATATGCATTGAATCATTCCAATTGGTACCATGGAATAATACGACAAATAATTTACATAACGGTTGAAAGATCTTGTCTTTTTTCTGATTTCTTATTATGGTTTGGACTTTGAGTTTTACTTCTCATGAATAGTGATAATTTTACTTCATGATTGTAAAATCATGTTATATAATATTTCACATAACTACTATAAATATAAAGCAAATTATATTGTCACATTTTCATATTGTCATATTTGAAAATATGACTTTAGACGAAATACAGCTGTATAAACACTTACATATAAACTTCAAATATTGTTACACATTCCTATACAATTAGAGAAAAACATTTTACTTTAAGTACAGTTAACAGATATTTATTTATTATTTAAAATGATTTATTTCAAAATTAATTTTTATTTTGTAATAAAACTTTATTTTTGTAGAGACTTTGTAATTTATTTTGAGTAAATGACACATGGTAACTTTAGCACAGTTTTTCTACTGCGTATAATACTGAGGGACTATATCTATTGAAGCAAAGACTAAATACAAGACATGTGAAGTTTATACTTCTTTTACTAAGCATAATTCGGTTTGATTTAGAAATGTTAATCAGGTAGGAGTGTTGGAGTGCATTGTTGATTTATCTGATGACCTTTTCTTGAAAGCAAGGAGTAGGTTTGGAAGCAAGGTAGCTACCGACCACTCAGAGCCCATTACAATCGACTCCCCAAGCGCTTGTTTTAACGGTTTTCACAGATAAACCTTCATCCTCCTTAAGTTAGATTCAAGCACCGATAAAAAGGTTCTTCCTCAAAAGGATTCGTTTCCGGAACTTTTTTACAGGTCAAAAACACATTTAACACACAGGACCTCTTTCGTTTTCCTTTATTGTTTAAACAGATCCCCTAGCGTTTACCAGCTTTTTGTTTGATCGGTTTTTCTAGAGATTCTACATTGGGAGTCTTAAATTTTGCTTAACTCAAGTAGGGAAACTTTAACGAGTAGATGACATCCTACAGGCTTGGGACCGACAGCTTAACGTCCTCTCCGATGGACGACGTGCTCAGATTTATTCACCTCCCACACGAATAAATCAAGGGCCAGGTGAGGATTGAACCCCGGACTACCAGTTCAGAGACGAAAACGTTAACCACTGAGCTAACCTGGCCCTCTACAGTATCCTTACTATAAAGGCCTGTGTTACTCAGTGGCACAGAAACTATTTTTGCCGCCCTCTCCACCACAGGCCGTTGATAATCTATTAATTTCCAAAACTCAATAACGTCCTGAAAATATTTATTTCATGGGAATACAATCAAAGATCTAATTTTAGACTGCTGTTGTCAGTCCCAGAATTTCATCTTATTACAGTACTCGTATCGACATCAAACCACAATATGAAATGGGGAAAAAAAGACTAAGATCTTTCAACCGTGAAAAGCTGTCTTAGAACCAAAAACCCAACTCTATACATAAAGATCAAAAACCTAAAAAATGCAGTCATCATTAAAGGAATCCAAAGATTTCTCAAAATAAAGTCGCATAATTTAAATCTTAAAAAAAATGGTTAAATATAATTAACTGTCTATGTAAATAAAGACAATAAATTTTCAACCCTATTAAAAAAAACAGTTTTGAAAAATTTAAAGTAAATATATTTCTAATTTACAGTTCAAAATCCGTTTAAAAACAGTATTACATAAATAAAACATAAAAAAAACAATTACGAGCTTAATAATTCATTTGGTGTAAAATTTCAGATTTTTTGTTAGCTTTTTAATTTTTTTTTATTTTTTCCCTCACAAAATGCCGCCCCCTGGCAGGAGCCGCCAGGGGCAAACCGCTCGCGCCCACTCCCCCATGCTACTCCACTGCTGTTACCTATAGTAAAATAATACAGGTGCACTACAACAAGAAAATGACCACACTAGGTTACAAATCATAGAGGTCATTTATATTCTGGAGAAACAATCGATTATCAATAGCCAGGGTGGAGGATGGATTTACAAGAATTCTGAAATTATATGAAGGCAGTCCGAAGATTGGGTTTTTGACTCTGACAAAGATCGCTTGTTGTGGTTGAAAGATCTTAGTTTTGTTTCCCCATTTCATACTGTGCTTTGATCATTGATTGTTATTTCACGTAATTATGTGAAATCTTTTATATATATATATATATATACTTTTTCGTTAGAAATACGATCCGAAACGGACAAATATAGTTCAATGTAGAAAAAGAAATCAAAATCACACACATACAGTCTCTAATTTTCGGTTTGAACCGTCTTCAGGAGAGATAAGAGAGGGAAACCAAGCGCACTGGTTCAGAGACTGTTGGTGACCAACAATGTTGCCTCATGCGCGCCGGGTCACAGAGAATAAGGTAGACAGGAATCAATTTATAATTAAATTCAATTAGTGAAATTTGAAAACAATAAATAAAAGAAAAAATTGAGGGATGAACAGAGAAATTGATAATAAATAAAAGTACGGACTAAGCTATGATAAAATAAAATAAAACTGTCAATACAAGTAATAATATTTACGTACTCCTAGGAGCACGCTCGAAACCTGGTTTGAATTTTAACTGGCTTTTAGTTTTTTAGTTTTTATTTCTTTATTTTCTTTTATTTATTTTTTATTTTTTTTATTTCTTTTTAAATAATTTTGTATATATTTCCTTTTTTTTTGTTTTCTTCACCTTTATTCTCCTTTTTAAAAACAATTTTTTTACCTTGATCTCGACTCCCTACTTCCATTTTTATTTTTTTCCTTTGCAGCACTCCTTTAGCCCTAACCCAGTGAGTTCTTTAATTGACTGTCATCCCTCCGTCAATTCACTTCTTCTCCTGAGGACGACCACAATTACGGTCGAAATATTGAAAAGTGAGTCTTTCTTATGTTTTTGTCTATGTGTCACAGTTTATCTTAAGTGTAATCTGTCCTGCCGGACCGTTTACGTTCACCATAGTATATATTTATATATTTAAAATATACTGTGACACATAGACAAAAACATAACAAAGACTCACTTTTCAATATTTCGACCGTAATGGTGGTCATCCTCAGTGGAAGAAGTGAATTGACGGACGACAGTCAACTCATATATATACCAAACAATTAGAATACAAAAAACAACACACAACGGACTTCAATTTTTCGACCTATCGTTATCAGGAGAAGGATAAAAAGAAGATCTGTTCTGCTCGGCTGGCAAATTGGATCTACAGTTGATCTTGCCAGCCGAGTGGAACTCATCTTCTTCTTTTTCTTCTCCTGATGACGACGAAGTCGAAATATTGAAGTCCGTTGTGTGTTGTTTCTACATGTTTTTTTTTATTCAAATCGTTTGATATTTTGTCCTAACGTATCGTTTTATATATATATATATATCTGTCACAGCGAAAAAATCAGAAATATGACTAAGGTCTTTGAATTAGAGCAAGTGGTTTTTGAGATTTTTTTTTATTTTCTTATTGTGATTTACACGTTGGTTTTTATTTCACATGCTTACTGTGAAATTTGTTTATCTATTTACATTAAAAAAAATAAACACACTAACAAAAACTAAACACTGGACTCATTTTTAATATTTCGACATTTTATCTGTCACCTGCAGAAATGAAAGGAGTTCGGTGAAAAGATGAAATCCAACTGAAGAAATTTTCAGATTATAAGCAGGTTAGCCACACAGATTATGAATAAAGTACTAGTAACTGCTGAAGAAGAAACTAAAAAAAAAATAATAAAATAAAAGTAAAACAGTTTTTAAGAAAAATAAAATTTAATTCAATAGAAAATAAATAACTTAATAAACTAAAAAATAATTAACTAAACGAAAATATACTGAAAGTATGATTAAGCTAATTTGAAAATGAATAGAAATAAATATACCAAAAAAAGTACAATACCTATAACAACATATAGGGTAAAAAAATACAGACTAAAACACTTGGAGTGAAACACAGGAAAAGAATTGTTGAGTTGTCACCAACCCATCTAGCCGATAACTTCCCTCATGATGACGATGGATGTCATAATATTATATTCAGTTACGCCATTCTTTTTCTTTGTTTTTCAAAGTGTTTTCTTTTGTAATTTAATGTGTTGTCAATGCCAATATAGATTCAGTGAGGGCACTAACATATTTCAACCAAAATTAACTGGTCATTGTTAGAATCAAAAAGAAGCTTCGAGCCTAAAATGGAATCCAGATATTTACACTTGAGAGCAATCAAGATTGTGGGAAGAGAGTAGAGACGAGAATAGTCTTGAGGATGCTTAGCTGTTTTCTAATGTAGTCAGCTGATATAAATGGTTGTTAAAGATTTAGGGTTGATAAAGCTTTTCAGAGGGTTTTCCTTTCATACTGTTCAAAGTCTGACAGGAAATAGCGTAATGAAATATCGTCCAAATAACCTTCATACCTGTCGAGTCAAAGAGCAATGACTCCATAGTTTCTTTACAAAGTAAAACTTTCGTAAAATATAAAATTTTAGTAAAACAGCCGTTTCTTTACAAGAGAGACTTACTTAGTTTTTTATTACTGTATTTTAAAGCCCTATGTGGTGAATTATTTGCAGATAATATACAAAATATCTTTGAAGAAAATACCTCAAAAGAGTGGTTTTCTTTTATAGCATTTTAAAGAACAATGTTTATACCGGTTGTTTTGTAAGAGACTGGATTATTACGAAAGGTGCGAAGTTTTATGTTGAAGAAAACGGTTGTGACTGATTGTTTATTTCTTTCGGTGAGATGTTAATCAAAAAGGGTTTTACGATTTGGCAAAGGAGCAGGTCATGGGAGGCAGTTGATGGCTCCGACATATAGGTGAAAGTATCCCGTCGATCTATACCTCTTTTATATGATAATTATAATCCATCTTGCTCGGCCAGAGGAAATTAATTCTTCCCTTTGGATATCTCTTTTCTAAATCTGTATTTATGATAATCTTAAGCCTTCTAAATCAGATACTTTCATCTCGTAATGCATGAATGGAGAAATTTCAGCTTCATTTTGACACAACAACCCTTCTACGCCATGGGCTCCTAAAAAATAGTGTAAACACCATTAATGTTAGATTCATGAACTCATCGACTTTTACGTCACGCGGCAGGTGAAAACTCTTATATTCACGATCAATTTAACTTTTAGCTTAACTATACCGATATATATATTTTATTTGTATTGTTTAATCCGATCCCCTAACGTAAGTTTAATGATAACGTAAGTTTACCACCTTTTTGTTTGATCGATGAATCTACAGATTCTATGTCGGGAATTCTAAATTTTACCTAACTTAAGAGCATTTCGAGTAGGAATCAGAAACTCGCCAAAAGTATATTTCGTATGATACGAACAGTTTAAACAGAAAACAAAACAAACGTAAATTTTCTTTGACATGAGTGATATAAAATATGAATCTACTAAAGAAAATGAGCTGTGATTAGAATAGTGTACAACTGGAAACCAAGCAAATTAAAATTCTCTATGTTAAAACGATTGAAACAAAATACATAACAAAAGTAAATTTGCTGTGACACAATCGTATAAACAAGTAACCTAACACAAGAAGATTGTCGTGATAGGATCGTAAAAACGAGAAACCTAAAAAAAGGGAATTCGATGTGACAGGAATGGTGGAAAACAAGAACTTGAACACAAGTATTTTGCAGCATGCCTTTGGTATAGTGCTTTCCGAGGCCAATGCCTAGCCAGGATCTGCCTTTTATTAGTATAGGGTGCAGAAAGGTGAATATTAAATAAATTAATACCTTTAAAATGTTAAACGAGTCGAGAAGTATTAGTTAATTTAAAACGAAAAAATTGAAGCTAATTTAAGAGGAGGGGCTGGGGTGGCGATGAGGGTGGGGGGAGGGGGAGTGCGTGATTGGAGGGTGAAGCCGGACGAGAGGTACGGCCCCCTGCGGAGGACCTGTAACTAGGGGGATACAAGAACAAGTGGGTCAGACACGGAGCACCCTACGGTACATTGATTCCTAACATAACTGAAGGAAAATTGTGTTGTACTGGGCAAAAGGCCGCACGATCGACCTGGTTTGAAGGCAAGACACCTGAGCTTGGTACTTGTGTATTAGGAGTGCTCCTGAGACACGGAGCAGTCGAGGCAAATTACAGCATCAACTGGATCAAGCAAGCAATGTCTTGGGCGTGAATCCCACCAGTTCTATGCTCCCAACTTTCTTTCTAAATGTCATCTAACAATATTTCTGGGATCCAAAATAAAATAAATCAACTTATCATGTTAAAAGCCTTTTCAATTCTTCTGATTCAAGCTTTTACAAATGTCTTCCTACCATTATTAATCGTTAGGTTTTTCATTCTTTTGTACACCTTCCCTATCAAGTTACACTGCAAAACAGGAGACTTTAACGGGGATAGGTAAGTATGCACATAAGAAACTCATATAAAAATGCATAAAATTAAAAATGTATACAAGCGAAAAGAGAGAGAGAGAGAGAAAGAGAGAGAGAGAGAGCGATATGGGGATAAAGGAGTGATAGGAAATCGAAAAGAGAGATAGAAATGCAAACGATCAGTTAGGGAAGAACTACACAATGAATAGTTTTATATAGATTCGAAATAATTATAAATTTTTATTCAGGGAAAGACAGACATACAGAGAGAGGAGAAGAGAGATGATGGTAAAATACAAGGAGACATGAAAGAGCATGAGTGAGTATACGGTAGGAGCGCAACAGACATATGGAAGTGACAGAAGAAGGTATAAGTTGACAAGGAAAGTAGACTTCTCAACTGAACCAATTAAATATTTTTTATGTGTATTATTGATACTTCGACTACAATTTCATGTATTTAGGAGTAATCTTGTTTAAGGGTTTGTCCTTTAGCTGTTTGATTCTGTAGCGGAAATCGGGTGGACACCCATTGGTGGCACTCCGTAACTATATTTAATCTTTATGACGACAGAAGATCACGTGGCCATTGCCGTTTTAGTCATCTTTGGGGGTTTGTGGGGATTACTAGTAGGGAAAGATTTTGAATAAGTCGGTTTGGATGAGTTTAGAGTTTACTGCAGAATCGTTTGTAACGGTCTTTTGCATAGTCGCGAACGAAGCAAACTTTTAGATCTCGGTGAATGATTATGTTTAGAACGTAAAATGGTGGAGTTTTCTAAGTAAATGAATATTTATAATAGAATCAAAATAATTACAAGTATAGGGAGAGAGAGAGAGAGAGAGAGCGAAAGTGTGAATCAACGATAGAGAAGGAGAACACATGATAAAAAGGCACAGAGTGATATATTGAGAGTGGGAGTGAGCCAAGGAGCGGAGAAAGAAGAGAAAAAGAAAAGAAGGATAGTCCTAATCTGTAATAAATAAATTTTATAAAAAAATAGTAATAATAATAATTTGAGTAAAAGAAAGTGAGTAAAAAAATAAGAAAGTAAAATAGTGAAAACAAGTTACAGAGGGGTTGAAAGAGACCGGGGGAGGGGGTAAAGAACGAAAAGATCTCCAACCCTTACTTAATAAATATTTATATTATAATAACAATTCAATGAAACGGTCCAACGGACTTTTAAATATAAAACTGAGAGTTATTAGGAAGGTAACACAGAGACAGAAGCAGGCATAACTCACTTCTATATTTCAACGATCATCGAAATATAGAAGTAAGTTATGTCTGTTTCTATCTATGTGTTACTTTGGTTTTAACTCTTATTTTTATATTTAAAAGTCCGTTGGACCGTTTCATTTAATTGTTATTATAATATAAATATTTATTAAGTAAGGGTTGGATATCTTTTTCTTCTTCACCCCCTCCCCCGATCTCCTTCAACCCCTCTGTAACTTGTTTTCACTATTTTACTTTCTTTTTTTTCTCTTTTTTTTTTACTCGAATTGTTATTACTACTATTTTGTTATAAAATGTAGTTATTAGAGATTAGGACTATCCCTCTTTTTTCCCCCCTTTCTTCCTTACTCCTATTATAATTATAATATTAACAACAGTAATTGAAAAGAATAAATTAAGAGCAAATAACAGGGAGAGAGAAGGAGCAGAAAAAAGGTAGAGTGAGCAATGGAGTGAGAAAGAAAGAGTTATTTATGCAGAGGGAGCTACAGAGCGAGTGTGAGAGAGAAAGACAGAAGAGATGAGATCTCCCCCAAAGTGAGTAAATATTTTATAACTGAATACAAAATAAGAGTTAGTTCAATTAAAAAATAAATAAAATTTAGAAAGTATTTAAACACTTAGGTTAACCAACTAAGATTAATTTTTAGAAATTATCGATTTGTCACTTCAACAATATTTACATTTTAATCATAAAAGAAAGTTTTTTAAAAAATAGTATGCTATTACTTTATAACTATTTAAATAACTAATTTATTTCAAATTTAATTTTTTTTTAGACTTGGAATAGAATGAAGTTAGAAATCAATCCGAATGTCAAGTTTGACACGCGTGGCAGAACTTGCTGACCCGTTCATTGTGAGGATCAATCCGAATATCAAGTTTGACACGCGTGGTAGAACTTCCTGACCCGTGTCATTGTGCCGATCAATCCGAATGTCGAGTTTGACACGCGTGGCAGAACTTCCTGACTGGTGTCATTGTGCCTCTATCCCAGTTTAGGAGCATTCATAGAAGAAATACATATGCGTTCCAAAGTTTATTAAACAAATTTCTCTATAGAAAAAAAAAATTGTTTTAAACAACAGAAATTGGGGTTTTAAGAATATCTCGAACTTTCTAAAACTCTGGATATCAAGTTGACTACCACTGCTAGTCCTTTCTTTTTTTATGCATTATGAATTATGCATTATGCAATAATTCCAACGATCAAGTCCTTCACTTTTACTAATAATGAGGTCAAGGTCGTTTTTACAGATCGCTACTGCAAAATAGGTCTGAGAAAGCGAATTTAGTCTTAATGGACCTTGAATAAACTTACAACTGCAATTCTTACTTTCTATGTAAAATACAAAAAAATGAAAGCATTGCATTCGAACAAAATTTTGAAATCGAGTTCTGAACACAATAAGAAAAGATATCACATGTACCATAAACACAAATTAATTAATTTGTTAATTAAATATAATAACTAAATTTAATATTTAATAATAGACATTTTAGAGGAACAGGTTCGAAACGAAAGTTGAATATTTTTAGAGATACATTACTTTTTTAAAAATCTGTCTACACAAATTCGATTAAAATTGCTGTTATACTGTAAGAGACAAGAATGGCTCCTTTTTTGCCAACCTATTTATATCTAAAATGGAACAAAGCTTCCTGGCCACCTGTACACTTCTTTCTATTTATTATGTCCGTTTCATTGATGACATCTGCTTCATGTGGCACCATGGTGAAACTCAGTGCCTTTATTCACTCCTTCAAAGCCTTTTCTTCTACAATTACCTTTACGCATAGTACTTCTTTCAACACCATAACTGTTTTAGATATTGATATAACACTCAAAGATAATTTCTTCGTTACTTCAGTTCACATCAAACCAACCAACTTCAATCAATATCTTCACTATAAAAGTTGTAATACACCCCATGTAAAAAAATCTATTCCACGGTCTCTATCTATTCGGTTACATCATTTATGTAATACTCAATCTGACCGCAAAATCAAAATAGGTAGTTTAAAAAATGAATTCAAGGAGCGTGGCTACTCTTCTCGCATGGTAGAAAATCGTATTGTCCCAGCACATGTCCTCTACTCTCCCCGAATAAAGAGAGACCGTAGTGATTTAGTATCCCTCATGACGCTATTTTCCCGAAGCCCACAGGTTGGGTAAACTAATAAAGCAACTCTATCCTATCCTGTTCTCCTCCTCAACCACATCATCAATGTTAAACAAACTTCCTAAAATCTGCTATGGTATACCTCATAATATTGGAAACTTACTCTCACATAGAGCTGTTAAATCCTCTCCGACCGGGGTGAAGCATTCAGGTATGCAGCGATGCGAAAGACGTGGGTGCCTTACGTGTCCCATAATCAAATCAGCTACTTCTTTTACTTCCCCTTCAAATCCTAACTGTTATTATATAGCTAATTCTTCCTCCTGCACTTCTAGTGATAGTGTCTACCGTCTAGACTGTACACAGTGTGATGCATTCTATATAGGTTTAACAACTACTATGTTAAGCCTACGTATGAATAATCATAGGTCTTCTCTCAGTCGTGATTGTACACTACCAGTTGCAATTCACGCTAATTCTCATGGTCTAAGCTTCAATGAATGTTTCAGAGTTCAGATACTTAAAACAGTCCCTCGAAACAATAGATCCGTAACTTTAAGATCTTCTGAAGAAGCCCATATATGGCTTTTAGGAGCTCGTTCAAATCCAGTTATCAACCTTAACCGTTAAGCAGTATTCAGAAGTGAAGTTTTCTTAAATTTAATTTTTTCCATAAATTTAAAAAAAAATGTTTAATTTGCATATTATTATTTATTTTATTCACTCTAATTTTCGGTCTTCTGAATTTTATAGTTATGAAGAATTTTTTTATTATTATACTTTTTCTCGTTGCTATTCTTATTCAGCATTCCTTCTACTTTTTTTCGTTTTCGTTGTGGCCAACCTGTACATATTCTGTGAAGCTGTCCAGTTAACTATTGTCTTCTCGCCACTCAACTTCCTTTCCTGAGGACTACCGTTAAAAGGGTCGAAATATTGAATGTGATTCCTAGTTTCTGTTTTTCATTTATGTGTCTCGAAGTTTCCAGATTTCCAAATTATAGCAGATTCAATAATATATCGACCGTTTTATGAAATAGGTGTGTTCTCTAATCGAGGTTCGGTCAATTTTCTAGGATAAAAAAACGTTTCGGTTTTATTTAAAACCTTTTTCATAGGTCTACAAACAAAGGATAATAAGAAATCACATATCAACATGAAACATATACACAATATGAAAATGGATTGTTACAATTTATGAATATTACAAGCAGAAGTATTTCAGAGATACATAAAACAATATTACTTACAGAAGGAAGAATTATCTCTGAAATACTTCTGCTTGTAATATTCATAAATTGTAACAATCCATTTTCATATTGTGTATATGTTTCATGTTGATATGTGGTTTCTTATTATCCTTTGTTTGTAGGCCTATGAAAAAGGTTTTAAATAAAACCGAAACGTTGGCAACGAGAGTTTGATTTTTTATTCTAGAAAATTGACCGAATCCCGATAAGAGCACACACCTATATATATATATATATATATATATACAAAACTAAAGTAATCGGGACTCGGTCAGTTCCCGATAAACTTTAGTTTTGTTTCTATTGTACAGTCGATACTTTTATCAATATATATATATATATATATATATATATATATAGTTGAATAATTGACCATATTTTGCTGAAGTCATGATTTTTATAAGTTTTTCAAGGTTTCTAAATAATTTCGTATTTTCTTCATTCTAACGTTGAAGAATCTTTATTACGGTGGTAGAATATTTATATTCTTCAACGTTTGGATCAAAAAAAGAATAAATTATTTAGGCTTCACTAAAATATGGTCAATTATTCAACGAAATATATTTAAATGAAGGACTGCTCCCACATTTGACAAATATTTATATATTTGTGTAATTAGGGAACAGATTTTCGTTAATAAATATTTCATTAAACACGTTTTGAATCCTTGTATTTGTCACTTTTCTCGTTTACTTTTCTAACTTTCAAAACGCTCATTAGAAAGTTAGAAAAATTAACGAGAAAAGTGACAAATACAAGGATTCAAGAAGAGTTTAACCATATATATATATGTATATATATATAGGTGTGATCTCTAATCGTGGTTCGGTCAATTTTCCAGGATAAAAAATCAAACTCTCGTTGCCAACGTTTCGGTTTTATTTAAAACCTTTTTCATAGGCAGAAGTAAGAATTTACTTCTATATATATGAATGAGCACACCACAATATGAAAATGGGAAATCTAATACATTAGATGTTGCTGGTATGAATACTGGACGAGTGAGTGACACCCTGGTGTGTTGACGAGTGAGTGACACGTGACACCCTGGTGTGTTGACGAGTGTGTGACACCCTGGTGTGTTGACGAGTGAGTGACACGTGACACCCTGGTGTGTTGACGAGTGTGTGACACCCTGGTGTGTTGACGAGTGAGTGACACGTGACACCCTGGTGTGTTGACGAGTGTGTGACACCCCGGTGTGTTGACGAGTGAGTGACACGTGACACCCTGGTGTGTTGACGAGTGTGTGACACCCTGGTGTGTTGACGAGTGTGTGACACCCCGGTGTGTTGACGAGTGAGTGACACGTGACACCCTGGTGTGTTGACGAGTGTGTGACACGTGACACCCTGGTGTGTTGACGAGTGTGTGACACCCCGGTGTGTTGACGAGCGAGTGACACGTGACACCCTGGTGTGTTGACGAGTGAGTGACACGTGACACCCTGGTGTGTTGACGAGTGTGTGACACCCCGGTGTGTTGACGAGTGAGTGACACGTGACACCCTGGTGTGTTGACGAGTGTGTGACACCCTGGAGTGTTGACGAGCGAGTGACACGTGACACCCTGGTGTGTTGACGAGTGTGTGACACCCTGGTGTGTTGACGAGTGAGTGACACGTGACACCCTGGTGTGTTGACGAGTGTGTGACACCCTGGTGTGTTGACGAGTGAGTGACACGTGACACCCTGGTGTGTTGACGAGTGTGTGACACCCCGGTGTGTTGACGAGTGAGTGACACCCCCGTGTGTTGATGATCGTCAACAATGACCCTAGAAGATGGATTAGGGAACTACCAATAATCTCTACGGACCACAGTACTCGTTATTCACAAAGATTCTTTGAAATAACACTATTGGTCCTTAAACCCCCAATGATCAACCGCTGCTCTAGAAGATGGACAATATTAAAAAAAAAGTGGAGTAACAATGACAATTTACAAAAAAGAATATCTTTTCAAACATTACAAACTATTGGGACACGCATATGTCTGCTGTTTGAGACTTACGTGCAATAACATTAATAACAATTAACACTTGTAGAATCTAATTCTTTTAACTACTTAGTCTTATATGTGAATTTAGAGAGCATTTTGAATAGAATGATTCATCCAAACATCCACTCCTAAGAAGTTCTTTGAATAAAGAAAAAAAACAGCATGAAGGGGTCCATCGTAAATGTCACCCTATCTCATTATCTCGCTACGGCGCCACTAGGCATTCCAAAGCGATGACTATATTGCAGGCACAAAAATATTCCATAAGTAAAACCACCAAGCCTTCTCTATAAATAACTAATCTAAGACAATCCATTCTTAACTAAAGTTGTAACGTAAAGGAAAACATTAATTCAATAAGTAATGCACTATGAAATCTGAATGTTTAGAAATCAAATATTCTCCACAATTGTAATTACGCGAAATGAATTACATGTAATAGAACATAACTGGAGTCATGCAAGCATTCATTACATATAATAGAACAGTTAATTGCGATGAAACAGGAACTAATTATATGTGATAGAGCATAATTGAAGTCATGCAAGCACTCATTACATATAATAGAACAGTTAATTGCGATGAAACAGGAACTAATTATATGTGATAGAGCATAATCGAAGTCATGCAAGCACTCATTACATATAATAGAACAGTTAATTGCGATGAAACAGGAACTAATTATATGTGATAGAGCATAATTGAAGTCATGCAAGCACTCATTACATATAATAGAACAGTTAATTGTGATGAAAGAGGAACAGATTATATGTAATAGAGCATAATTGCCATCATACCTGCACTTAATTTATGTAATAGAACAATTAAATGGTTTTATAAAAGCACTGTTTGCATTTTACAGAACTACATCAAACAAACGCTTCGACTAACAATGCATGAAAGTTACTATACAGTACCCTGTAGCTGGAGATTGTACTAGTATACGTAATAGAGTTAGTAAGTCTTTTCAAATAGTAAATATATCGTATTCGTACATTAATATGGTCTTAAAATTTATGTGTAACTAAATGATCCCCACTAACTCTAATAAATTACAGTTGAAGACAAACAAAACAAATGAAATCTCAATGCTGATGTTTTGGTTTGTATTTAGGGTTTTTGACTCTGACGAAGACCGCTTGTTACGGTTGAAAGATCTTACTTAGTCTTGTTTTCCCATTTTCTTATTGTGGTTTGATATATATATATATATATAATCAATTAAATGAAACGATTCCATGAACTAAATAAACCACATTCACAAAAAGAAACAGAAACTCACTACTACTACTTTTCAAAGACCTCGTCATCGGAAGATAGAAACGAGTCGCTCCACAAACTATAGATTCAAAGTAAAGGTTCGAACATACTTACGGTCTCTAATTTTTGGTTGAACCGTCATCAGGAGAATAAAGATAGGGACACTAAGCGCACTTGCGAAGCGATGATTGGAGATGGTTGGTCTCCAATTTTTCTGACAATGGTTCAACCAAAAATTAGAGACTTCAAGTGTGTTCTTCCTTTTACTCTGCATCTATAGTTTAGTGTGAAACGTTTGTTGTCCTTTGTGGATCGTTGTCTTAAAGATAATATATGTATATATATATATATGTATACATACTAGTAGCATGTACTAAGATGAAGCATTTGAGACTACTTGCAATACACCTGCTAGTATTGCTAAAGCTTAGGACAAAAGACTCGTTTCGTTCAAGGTGACACGAATTCCAGGTCTTATGATCGCAGTGATAAGCCGTAATGAAAGCATTCAAAGTATGAATTTATTAGAGATTGTGTTGAAATAGATGACAAAGTACTGACAAGACGCTTGGCGTCCGCTGAGAACTCTTTGGCCTGCAAGCCGAGCTCTTGTTTGTGGGCTTCGCACAAAGCCCTCGTCTCGTCTAGTCGACATCGCTCTGCTTCGCGAAGAACCTGTCAACAAAACAAGTTTTACAACATCAAAATCATTCAATTATTGATCTTACGCCATACTGCATAAAGGAAGAAAACTTTTACAATACAATATGAGATGGGAAAAAAGACTAAGATCTTTCAATCGTACAAGCGAGCGGTCTTCGTCAGAGTCAAAAATCCAAAAGTTGTGTTTTTGACTCTAACGAAGACCGCTTGTTCGGTTGAAAGATCTTAGACTTTTTTCCCATTCCATATTTTGGTTGCTCACTGACTGTTATTTCACGTGTTTATTGTGAAATCTTGATATATAAATACATATATAAACAAGATTTCACATAAACACGTGAAATAACGATTAATGATCAAACCACAATATGAAAGTTTTTTTTTCATTTCATATTGCGGTTTGATCATTGACACATATATTAATAAAAGTATTAACCATTAAATAGAAACAATATTAAAGTTTATCTGGACTTTGTCAGTTCTTTAACTTAAAAGATTTTAAATAAAAACCAAAACTTTGGCAATGAGAGTTTCATTTGAACCTGTAGAACTGAGCGAATCCTTATAAACTTTAATTTTGTATATATAAATATATAATACGGTACTGTTTTCTTGACCACAAAATATTCACAAAACACTTTTTCTTTTTCTCGGAGTTTGGTCAGGGTAAATATATGGAATCACCTTTTTGCCAACGTTTCGTCTTTATTTCAAGACATCCTCAGGGCTATAAACTAACAAAAAACAATAAACAATGGACATTTTTTCATTTCTACTTTAAAAACATCATAAACAAATTGAAAAAAGAACTTACTGAAGGCTTGGTTCTGTTACATTTACAAACAACCGTTAACTGTCATTACATGTGCTGTTCCAAGCGATTTAAATTTTTCTGTATATATAGTATTTTTTTTTCTGTAAATATAGTAAAAAATATATTGAAACAAAACAATTACCCGCACCATTTAATAAATAAAATAATGCGATCAACAGTTAGTAACCATAATGAAATAACTCCACAGGTAGACGCTAATAGAAATATAACACCGGATTTAAACACTGAAGAAGGTAATGAAATAAATCAGCACTCCAGTAATAATGGCCTCACCAACTCACCACAGTATAGATCAGTGACATATGTGAAAGGACTGACAGAACAGATTGGAAAAATACTTAAGGAAGCTAACTTTAAAATAACATATAAAGTAAAGAAAAAATTAAATACATGCATTTTTACGAACACCAAATCACCTATCAACAAACTAATTAAAAGCAATATAATATATTCTATTCCTTGCAATAATTGTAATAATGTATACATAGGTCAAACCAAACAATATCTAAAAGATAGATTAGCTTTACACAAATCGAATTTTAAAAATAAAAAAATGTTTTGTGCCCTAGCCTCTCATGCAATTAAAAATCAACACACATTTCAATTTGAGAATGCATCAATTTTAGATTATGAAACTTCATACAATAAAAGATTGATAAAAGAAATGATACATATCAAAAATACTAATAATACTTGCAATAGAAAAACAGATACAGACAATTTAAGTAGGATTTATAGTTCCATCATAAATAGTTAAAGATGCAATGTTATCTAGTTTATATTTTTAAGGATTGTTAAAATAATAATTTATTATAAATGTATTATAGATATATATTATGGTGATACATATTATAATAGATATATATTATAATATGTGTATAAGTATATATGTTTACATATAATGGATTGTACTAAAAAAAACAGTGGTTCAATAATTTGTCGCTTGGAACAGCACATGTAATGACAGTTAACGGTTGTTTGTAAATGTAACAGAACCAAGCCTTCAGTAAGTTCTTTTTTCAATTTGTTTATGATGTTTTTAAAGTAGAAATGAAAAAATGTCCATTGTTTATTGTTTTTTGTTAGTTTATAGCCCTGAGGATGTCTTGAAATAAAGACGAAACGTTGGCAAAAAGGTGATTCCATATATTTACCCTGACCAAACTCCGAGAAAAAGAAAAAGTGTTTTATAAATATATATATAGGTGTGTTATCTAATCGGGATTCGGTCCAATTTTCTATGTTCAAAAATCAAACTCTCATTGCCAACGTTTCTCGGTTTTATTTTAAAACCTTTTTCATAGGCAGAAGGCAGAACTATTCGACTAGACATCTAGTCAAAGGTTTTGTCCGGTTAAGATTGTTGTTCCTTTAAATAATGTAAATTTAATTTTTTTAGTTAAAAAATTCTGACATTTGCCTATAAAAAAGGTTTTAAAATAAAACCGAAACGTCAGCAATGAGAGTTTAATTTTTGTACCTAGAAAATTGGACCGAATCCCGATTAGATAACACACCTATTCTATCAAACGGTCGATATATTATTGAATCTGTTATATATGTATATATATATATATATATATATATATGTGTGTGTGTGTGTATAAAACATATGTAATATATAATAGCTATATATATAAATATTTCACAGCAAACACGTGAAGTATAAATCGAGGTCTATACTATAATCCTATTTTGAATTTTTTTAGAGTGGTTCAGAAGTTGGCATATACATATAGCTACTATTATTAACTTTACATAAGATATTATTTCAAACTATGTAACCCACTGGAGTAGCTCGATATTTCAAGAAAGAGCCACATGGCGAAAATAAGGTCATACAATAAGGTCTCTAAAAATACGAGGAGATAAACTGTGGACGTTCGTTTAGAACAGCACTCCTAACAAGGGCTTATCATTTACCTGTAGGTCGTAGCTATTAGCGCATAATAAGTATCCTAGGCTGTGGAACAAAGCACAACTGTTTTAATGGCCTCTCCCACGTCCCATTTTGAAAAGAAAAAAGATGAACTCAGACGTATTAGCTGCTTGCTGGCAAAAACCTACATTCTCTTTAATTCAAACAGAAGTGACCTCCCGGAGTTTTATCTAAATTTATAATCATTGTTTTGTCCCATCCAACAACAAGAGTCACTTTAATTAAACAAATGTTTTTATATGGAGTTTATGATTTTAAATATCTTTATGATTATACAGTATTTATATGATTGAAATTACTTTACAGTATATAAAGAAACTCTTTTGCCATAAAAGTATGTTTACTTTAGTTAAAAAAAAGTAGACCTTGAATATTTCGAGTGCAACCCCAGTCTGCGATAAATATTTGTTTGCAAATAATTGGCTGCTGTTTATCTGCGTGTTAAATGTTATAAACATTCATGTTTGTATTAGTTCAGCATCAGTTTGTGGAGCTTTGGGAAGTTTGTATGTGAACTGGGCGGATATCCCAGTGGCAACATGATCGAATCTAGATTGGTAGGTCCGGGGTTCAATACCCACTCTGACCTTCGATTTATTTATTCACGTGATAAGTAAATAAATCTGAACACGAGGTTCCTCAGATAAGACGTTAAGCTATCGGTCCCGAGCACCTACGATGTCATATATTCTTTTTAAAGGAAATAGTGTCCAGTTTTTTGTTGTTAATTCAAGATATTTAACCCCTACATCTCGAATAAAAGAATAGTTTCTTTGAAGTGCCCAAGATGAACCTCACGGGCATCGACGATAGTTCAAGCAATACGAACTACATCGGTAGGTTACAATCATTTGTCTACAAACAGAAAGGCTTAGGTCCTTGTTTATACATTGAATTCTGCATATAACAATAATAACTGCTTGGTATAGTTCAACAATAATACATAGACCTTATGTAATGGATGTATGGATGTACCCCATCCATGACTCCGTGAAACACAAATCAAATACTACTGTTAAGTGACCTTCATTTCTTGCTGCAGATGCTTAATTTCTTCCTTAAGGAGGACAAGGGTGTCGAGCCGACGAAAATCGTTCGTTTGAGGCTTGGCCCGAGGACCGGGAGGTGGCAGTGGTTTGCGCATGCGCACTCTGCTGCAGTGGGCAGGCCTTTCTGCTTCAACGGCCTGCGTCTCTACCGGTCTACTCTCCTCGTCCCTGAAACATTGTGCATCAAAATGAAACTCTGGTTTTTATCAACAAGATTAAGTAAAACATAATCAAGCTACAGGAAAGGACTTGCAATCTACATCAAATACACTCACGCAAAAGAATTTAAACACCTTTAATTCTAGTAACCAACGTTTGAAAGCCAAACAAGTTTCCTCTAAAAATGTGTTTGGTAAACTCATTGATTTTCTAATGAACTTATTTTCACACTGTTAAAGTTGGCTTATGGGTAAATTGAATAAATGAAATTTGTTTAATTAATGTGACTCTTGTTGTTGGATGGGACAAAACAATGATTATAAATTTAGATAAAACTGCAGGAGGTCACTCCTGCTTGAATTAAAGAGAATGTAGGTCTTTGCCAGCAAACGGCTAATACGTATGAGTCCATCTTCTTCCAAACATGGCAACGATAAAATCAATGGGAAACTAAGTTTAGGATGGACGGTGTAAGTTCAGTTATACCAATTTGAAGGCGAGTCTCAATACCTGGTTGATTTTACAACAGAAATTTTGAATTTTATCTTACTCAATTTTATGATTATAACGATATTTAACGAATACATAGCATCGTATAGACTCAGAACCAACATCTTTCAGTATTTTGCAAGATTTTTCATCACCCACATGATTAATATAGAATTATAAGCAATATTTGCTTATATATACTTACATCATCATTACTAAAGGCAAACACTCTACGGCAATCCTAATTATTCATACATCAAAGTTTTATGAAAATTATTTGTTGTAATATCATTCAACTACTGTATCATTGTATACAAGTGATTTTTTACCTAAACCGAGTTGCCGTTGATAATGGAATGATACTAATTAATGTGGGGCTACCTGTACTGTCATGCCAATAATCAAATAATACTCTTTCACACTAATTGGTTAAGTATTGTGAACAAATGACATAAAAATTTAATTTAATGACACTTTTATTTGATTGTGTGCTACTCGAAGTTTTATTTCTTAAACAATATGCCGTAAATTAGATGAAAAACACTGCCTCAAGGAAGTGATAAGTCAATGTTGTTTTTGCTGAAGCAAAACAATGTAGTTTACTGTTCCACAGTGTACCTTGTGCTAGTCGCTTGGGATGGACGAGGTGCTGCCAAGGTCATAGCCCCATTTTCTTCGTTCCCCATGTTGGATCTCACCATCTAAAAAACAAAAAAAAATTAATAAAAATAAAATTATATATATATATATATATATATATATATATATAATAGATATAATAATATATCGACCGTTTGATAGAATAGATGTGTTCTGTAATCGGGATTCGGTCAAATTTTCTAGGACAAAAAATCAAAATCTCGTTGCCGACGTTTCGGTTTTATTTAAAACCTTTTTCATAGGCAGAAGTAAGATTTTTTTAACTAAGAAAATGACATTTACATTATTTAAGGGAACAACAATGTTAACTGGACAAAACCTTCGACTAGACTGTCGACAGTCTAAATAAAACCGAAACGTCGGCAACGTGAGTGTTATTTTTTTGTCCTAGAAAATTGACCGAATCCCGATTAGAGAACACACCCATATACAGATATATAAACATAGATACAAGATTTCACATAAACACGTGAAATATCAATCAATGGTCAAATAACAATATGAAATGGGGAAAAAAAGACTAAGATCATTCAACCGTAACAAGCGGTCTTCGTCAGAGTCAGCTTGTTATGGTTGAAAGATCTTAGCCTTTTTTTTCCCATTTCATATTGTGGTTTGATCATATATAAACATGCAGAAAAAACACAATTGAATACGTGATGCAATCAATTAAGTCCAAAACAAGAAGGAAAAAGAATAACAAAAGAAATAAATGCTCTGAGGTCTTTCATTTTATGTTATCAGATAGCAAACAAAGTAAGAAAAAAGAAGGTAATAGAAAACAACCACGAGGAAGATTTTTTTTATTAGCTTAATAAAAAAATATACCTACGAATAAAATTGAACTGTTTATTATGTATCGTTTAATTTTATTCGTATATATTAAGCTATATTGTCACATATGTTTTCCAGCTGTTTTGTTACCTTCCTTGTGGTTAAGTTTTCTGTTACCTTCTTTTTTCTTACTTTGTTTGCTCTCTGATAACATAAAGCGAAAGGCCTCAGAGCATTTGTTTCTTTTGTTTTTCTTTTTCCTGATGGTTTGGACTTCATATATAAACATATATTTTAAAGCTGCCACACTGAACATTTCTATTATAATAATGGGCAAATTTGGCAAAGCAAATAAAAATGCAACATAAAGCTTAATATGATATGAATTATAGTGACAAGTTTGTTGGATTTTTGAAATTTAATAGATATCTCGTAAAATGAACTTTGGAAACCAATAGACTGAAAGGAGTAGGTGTATAATAGCTAGAAGAAATAAATATAATCTTTTTTAACAATATTTGTTTAAAAAAAAGATCTACTGTCTTCTATACTAATATATATAACGGAAACAGTCTATTATAAAGTTGTCCGTGCAATTTGACCTGTAGTCTACGAAGCTTTTATTTTTTCTGTTTTTTTGTTCAATAAATATCTATCACCAACAGCTACAATGGAAAACAAAATGTTTAGTTACTTGTTGGCACTAATATATGATTTGGTTTATAGGTGTGAGAAGAAGAAGCGAGTGACAGGCTTCAATATGTTGTTTACTTTTGATCCAGACTGTGAGTAAACTGGAACGCAGTAGCTCAGCTGAATCAACACTCTGCCAACGACAATGTCAGTGATTATAGATAACAGAGGTCATCCATTCTTCAGCAGTCAATCAGTATTTACTGCGCAAAACTTGACTCAAGCAATCTCTATTCATGTTCTTTGTTGTGGACCAAATATAATGATATGGTAGGCTTCTGCGTCCGATACTTTGAATATGCAGAATTTAACCAGCCGGTATAATGTAATTAATGACTCGAAGGGAAACTCTATCATTAGAAGACTCTGACTGAATTAGGCCCAACATTGTGTATGTAATCTGCAAACAGGTGGTCAACTCATTTACCGGTTACACGTCCTCATCACCAAATACCTGTCCGCTACGTCCTCGCCAGTGCCATGTAGAACTGGATTAAGTCTCCTTAGAGAGGAGTCCCTGCAGCTAAGGCAGAAGGCTAACTGTAATGGTTTACATATTATCAGTACCACAAGCACGGGAAATGCTACAACCACTTCAATGACTGAGTCCAGTTGATAGTAGGATTTGGTGTATACCCGAATATAAAGGGCCAGCCAGTCATAAGGCGAACATACTCGCCTCTGGGCTGGTAGTCTGAGGTATAATCCCCACCTGACCCTCGATTTATTCACGTGGAAGGTGAATAAATCTGAGTACGTTGTCCCTCGGAGAGGACGTTAATCCATCTGTCCCAAGCCTGTACATGGGAGTATCAGCTACTCGTTAAAGATCCTTACTCAAAATGCACTTGGGTTAGTCACAATTTAGGACTCCCAATGTAGAATCTGTAGATTAACCGATCAAACAAAT